>JANIJU010000003.1:27922556-28062255 GCA_025504685.1 Leucosticte australis | reverse complement strand
CTATTCTCCAGTCCCCTTTGATTCTATGTAATGTTGTGGTTATTCTCTCTGTAGACTTAAAATTTTGTGAGAATCCCAGCCTTGCCCAACTCCTCTGGAGCCTTCCGGGGTAGGAGAGACAGGGCACAAAGGCCTTGTCTCAAGATACCTATTTACACAGAAAGTCTAGATTCCCCATTAGTTTTTGTGGTGCTTCTCTCTTTCATGATTTCACAGCTTATGCAATGCTTCAGGGTCAGGGGGCAACATGCTCTTCTGCTATTCAAATTGCAATAATAAGGATCAACAGGAGAAATAATTATGTGTTCTGCATGGAAGAGATGGTTCTTGTCAGTGAACATGCCTCCCATCTTCCTGTTATGATCCTCAGCACCAAGTGACCTTTACCTTTTAGCCCTATGCTTTCAGCTTTTATTGGACAGACACATTACACAGCAGCCATCAAAAAAACCAGAAAGGGACCAATGTAATGCTGTTTCCTTAAGAAAGGAAGAAAAAATAAAACAGATGCCATGATTTTGTACCAGCTTTATTCTTCTCCATTTCCTCAACTCCTGTTAGGGATAACCTGGTCTGATTGCTGGAAAAGCTCTCTCATCTCTGTACTCATTAATCTCCAATTTCCAATCTTTCTCATTCTCTCTGTAGATTTCCTTGGAGACCAATTTCTTTGTATTTTCTTGTCTCAGTCTGCACTCTACAACCTTATACTTTCCCCTTCTTTCCTAAAATCAGGGTGAAAATCTGTATGTTCACTGCTTGTTGATCTACATAAATTTTACGTGAATTACATAAATTTCATGATACACGTAATCATGTTGTATTTCTTAGGTTGGTCTCTGGTAGGTTTTGTAGGATACAGAACAAAACTCCATCAGATATAGAAACAGCTCTCAATAAAACATTAAACCTCTGTTTTCTTACTTTCACTTTTTTAAGCAACGGTCACTCTTTTTGGCTACCACAAGAAGAAAATCTTAGAGCAATTTTAGAAAAGCTGCTTTTCTTTTTTCTCTAAATAAAATGCAGAAATTAAATTCATAGAATTGTATCCCTGTTGATTAACTGTGAAGTGATAGTTTATGTTGCTCATTATCAATCTTCCATAAAAAAATTTAATTGCAATGTTGCTCATCAAGAAAAGATATCGTTGCACTCACCAGTGATAGGTGTAATAATTTACTGTCCATTTTTTTGATAGGGGATTTCAATATCAGGAACACTTACATTGCACATCACAGCTGCATCACTGAAGTTTACCCAGGGGAGTAACAGAATCATCATAACTGCTTGTTGTCTGGCAGCTGCCAGGCATTTCTTGCCATAGACTTCTACAATTTCACTGATATCAAGAGCTCCAGACAGAGTAGGGAGCTTGAAGTAAGTTGCCTTTTTGACAGATTTTCTTTCTTCTATGGATCATGTCCTAAAACCACTAGACATTCCCTGTATTGAATATTTTAGAGCTTAACACAGAAAGCAGAATTTAGGAAGCTGCCTCTGCTAATTTAAAGATCAATATATTTTTGTTTGAAGCCAGATTTAAACACCAACAGAATCTTTAGCCTTGACTTGTTCGTCATAGCTGCTTCAGTAGGAGGCTAATTAAAGATTAGCCTGTAAATTTGTTTTTCTGTAAGCATATATATACTATCTGTTTAGCTTGATGTAAAGTTACAAGAGCTAAGCAAGTGAGATTTTATTCAGATAGAAGAAAGAATTTGATACCTTAAATTGATAAACCTCTTAGGTAACCAATTCATCTTTTTATAAATACATTTTGTGAAGGTTATAAAACTGGTTAATTAATAAAATTAGTATATATATCAGATAAGAATAAATTCAAGAAGAAAACAGGTTGTTGTTGTTCACAAAGACATATGCGTCCTGCTGGCCACAGTATGTTGAAAATCCAAGCAAATGTGACTCATCCTTAACATTAAACAGTATTTTTCAGGCTGCAATGTGAAATCAAGAAAACCAAAAAGCAACAGAATTTTCTCTAAATCTCCTAAAAGATAAATTAGACAAGAATGATGCAAGAAGTGCAAGGAGACTTCATGGTCCCTCCTTCCCAGTTATAGATCAAAGAACTTTAGAATTTTGAAGCAATGAGATTTTCATAGGAATTTGAAAAATTTTGTAGTGTTCTTCTGACTCCTGAAAGACAGGATACCTTCTAGGCAAAGGTAACATTTTATCAAAATTTATTTTCTGTCTTATGGACAGCCAGCATCTCTGGACAAAATACTGATTTTCTGTGAAACTAATCGTGGGGCCACCACTGCCTTCTGCAACACTAGGATTTTGATAATCCTTCACCTTTTTGTGTTTATAAAATGAATAGTGACACCACCATTATCAGAACTGCAGGCATATCTGATCTTGACAAGACTTATAACTACTTTTGCAAAAATTTCTAGAACCTGCATCTTTAGGCCTACAATATTCTGAAAGGTCTGTGTGCCTTTCCCAACCACTTCTAATCTGGTCTGTGAAACTCAAACGCATTTAAGTCACTCTGAGTTCATGCAGACACTATTTTCCTGATATCTAATTTCACAATGTTCCCATAAAAATATCTACCTTAAAAAAGCAGTGTAGTGTTTTTGTGACAGGATAAGGTTGAATAAAACAAGATGAGTAATCACTAAATCATGAAAACGATATGTGCATTGTGTACTTTTATTCATCCAGGTTTTAAAAAATGTGGGTTTTTCAAGTAGTATTAAGTGGCATCTTCCAATGATGTTTCACATTTCTCTTGTAGTTGGAAGAAAAGAAGAAAATTGGAAGAAAATTGGAAGAAAAAAAGCTTTTATATTCATAGGAACAGTGAAAAAAGGGAAAAAATAAACACTTAGGATCAAAAATGAGGCCCTTAGAAATGGTTTAAAAACAATGCAAGCATGTTTACAAAAATATTCAAATGAAATAAAAACCACATATCTATTAAAAATTTTTAAAGCACTAGTATTCATTTCACTTTTTGACTAAAATCCCCCAATTACTTTCTGATTACTACAAAGTCTGGTTTAAAATAAGCAGCTATCTATGAAGTTTAACTTTATTTTGGTGGTCTACATCTGCGTGGGTTTTACTTTCTGTTCTAATGTTTAGCCTTGTTTTTCTGCCAAAAAATACTTTTTCATCCTACTTCTTTCAACCAGGAAGAAAAAAGGAATCATCACCAAAACCCATATGTGCTATTAAAGGCACAGATTGAAAGTTCAGCAGTTTGTTGCCTCTTAGATCCCTTGTGGCTAACTTTATTTTTCTGATACTGATCTGTAGTGTATATAAAAACATAAACAAGAGAATCCAATATAAATGCTCCAATACTAAGTGGGATTGAATGACTATTGGAAAATATTCCTATGGCATTTTCCAGTCTGGAAAAAAAAATCTAACTGAAAGGGGTACATAAAAGGGAGAATATTTAGTTTGTTCTGCAGTTGAAGTAAAAGATGAAAAGAATATCATCATTGCAGTTCCTCACTGTTGCCTAGTTACTTTCTTAGCTGATTTTTATATGTAAATAAGTAGTGGGAGTTTAAGGATATTTAAAATATATTTCTCATTTAAACTTTTAATGTACTTGTCTACAGTATGTACACAGTATCCGAGTTTTCCAGTTTGGAAAAATCAGGCCTCTCTCTTCTATTAAATAGTCATGTAGTCCAATTTTTTAATCCCACTCTCTGGCTCACCACAGTTTAATAGCATGCTGTTAAAGCACTAAAATGTTTTGGTTTCTTTCTTCCTTTTTTTCTTCTTTCCCATCAAATTGGATACAGATGCTTCAAGTAAGTAAGTAAAGTAAATCCAGTGAATAATGTCACTTAACTCTTGCTAACATTTCTCTTCAACTTTCAAATTCTATAAGCTAATATCAGCACCCTGATAATAAAAAGGTGAAAGTCCTGAATTTCTGTATCTGAATCCAGTGCTCTAGTGCATATCACATGGAGTTGCTTCTTCTTTAATAATTAGCTCAATGTCTCTCTGCTGCTTTTATAATGAGGCTGTTGCATACAGAAAACCCAGAAGACATCTATTTGACTCTAAAGTACTCATGGGGAACAAACCTGAATAAAGAAAAGCGAATCACATAACAGATTAAGAAAAACAGTAAAGTTTGAATATTCTTAAAAAACTGAAAACTTCAGTGAAACAGGTGCATTTGTGAGTCACATAATCTTACTCCTTGTCTCTCTTTGTTTCAAAGCCCTTGTGGACTTGCTTTCCTAAAAGATGAGGCGGTGCTCCTGCCTTGGGCAACTTTCCTGTGGGGATAGGAAGCTCAGGAGGGTGTGGAAACACTGGTCACATGTTTGGTGGGTGCTGAGGAAGGCTGCTGAGGAGATGACACTAGTGATGTGCTCCACTTGATGTTAACCACTACCAGTGCAGGAGCGTCAAAGAAAGCTCAAGTGCTAGCACTCTGCTTCAGTTCGCAGAACTCACACAAGAGCATCCTTCAGAGGTCAGGCAACAAAGACAAAGAGAAATGACTCAAGGAACAGATAAGGCAGGAGAGCTTGGGCACTCTAGGTGCCTTGACTCTTGCCTAACTGAGGTGTTCCTTAACCATGGCACAGGTTACACTGAGCAGCTTGCAAAACCGGACTGTGACAGCAGGGAATATTTTCCCAAAGGACAGTAACAAAGAGTTGCCAAGGGACAGAGAGGAAAAGAGAAAGGAAGAAAGGGCAGGAGATTTGGGGTTGGGAGTAGCTCCATGTGGAGACCTTAGGCACCTGGTACCACTTCTAGAAGACCCCTCATAGGTGCCTGGATTCTGTCTGACATAGAGAGCAAAACCACTGGGATCCAAAGAGAAGAATCCCTGGATGTGCTGCTGAAAAGCAGAAATGCAGTGAGCCTGGACACAGTTCTAGAATGTAGTTAAACAGGGAGAAGGTGTGCCATGAACTTAAAAAAAAAAATATTGTGTTAAAATTTTTGCTCTTCTCAACCTACAGTAAATTTATTCCTCAATTCACTTGCTTTTTTCATTTGTGGTACAAACCAAGACATTCTCCAGTTCAAGGAAGCAACAAATAGCTGCGATCTCACCTTACAGCATGGGTCTCAGTTCCAGCCATGAGAAATGAGGCAGTAGCAGGGGGAAATAATTTTATGCTAGTCAATATATCACATTGCTGTCCTCTGCTCCTATGCAATGAACTATGCTGCTCCTTCCTCAGGCTTAAATGACACCTGGGTCTCAGGTGCATGCATTTAGCATTACAGGTGCATACAATTAGCAATAATTGCTTGATGTAAACAGCTGATGTGCTCTGCTGACACCTCACTGGGACTCACCTGCTTCCCTTTCTCTTAGCCTTCCTGCTCAAAAGATACTTTTTCTAAATTGACTAAATTCACAAAAACCCCCGTAAGCCCCAAATAAGCCCCATAAGCAATGGGGCTCTGCCAATGCCTGCCCTTCACACAAGACTCTAGCACTGGAGTACTGTGCCTAAGTATATTCACATATATATACATAATCACATTATTAATGTGTGTACAACTGCTCTGCTTCTGAGTGGCAGAATTTAGTGTACATTATGCTGAATATAAATTTCCCACTGTGTGATGGTGAATGAAGGAAAGTAATGAAGCTCATAATTCCATGCAAATATAGGTGTCCTTGGGTACTGCTGACACAAATGGCTGTTGGGATAATAAGAAAAGGAAGATATGGAGCTCAACATTGACTTAAATTGTGACTGAAGTATCAGCAGTGTATCTAATGAATTGGTATGCCATTTCTTTATTGCTGGGGCCAGAACTATCTCCACATAGTCATATGGCCAAATCCAATTAAGTCCTCATGATTAATTTGCTGCTTGTAGAAGGTGAGGAAACTGTCAATGTAAAAAATTGGTGTGTTGTACTTTGCCACATGGCACACATTCCAGAGGCACCGTCCTGACAGGATTGCCTCTCAAACAGAAGGGAGAGGGGCTCTCAGGGAAACACCTCATAGGAGATGGAAACAAATTTTACACCTGCCCTCTCTATAATTCTGTATGTGCCACATTCTTTCCAAATAGTAATAGTTTATGACACAGTTTCTAAAATTATTAATTTATAGCCCAACATAGCCAGTCTATTTTAAACTCTTGGTTCTGCTGGCATATTCCCAATTCTGACTGGTTTAAAATCTGAATCACTTTTAAATTTATTTGTTGATTTTTCTGCAGTAGCAACATAGTTTCTGTTCTATTTCCAGGATAGATACTAGTGAGTTAGAAAAATAGGAGGGAATAGAATAACTCCAGGCTGTGAGCGGGACTAAAAGAGGTCACTTTGATTAGTCAAAGTAGAAAAAGAAGCTATATAAGGTCACTTACGCTATAAATTCAGTTTCTTTGGCATATTGAGAGGAAAACAAACCACGAGATCCTTGTTTTAATGGAGATGGGTTAGTATGAGAGACAAAATAAATCACTGGAGATATCCTAAGGGTTCTTCTCTCACCTTGGAGAGAAGGTAGCAACTTTTCTGAAGTGATCTTTGCCTTTAGGAAGGCACAAATTACCTTATTCTACTTAAGAATAAATTCCAGGTTTAGTTCAGGAAGTTCAGCTCATTGATTTCAGATATGTCAGTACATTTTATGATGTTTCTGCAATGGCTTATCATCTGTGGAGATAACAGGTGTCAAAGGGTTGGTGTTAACTGCATCTTAGTTTCTTCTGCAACCTACTCAGCTCCTAGGTCTTTATGCTGGAACCATGACAAGACAAAATCTTTGATCCTTAACACAGGATCAAAGACTTCCAACAATTAATATCCTTGGGCTTACCAAAAATAAATAACTCTTGAGAAGAGCCCAAGTCTCATTGTAGTGTTGAATCCCCTCAAAACAGATGTTATATATTCTCCTCAATAATTTTCTTAGTGCAAGTCAGATAAGCTTTTCCCCGTGAGCCACGCTGCTTGGGATAACTTGAAAATTACAGAAAACAACTTATTTTGAGGCTCAGGAAGGCTGGAAGCTTGATCCCTATGTGTTAGTGGTTTTAGGTTGATTCATACCAGCTAAGGAGCTGACACAGGGCGAGATCAAGTTTTTCCCATTCTTCCTCCTTATTGCTCTATATAGAAGATGTAGCATAGCCTACTGTGAGGGAAAAGGCATGATACCTAGTAGCACCAATTAGATCCAGTAAGTCTCAGCTTTCATGCAAACTTTTGACCATATGAGAAGGGATCTTCCCTTTCCTAACTATCTTGAATGCCTGTTCAAAAATGTTAAATTGTTCTTTGGTGCTGTTAGCATAGAATTTGGACAAGATGAAGGATTAAAGAGGAAAATGGAAGTGTGTTGGGGTATGAAATAATTTGAGTTGATATAAGTATGGGAGAATTTTTTATCTACCTTGTGCTAGGCCTTTGAGCTACTTAATGCTGCCTGTAATAAATCACTAAGAAGTCATCCAGGCTTCCTGCATGTTATAGCCCCATACATGGGCCTATATATTAGTCCAGCACAGAGCTGTACAAAACAGAAACTTGTGAACCCTGTGCCGTAACCTGGGAGAACATTCATACAGATGTTCTTTGACAGAAATAGCTGGAAATGTCTACTTTTCTTCAAGGTAAAAAAAAAAAAAAAAAAAGCTGTGGAAGTATAAAGGCTCTGAAAAACCTTGAGGGAGCTTTTTGATTCTGCATTTTGCTGAGCAATAAAAGGCCAGTTCTTAGATGTCGATTAGATTCTGCTGCACACCATGCCAGTTCACAGTGCTGTCAGATGAACAGATCATCAAAGTGCTGGCTCCAGTGATGGATGCTTTTAACTTCTCTTCCTTGATGTGATGATAGATTTGTATCTGTACTGATAAGCATTGGTAGGCATCTGTCTTTAGGGTTATGTATGCAGTTAGTGATGCAAGAAAATGAAAAGGTGCTGACCTGAGGTCTACATGACTGAACAGAGCATGTGATGCCACAGGACACGAGATGAAAAATTGCTGGTTGTGATGATAACAGTCAGAAGCTGACAAAAGTTACCCAGAGTGCTATGAGATGGCTAGATTTTGCAGATGGTTAAGGGGAGTTGTGTGACTGATTGCCATAATTCAGAGAAGTAACTGAGGGAACCCTCCAGGGAGTGAAAGCTTACAGGGCAGCAATTTATGACAAGGTGATCTAGGTAATGGTATAAGAAGTAACAAATTTGGGTATGGACATAGCAGAACTGTGACCAAAAGGTAAAGAATAATTCTGAACAGGCCGTTTATTTGGAAGGGATCTGGGAGATCAAAGAGAGTTACAACAAGGTAAAAAGGAAGATCAAGAAATAGGGAAAGAAATAATAGCATTTGGAATGTTGCAGGTGGTGCTGTCTCAATATTCCTCTCAAGTGGTCCTCTGCTTTGTCACAGCAGAATAAAGAGGAGCAGCAAACCAAAGCCACTGTGTTGAATTCAGCACAGAGGTCCCACCTCACTGGCTGCAGAGTAATGAGGACAAAGCTGGCTGTTTCCCTGGAGAACTACTGGAGAGACCAGCCATTGACCAAATTTCACAGAAGGGAGTATTTGTCCTGCCTTCTGGAAGTTGCATCTCTGAAGTGTCTTTCTTTCAGTGGTTGCTTGATTTGATTCTCTTGCTGATGTTGTCTGCTAGCAGATTGCTTTTAGTCCTGCTTGCTACATAACAATCATAGCTGTTATTAACTATAGCTATAGGCATGAATAAAACATGATGGATGAATTAACTGAAGAGTCATAAACACTGAACTGTCTTACAGGAGGTTTTAAATGTTTGCTGACCTATGCTTCAGTCAGACATGTATCATATATATAGATGCATGTGATTGCAAATATTGATATTTTCACGCTTTATTTTTTTAATGAAGTAAATGCTGACAGCATGTCTAAGAGAAAACTTCCTTTTTTTTTGGTGAATGAAATATTCACTTATTTTTCCTGTTGTTTCTGCTTACTTTCTTGTTAGATATACTTCACTATTGATTAATCTTTTTACTTTACTTACTTTTATTTAGATATTCATAAGTGGAATGTTCACATACAGTCTTATTATTTTTTTTCTCCTATTTCTAAGATATCAACAATTTGATCACGCCTGCTTGTGTGGCTTTATAGCATCAGAAAACAATAGATGATTTTCAGATTGGCCTAGCTGATAAAAAAGAAAGGCCCTTTGAATGGGAAATTGCACACTGTACTCTGAATGCAGCAAAATGGATGAAATGAGTGAATTTCCCTGTCACTTTTTCTGGAAGACCTCCCTTCCATTAGTCGGAGTATTGTGTTTACATTTCCATCAGTCTTCACATAAGAACCTAAGTAATTGTTAACTGCATACAGAGAGAAGTCCAAGAGAAGAGTAACTGTGTATAACAGCTTTTGAAGGGCAAGAGTGGGTTTGGGAGACAACCTTTAGCAAGCAACAAGAATTGGTGATTGTAATTATTAAAATCTAGTTCAAGACATCCAGGAAAATAAATCCATTCTAAAATTTATTCTATCAGTTTTACCAATAAATTCTATCAGTTTTACCTCTTCATTATTGGGAGGAAACCCACAACCCACTACAACCCAAAACACAAAAAAATCCTATTTCTACAGTAAGCAGAGATTTTGCAGAACATCTTTTACCATCTCATATAGTTTCCAGCTATATGAGATGGTAAAATGTACATGTGAACATATGGTACCAGTGTCAACATTCTGTTGAAAATACTCACCTGAATATTTTACTTCATTTGCCAGAAATTTACAATGTTTTCTTTGAGGTCTACCCCTCTCTAGGAAATGTGATTGAAATTCATCAGTGAGTTTGAAACTTTCAGAGGAAGGTGAGAGGAAGGGTGAAACTGGAATGAGCTACTCAATCAAATAAGTCTCATTTACTTTGGAAAGTTTTATGATTATTTTCTTAATCGTGTTACCAATTGGTAGTAGGATGCTTGAACATGGCTGCACATATGCTGCTCTATAGTATTTCAGGACACTGCTGAAAAATATTGTAGTACTGCATATAATGCCACTTACCTTGCTTTTTTGTGCTCTAGCTCACCTATCTAAATTTTAGGGACTGTATGCTCTGCCTTCATTTCTATGACTCTCTGAGGGGTTATGAGGAAAATCATTGAAGCTGGAGCTTTGTCACTTATTGGCTCTGAAACTTACTTTTCTATGCAGAAGATAAATTACACTAGCCTGCTTATTTCATCATGACATCAGCAGCCTTCTTTCATTTCAGAGCCTATTTCTCAGGCTGTGCAGACTGTGAATTATAGCATTCTGAGAATCGTGTGAATAAAAAACTTCTCTACATGTCCATACCTGGAATCTGAGACTGCAGCATAAAGAAAATGAGGGTAAAATTTCAAAGGATTTCTGGTCTTGAAATTTTTTTTTCAGGCCTCAGAAACTGAAGCTCTTTGAGCTCCTCTTAATAAGAAGCCATTTATTCCACTGCCAGACTACATTCTATGGAGAAAAAGTTTTGTTTTAAGAACAAACTCTTCTTTACATAACATCAAGCAGTAAGCAGCCACACTAAGTGACTTTTTCTCTTAGATAGACATGTTAGCAAAAAATTGTGCAGGATCTTGCTTCAGAAGGTCAGTCTATATTCATTACATGCACCCCCTTACTCCTCTGAGCCAGTGAGCTCCTAGCAGCATGAGCTCTGAGGCTGTGTTATAAAAATTGCTGCCCTCTTCATCTGTGAGCCTCTTGTTCAGCAAAACTCTCAGTGGACATTCACTGAAAGCAATCTTATATTTCATGTCTGTGGTTCCTATCAGAAATATCTTGCTTTTTTTTTTTTTTTTTTCTTTCCCCAGGAAGCACCTCTTCATAATTTTGCTCAGTCCATTCATTCCTTCCAAAGTCTTCCTTTTTTGTCTATGCATACTGCTGAGCTCTCAAATAGGGACAGAAGTGAGGTCAGCTTTCTCCACCAGCCTTGAATAACCTACCCTGTGCACAAGAGGCTTTACAATCCATTTTACTCATTTAGTCAACATAGCTTGGAAAAATGACTATCAGGCAGTAATACCAACTTGGAACACACAGATGGCAGAAAGCAGAGCAAAATATTACTAAACAAATAATATTCTGCATGTTAGTGTTTTGGGAGATGCAGAAAAAAGCATACAGCTCTCAGCTGCTCCACTCATTCTGTTAGAGGCTGGAGTATTTTTTGCAAATTGCTTCTGGGGACACACTGTGTCCCCAGAAGCAACTTCACAAGAGAGTTCCTTTTCTCACAGCATAGGTCAAGTGGTCCAACTTATTTAGAATAGATTTATTTTACTGTTTAATTTTTTTTTTTCACACCAGAGATCATCTCATAAAACAGCAGAAGCCTTCTTTATTTTTTCTCCCCATAAACAATTTTATATGAAGAAAGTCATCAGCACCTGAGAGCTGTATCTGTATTAATCCTTACAATGCACTTGTCAGATCTAAACCAGCAATGAAGCTGAGAGAAATATCTTAAATTTAATGATTTTCAGTGAAGCCTTTTTTTGTTCAAACAGTGAGTTATGGTGGTACATTTTCCAGTAAGACAACTATTTTATAATGAAATTACTATCATGAGTCCTTATAGGTGAAAGGAGAAGGCATAGATTATTCCTTGCTGTAATGAATTTGTAATCTGAGACCCTGACCCAAAGCTCATTAAAACCTTAAGCAAAGCCAGCACTTCTCAAAAGGAAGGAGGATTGCCTCACTAACAGAGAAGCAAACGATTTTATTTTTTCTTGAATGATCTTTTTAATTAGAAAAATCTAATTTGAGAATTGCCAAATCTGTACAGTATTTGATGTATTCTTTTTAACAAGACAGGAAAATGAAAATAATATTTTTAAAACCCCAGAAGTCAATAACCTGCCCTTTCTCCCCCTCTCTTTTTTTTCCCTTTGAAATAGGCCTCCTTATTTTAAGAACAAAATATCTATTCCCTTATTTTAAATTTCTCAGTTTCTGAACTCATTATGAATTCAGCTGTCTGAATACAGTTAAAGTATTTGTTTTAACAATGGAGGTGAGCAGTTCTTATTAGCTTGATGCAAAGTAAATTTTAGCAATTTTTCCCCTTGGTTAAAAATAAAACTTATTTTTTTGTACCTAGTCAAGGTTAGAGAATACCGGGAGTTATGTCTCTATCATGGACAACTGATTTCTAGGCTACAATAAACAAAAATGAGACAAAGCAAGAAAGAAACTATACCTGCAAAGAACTGCAGTTAAGACATGAAAGGTATGAACACAGAGCACATGTTTTATCAAATCCTAAAATTCAGATTTGACTAGCTGCTATTACTGTAGTGCAGCAATACAATGGTGAAAACTTCACAAAACCTGTAACAGCAGCTGGTTTTTTTTAATTTTTAAAATTTAAAAAAAAATTATTTTACCAAAAAGAAGCATCAGAATGTCTTCAGGTTTTATATTTATGATCAGATTTTGAAAATTATGGAAGAGCTTGATGAACAGCAAAATTATTAAAGATAATAAGCATATCATATGCTTATGACCTGTTCTGCCATCTTTCAGTCCACACAAGTTTTTGGATCCCTTTTATTCACTGGACATATGTGAATGCAATTCAAACCACTCTCACTGTGAGACTTATTTTAAAAAGCACTTTGTGAAACTGAACTTGAATAAAGAAATAATATAGTTCATTAAAGAACTCATCTGTGTACCAGTCTTGCATTAAGCAAAACAATCACTTTAATTTTTTTTCATTTACGAAACCATTTTGGGATAATCAGAAAATTGAACATTGCATACCACACTGCTGTATGTACATTAAGATAATTAGATGTTCAATATCCAGGATTCTCAGGAAGAGGAACAGCTATGAGCCTTATTCTGCTTTGAAACTCAAACCCCCTGATTGCATTTTCATTACTTTCTCTAATCACTTGATTTTTTCATCTCTCCTCCTGGTCCTTTTTACCCCAGCACAATTTTGGAGGTGTGGAGCAATTTATGTTTGCTGCTGTTTGAATGCAGGGTATATGAAAAAGATGCAAAGACTCTGGGAATATCTTCCAGACTCGTTTGTGCTGTTTCAGAGAGTGAGGAACTGAGTGTTTGTCGCATTGTTCACAGGGGTCTTAGGATGAGGGAAGAGACGAGAATCTTGACTCCATGTTTCAGAGGGCTTGGTTTATTATTTTATGATGTACAATATATTAAAACTGTACTAAAAGAATAGAAGAAAGGATTTCTTCAGAAGGCTAAGCTAAGAATAGAAAAGGAATGAAATAACAAAGGCTTGTGTCTGACCGAGACAGTCTGGACAGCTGGACTGTGATTGGCCCTTAATTAGAAACAACCAGATGAGACCAATCACAGATCCACCTGTTGCATTCCACAGCAGCAGATAATCATTGTTTGCATTTTGTTCTTGAGGCCTCTTGCTTCTCAGGAGGAAAAAATCCTAAGGAAAGGATTTTTCATAGAACATGTTGGTGACAAGTGTTGGGAGCTCTCTGTATTCTTCTTAATGACATTATTTTAGTGGCTCTGGTTTCTAAATGTAAAAAGACGTTGTTTAAAGCAAAACATTGTAAAAAAAAGAAATAAAAAATCCATGATAAAAAATAAATTAAAAACTGTTATAAAGTTCAACTACCAGAAATATATTAATTTAGGAGGTTGTACATTACAGTAAACTTCACCTACAAAATACTACACTTCTGCTAAAGTCAGTGTAGTTACTCATCTACATTAGATGTAGAGCTCAACAGAGTGTGTAAAACCTCAATGTCTAATACCATAGGAAGCATTATGCTTTTCCTTTTGTTGAACATTTTTATTTTTTCATCCTTTTCTTCAAACCATGCTGGGAATTCAGCCAGTGACAATTTGATTCCCTTAGATTTGCCTCTTGTTTGCTGGTCCTGAGTTTAATACCCAGAGCTGCATGGCAGATTAATTGATGAAAACCATGGGTTTCACTGAATATGCACACCTTCCTGCCCTGTGTTCCCCCTGCCACCTCTGCCTGTGGACACAGCTGGGTGGATTGCTGCTTCTTCAGCCTGACCCTTTCTGCCTGGAGCAGGCAGATGGAGCCATGACGAGAAAGGAGATGCAAAGCGCAAAACAGGTAAGAACAAATACATAAGAAGAAAACAAAACTGTGCTCTGCCAAGCTGTTTACAAGGGAAACACCCTCTCCAGAAGTTAGATTCCACATCTTGTGGAATTGACACCAGCGAGTCATTATGGGAGGCAGATACTGCCTTGACTGGATATATCTGGCTGTGCTTGTTATCCAAAAGAAAATGGGGAAAGTTTACCTTCTCTGTTCCCAGTTGTCTTTCTCTGCTCCCTGCCCAGAGGGCGTGCAGGAAACTGTTGGAGGATTTGAAGCAGGAGATTTCATGACACTTCCATCCAGCCAAACTGCCAGCAGGTTTGAGCTGTGATGGCATCCCAGATTTTGTAAACTTCATTCTGTCCTCACTTGAAAGTTGGAGTCTGTCACATTTACCAAAAAGCATATCTTCTCTCTCACCACAAACATGATGTTTTGCTTATTTTTCTGTCCTAGCCTCTAATATCTTTACTCATAACAGAATTTCTTATTGTGTTATCTAAAAGTTTTATTTTATCAAGAATAAATTATTTTTAAAACAGGAAAACACTGAGGAACTATTTAACTACTTAATTGAGAGTTGCTTGAAAAGGGTTGCAAGTTTTCCTTACCCAAGACATTCTACACTGAAGCAGTTCAGCCCTAAGCTGTCTTTTACTGCAGGGCTGCACTGTCCCCTTGAAAGCTGTGGTCATGTAGTCAGTATGATGTGCTGACATTTTGCAGGTCCAAATTTCCTGTATGAACTGTGCCTCCTCTCAGGTCTGTAAGCCACAGAAGGCAAAATGGGAAGCAGAAGATTGTGGCTCACATGATTAACGTAATCAAACAAAAATGCAGGTCTCATCAGACACTGTGACACAATAGCCACAGGGATCTTAGTATTGAGCTGACCTGACACAAAAGATTTAGTATCAGTTTAAAAATCAAAAAGTGTTCTGCCCTTTTTGTAGCCTGCTTTTGCTTGTTTGTTTCCCTAAAATAGTTTGAAATGTAACAAATGATGAAGTATTGGTAAAAGTATGAGAGCTGAATAAACTTAATACTTTTCTTTTACTAGTGACTGCCTTTTTTAGTTGTTAATATAGAGCTATGAGATCCCTGAAAGCAGCTGTTTCATTGTCATTTGTCTAAGGAATAAAACATGGTGAAAATGTGAAAAAAAACCCAAATTCCATGCAAATGGTTGACAAACACAGGTCCTGGGTGTTGTGAGGTTTGCCAGCTCCTGTAACATCCACAGGAGTTTGGATTTAAACTCCTCTGGAGAGATCCCATCTGGTTCTGAATTACAGACAGTATTAATATCAGCCAAAAGTGAAACTCTCCTCAAGATATTAGGATTAAAAAGTGAAGGGTGACTACAGAGGAAAAGACTGTCACCTTGATGTCAAATACAAAACAACACTTACCATTTGGAAGGAAAACAGGAACAGAAAAGATTAAGTCAGGGTTTTGGTCCCCCAAGAATTCCACTGCTACTTTACCTAACTAAGATATACTTTCAATAAAGTTCTTTGAGTCGTAAAATATTTAAAAAGAAAAAAAAGTCAATAACTCCAACTTCATATGTGCTTTTACTTTACTATCTCTATTTAAATGAATATTTTGACTACACCACTAGTAAAGAGTACCAATATAAAGAGAACCATTCCCCCACAGGGGGAATTGCAGAAAAAAATGGAACATTTTGAGTGTACAGGAGATGGGAACAGAGGGGAATAGGGGTCAAATCATGACCCTCTATAATTTTAAAAAGAAATTACATTCTTTAGCTGCCAAAATAAATGAACTTTACAGAAATAAAATTGTGCTCTGGAAAATAGGTGTGGCAACATATGCTGAAATGATCAGCAGTGCTTTCTGCATACTAACAAGTCCACCATCATCAAAGTTCTGGTAAATAAAGAAGTCTTCAGGAAAAAACAAGGTGGTTCTGCATATTCTGATGGGGAATTCTAGTTTCTAGCACACAAGAACTGTCTGAATTTATGTATGAAAAGATCTGCATAAGCACTGTATGTGAGCAACCCTTTATTATGTATAGATTTCCTACCAAAAATCACATTCTCCAAACCACGTTTTGTATTGCTGAATTTCTTCAGCCCTGTTCCCCTCCTGATTGTCTGCTAGAGGTTCTGTGGAGGATTCTGCCTACCTGAGAGAGAAGAAAATCTGTGTAAGACAAGTAATATTTGTTTGCTGACTGCAAAATATGACCTCTGTGGCTAAAACCCCAGACAAACATAAGTACTGATGGGAAGGCAATTATTTACAGCTGAAATGTGACGGAGATACTCACAAGACTTCAAAGTTGGTCCTTCCCTGCACTTTGTGATATAAAAATCTTCAGCACTCAGAAGGAGATTCAAAAACATGCAAGGACAAATCCCAGGCAGATGAAATACCCAAAGAGCTTTATCAGTTTCCACAAATTTGAAGCGTGCTCACTGTCATATGCTAATGTGATTAAGTGTGCCAATGGTGAAACTCTTCAGATCTTCAGAAGAGGTACTGAATTGAAACAGCAAGGACAAAATTCAGCTCTGTGACCCAGCAAGTGTAACAAAAGGGTTTACAGAGAACCCTTAGCTAAAATACAAAGGTCTGAAGTCACTTTTGTGCCATGAGTCAGTCACAAGTGAGGAGAGAGCAGAGGGGAGACACCCAGTGTAGTGGACATTTCAGCAACCTGCTTGTGATTTCTAGCCCTGATTTAATCACCTGCCTCCTTCCTGTGCCACAGTTTTGTTTACCACAAATATTATCTTGTATTGGTCCAATATGCAGGGACATTTCAAGCACCTTAACTGAGAGCCTTGCCTCTGCATTCAGAAAGCATCCTGCAAAGCAGCAGCAGGCTCTTGGGTTCTCCTGTGGGCTGAGTCCTGCCTTGGTTGTACCTCCCAGGTGGTACCTTTTGACATGCAGTCACTCCTCAGAGTTTCAGCAGATGAATATCCAGCCTTCCCTCACCCTCTGTGCTGCTTTGCCCCTGGGGGACCTGAAGGAAGTTGGCCCTGCATGAATGAGACACAGGCTAGCCCGTGATGTGGACATTTTTGAGAGGGCTTTCTTGATGGTTGAACTCCTTGAGGGTGCATATCTGTCTGCTCATAATCTTTAGCCATGTCAGATTGTTGTCACAAGATTGGGTTTGCTTTTTTTAGTTTTGGTTCAGTTTGGTTTGCTTTGGCTTTGTTTCCATTTTGTTCCCCTAGATGACACATTGGCATCAGGGCTTTTTTTCTCTTTCTGCCTTTTCTGTGTCTCTTTCATTTGTCAGACTCTTACCTGCTTTCCTGTCACATATTTAATCTAATTTTCTTAAAAAATGGCATTCCAAAGTATTCATGAATTCTGCAAGTGCCCGTTTCTTGGATCACTGGTAGCTTCACAGACTGTGAACAAAAGGGCTAATGTGTCTCAGCACAGTTTACAATTCAGCTTCACTGTATAAAATCAGCCTCTGTCCAGCTGAATGCAGGAGATAACCACTTCATAACTTTATTTATTGACACATAACAAAGATCTGTCTTGAAGGAAAGCTACAGAAATAAGAATAATTGGAAGAGAGTAGAGAGAATAAAATAAGCCCTGATGCTGTGTTCTCAGCCCATTAGAGTGATCTGTCAGACCTTTCCCTGCACAAGATCTGGACTCAGGGAAGAAGATGCTAAGACTGACTGACACAAGTTGACAGACTGACAAGTTGAGTGGATGGGCAGGTTTTTCTAAGTCTGTAAGTACCTGATATGTCCACCAGCATCAGAAACCCAGCCAAGGCAGAGAAACTCTGTTACCTTTCCAGGTAAACCTTCCCCAAATAGTAGGAAATGTAAATGCAGCTCTTCTGACTATGGATTTTAGTTACCTGTATAATTAGGTATGCTCATTAAGAAATACCTAGAAACAGCAGAACTGAACTTTATAGCCAAAATGAGGCAAATGACTGTGGACTAAAGAAAACAAGAGTGTAAACAGCTGTGACAAGAAAATTTTCTAATGCTGCCATTTTTAATAACCTAAAATAATTAAAAGGAAAAAAAAGGAATAAAAATTTAATACATCAACCATATTATATTTAATTAGTTGACCATTACCATTTCACTAAATTGGGAAGTCACTTAGGTTGATAACAAGAACTTGGTGAACCATTATTTTCAGAAATTGAGAATTTACTCATTTGATTAAAAAGAAACTTACCCTAAATTTTAATTTGGCTTTTCAGAAACTAAAGAACTATTCATGGAAATCCACTCCTGATTGTGCTAAATATGCAAGGTTTTCCTTGTTTGTTTCCTTTTTATATTTTTTTTTTTTTTGATTGATCACACAACCCATGTTAGCTGCTCAGGTATTCTAGAGGACCTTATGTCCATGTGAATGTTATTATTAAACATTAATATACAATACCTAGAGATCCCTCTTGATTCAGGATATGTCATTGCTGATGAATGCTGACATTATGTATGGGGTTTTTTTCCTCTTGAGCATGTATGGATGGTTGGATCATCTAGCATAGGATTTTATGCAATCAAACATTAGTTGTATTTCTATTTAGTCTTTCTTTCAAATTATAACTTGTTTAATCTTGTGAAATGAAGGAAAATGTTAAACATAAAGATGAATATTTGCTGAGTTCACATGGCTCTAATGATACAACTTAGTGACTTTTTTAAATTAAAATTTTTTATTTTTAATAC
This sequence comes from Leucosticte australis, assembly GCA_025504685.1. Taxonomy (NCBI): domain Eukaryota; kingdom Metazoa; phylum Chordata; class Aves; order Passeriformes; family Fringillidae; genus Leucosticte; species Leucosticte australis. Next base: position 28,043,434 of record JANIJU010000003.1, on the reverse strand, counting down.
TTAACCAAGATTTGTTATTGTGCATCTTTCAATGGATTGCAGACCCTTCCATAGCTACATCACCATGATTTTGTCTTCTAAACAGTTAAAAAGATTGAGTTCCTTAATTTAAAGGGCTTTTTCTTTCTTTCAGTCTTTAGTCTAGTGTTTGGATTTTTAAGTAGGATTCTTTTTTTAAAAAAACATAATGACTGCATGTGCTACACCAGAACAGATCTTAGCAAAGCTATAAAGACACATAATATCACCATAAAATCATATAATTTGATGGTCTCTGTTTGGGTGCAGAAAGTCAGGAAAACATGAGGGAGGAATTTGTTATTGAAAAGTGAAAGTATCTCATCTTCATGAAGAAATGTGCAATAACTCAGCCATCCCATCTCTTGTGCAAGAACCAGCAAGGAATTCCCTCCTTTGGAGACTGCCTAGTCCCTCATGACTCTCTGGAAGCCTTGTTAAAATTTCAACTACTTTAAAAACCAGCTAATTGAATCTGAAGTCAGTTAAGTCTTCTTGTGGCCTATCCCAAATGAGAAATAATGAGATTTTTTGAAATTAGTAGATGAAGCTGTCTGTTCTATGGAACTGCAGGCTCAGTGTTCACTTAAATATTCACCTCATCTACAAAACACTGTCATCAGGAGCACTGGCCGCATTTTCCCTCAGAAGGAAGCAGGAAAGAGTAGGAGCTAAAAGAAAACATAGGCAAAATTGCTTTCTGCCTTTTAAAATATCCCTCTAATGCACTGAGAGAGTTTTTTCTCTAACGATTCAGTACACATAAGAGAAAAATCCCCTGAAGACAAGGCCTGGCTTCTGTGACACTGGTGAGACTTTTGCCATTGATTTCACTGGCACTAGAATCTTGCCTTGATGAGCAACCACTTTTACTTTCTTTTTATTTTACTCTTAGAAACATTGTTTGATGAAAGAAAATTTAGAAATTATTTGGACAATGGAGCTGTAGATTTCATTCTAAAATGCTTCAGAGTGCAATCATCGATAGGGAAGAAAATTCCACTGTCAGAAATGTTTCGCAAAATTTCTTCTATTAATTTCATTTTGCCATAGGCAGTAAGTGTCACGCTACCATCTTAAATTAACCAGCAAATATTATGCAGAATTGCCTCAAAGAAAAGCAGTTAATATCTTTCACTCCTAGGGGTGTTGTTGCTTTTAGGGACACTCCGTATTGCATGTATCTAAATAATATGTCTTTACTTAATATTTAAGTGGCTAACAGTGATTTTACAAAGTACAGCTTTACTGAGTTAATTTTACTACTGGATTTTCTTTAGGACACAACTAAATGAATTATCCAAAAAGGTTACTTGTGAAAGGAAATTATTCTCAAAATTGTATCAATAATCCCATGGCAAAAATTCTTCATTATAAGGAGCATGATAAACAGTCTCTAAAATTGTCATATAAGTTTCAACCACTTCACTTTTCAATTTATGAATATATACTAAAATCTTATCTGTCCAAAATAGATGATTAATCCAGGTGCTGACATTCAGATCCTTTTAAAAAAGGTGAATGGGATTTGAATGCAGTGGAGGCCTTGAGCTTTTCTCTCCACAATCAATCTGCTACAGAAAGCCTTTGTGAGAGTTTCAAATAGTACCATTATACATTGCAAATGCCAAGTTTCAATTTCACAGGTTAACCCTGTCATACACAGCTGTGCCTTTGTGCCTGTGTCTCCTAACACACGTGTACACATGCACCATGATGAACCTTATCATATCACAAGGCGGGTTTCCAAAATGGTTTGACAACTTAAGGTGTCCAGAGGGTTTTGGAGCGCAGGTTTTTATAGAAATTGTGACCCTCTAAAAGAAATATTCAGATCTGACACAGCAAATTTGAAACATAAGAGCATAAAACTCAAAGGAGCAAAGGAGCTGCATTTTTATTTTGTACAGGGTCCAAAATCAGAGACAAAGGTATGCCACTAGGCATGGGTGGGACTTTGCCTGTACGACAGATGTAAATGCTTTCAGACTCCTTTGCAAAATGGAGAAATTTGTACTTTGGTCAAAGAGACTGCCTGGAGAATGGAGTTTATGCCCTTTAATTATCTGAGGAGCAGCTCAGAAGAAGGTTTTGATGAAGCTGGATATAAATGCTTGATACTCTCATAATGAGAAATATGTTCTAGTGTTTTAGCTTCAATTCCATGATTACACTATTTTGTATCTCTTCAATCAAAAGGGTGAATGACTATTCTGCCAATTATCCATGATTATTGGAGTTTTCTGCCTACCTCTTTGCCATGGTTTGACACTGGCCCAATGCCAGGCACCCACAAAAGTCTCTTGCTCACCCTGCCCTGTACAGCTGGGCAGAGGAGACGGAAAAAAAAAAATTAACAACGGGGTCATGAGTTGAGATAAGGACCAGGACAAAACACTACAAGGGCAAAACAGGCCTAAAGTTGCAAAGTGAATTTATGACTAACAGAGTCAGAGGAGGATAATGAGAAGTAAAAGAAGCCCTTGGAAACCTACTTTTTTGGTGCCCAGCCCCTCCCTTCTTCCCACTGACAGTGAGGGAGAGAGGGCCGGGGGTTTGGTCAGTTTGTCACCTGAGATTTTCTTCTGCTGCTCTGAGAGAGGAGCTCATCCCCGTGAGACCGTGGGGTCCCTTCCCATGGGAGACAGTGCTCTGTGAGCTTCTCCAGCATGGCTCCAATCTCTTGAGCAGCAGTCTTCCCAAAACTGCTGCAGCATGAGTCCCTCCCACAGACAAACAGCCCTCCCAAACCTGCTGTGACGTGGCTCTCTTCCCATGGGCTGCAGTGCTCCAAGGACAGGCTGCTCCAGCCTGGGGGCAGGGCCCCTCTCTCCACAGGTCTCCCACAGGATCACAGCCTCCTCCAGGCATCCACCTGCTCCAGCATGGGCACCTCCATGGGCTGTGGGTGGATCTCTGCATCCCCCATGGATCCCCATGGGCTGCAGGGGCACAGCTGCATCACCATGGGCTGCACCACAGCCTGCAGAGGAATCTCAGCTCTGGTGCCTGGAGCAGCTCCTGCCTCTCCTTCTCCACTGACCCTGGTGTCTCCGTGTTGTTTCCCTCACACATTCTCACCTCCTCTTCTTCTCTGGCTGAATTAACACTGCATACCACACTTTTTTTTGTTTTTCTAATTAAATCTGTTTTCACAGAGGTGTTACCAACCTTTCCAACTGGCCCTGCCTTGGCCAGCAGCATGTCCATCCTCAGAGCCATCAGGGATTGGCTCTGCTGGACATGGTGGAAGTTTCCAGCAGCTTCTCACAGAAACCAGCTCTATGGTGCCCTGCTATCAAAAACCAGTCTGTGCAAAAAAAAAATACACTCTTTCTCTCTCTAATTTAGGTTAAGTTTTCTGAGTAAGAGATAATGCCTCAGGCTTGCTCCTGAGATGGAAGGGATAAGATATTTAGAGTTTATCTTGACCCTTCAAGTATTATAGTAATCCACTCTAATGCATCCTTGAGGGTTCTGATTGCTTCATTGCTTTTGTAACTTAAGATAAGTGATACTATATTACCTAATGAAAGTAATTTTATCTAACTTTTTCTCTGTTACCAAAGTCAAAGAACACTAGATAAAGTCAAAGATAAAGTAAGAAATAATAGACGTTTTGCATGCAGAGGGTTGTATTGTCTTTGGAGACTGGATAATCTTGCTGTGGTTCTCCTCTACAACCTTATAATATCTAATTAATGTACCCAAAAAGCCTTCTGCACTTGGTGCTTGAACAACAGAGAAAAATCAAAAGAAGAAAAGCAGAACAAATATGTAGCATGTTCATAGCACCTTTCAATTTCCTCTTGAGATACTTACATTTGGAAAGAAGTACATTAAAGCAGTCATGTGATAGCTATAAAAAAAAAACACCCCAAAACAAACAAACCACAAAAAAACCCAGAAAGAAACCTCAAATCCAAATGATGAAGATGTTTGTTGTGGTAGGAGAAGGAATTGTCATAGTCTTTCCATCACTGAACCCTTGACTATATCATGTAGGCTGGGGAAAGAATTGCCATTTAAGAGGATATTTCAAAGAGAAAAAAAGGGAAAAATTTCAATACCAAATATATATGCAAATTAATAGGTATTGTGACTCGAGAGGAATGTGCCATTGTTTTGTGAAGAACATGAGTAAAAGAGAATTGTTCTGTCAAGGTCATGGAGTTAGTAAGGAACTTAAATAGATGAGACTTCAGCATGAATTTTCATGCTGAGAGTATTAATTACGACAGAAGTCCCAGGATTCAAGACAGAGATGTTTTTCAAATGGACAGTGCCATCAGTGACAGAGAAAAGGTACTGAAAAAGGTAGGAAAGGCCAATGTTTGGATGTGCACCAGCATTTCTAAAGCTGGGAAAAGCTCCAGGGTCAATGCTGAGGCAGAAGCATTTAGAGGTCTTACCTTCAGAGACACTTGGGATGCAGATGCAATTGACTGCAAGCAGAATTATAGAAAATCTTCTTTCACTTGATGTGGAGGGTGGGATGCTGGTGTTTGTCACAGACCATAGAAAAATCCTTTCACTTGTCTGCTCCAATATATTTTTCACCTCTTTCCTTGCTTAAGCATTTAAACTAAAATGTTCATAGTATAAACTGTCATATGTTTTCATGCCTGTGTGCACACACTCATGTCAAATATTACCTAGGTTTCAATTAATTTTTGTTATGTGAACTGAGAATGAAATAAGGTCTGCATACTCTTCACAGGGGATAGTTTTATATGCTTTGCAGACACCAGCATCTCAGTGACACACAGGAGACTTTCCACAGCACTCTGATGGTACTGAACTAGCAGGGCTACCACGTGTGGTTGGTGAAAATGTGGATTCAGGAAAGGATTTATAGATTCCATTGACCTGGAATTCATTGTGTCTAAATTATAAGTTGTATTAGAGCTGGCGTAATGGTAATATATCAATGTCATCATGGACTTTTCAGACAAAAAGAAGAGAAAACAGAAAGTATATTCATTCCCAGGGGAAGGACAGCAATGCTGTAGAGAACTGGTGCTATGAACACATGTAAGTATCCGTGTGACTTGTTCCCAGCCAGCTGGTTTTCTGTGTACCAATGCCACTGCACATGTGAATGTAGCACACACCCTGGCATGTTTGTGACAGCCTCTCCACCAAAGTGACATGCTGCAGAAAGCACTGTGTCTGCATGACAATGGTAAAACAGTCTGTCGTTCATGATGTTGCACTGTCAGGGAAAAACACACTGTTTCAGCAAAGCATCAAAATTATTTTGTCAGTACAGCCAGAAAAAAACAGTTAAAAAGTGGTTCTAATAAACCTTTCCCTTTATATTGGGTTAGAGGGTAGCAGGTATTTTCCATGAAGGGCAGGAAGAGCTTAAATATACATATTTTTAGAGCCTTGTGGAACTGTGAGCCCTCTTTGTAGACTGTTGATTGAAATCAAATGGTTTAGGAAGAAAGAGAAGCTGGGATACCTCATATACCAACTCCTGCATGGATGCAGCTTACTTTAGAGTTTAAGAGATTCAAGTAAACACTAAGAAATCTGCTTGTTTAGCCTGGCAGGCTGCTGTCTCATTATCATGCTTCTGCTAGAGTTCCTAAAGGGCAGGTTCATCTCTCACAATTGAAAAAATGTGCCCTTGCAGAACAAAGATTCAGCAACTATAACAGGATAACTTCGCAGTCTTGGAAGGCAAAGACGCTTGGGGAGGAACTGGGTGGGCATGGAAAATGGGGGTCTGGAGGGGGTGGAAGGAGGCAGCCTGTTTGCAGTGCATCGTGTCTGTTTTACTGCTATGTAACAGCTGGTGAACTGCACTTTAGCATAGCAGATGGGGATTATCCAAAACGCTTTTGCAATTGGGCGAGGACCAGACAAAAGTAACACTTAGGTCAGTGAGACTTTGTCTGTATCTGCCCATCTCTTGGGGCTGATCCACACACAGAGGGATGCAGGATTGTGCCTCTATAGAGAAAAAACTCCCTGTGTCCCCAGGGTGTGGGATGGTCAGAGCAAGGCCTGGGGGCACCTGAGACCATTGCAGGGAGGGGAAGGAGGGGCACCAGCCTGGACTGAGGCAACCGTGAAGCGCGTGAAGATCATGGAATAGAGGTGTAGAGCTCTAGATTGGAATTTCTATCTGCCCACTTAAATAAATTGTAAAATTTCAGTTTGCGGGTGGCGTGGGTCTGTCCTTTCAGTGATCTCAGGGACTCAGCTCTAATTTCCTTTGTGAATTTCCATCTGAAAAGTCATGCTGTGGTATTAGTGCTGAAAAGGTGTGTTTTTGTTATGAGGACTGCAAACAGTGGGAGAACCTTACAGAGTGATTGGAAACTGATCTCATTTGAAGGGAGGATAATTCTGACAGAGATGCAAAATCTTCCATTGAAAGAGGGTATTACTATAACTGAGTTCATTTTGCCAATCTGAAATTTATCTACTTAATTCTTGGAAACTTGCCTATAAACTTCAGAAAAGTCAGATTATTGGGTGTCAGAAGAAACAATTGGTCAGCTATTGGGAATCACAGATGGGAAGCAAGTGTCTAATGTGCCATTTAATTTTAATGGTTGTGTATAAGTTTACACACAAACCATCTTGAGTTTTTGAGCAAATAAATTGCTAATCTTTTAGCTGCTCTCTTTTATACTTACATTTTGTTACAGAACATTTAATCTTCCTGAATATTTCTCATTTCCCCTTTAAATACTTATGGTTTTGACAAATGCTTGTAGATTATCTCAAAACCACATCGTTTATCAAAGCAATTAAGGCAGATATTTTACTTAAAAGATATGTGGAGGGATTACATTTATAATTAAGTGGAGATAATCTCTGAGAGGAAAAGAGAACACTATTTAGTGCTGAAAAGAGATTTACTCATTATTCTATGAATACTGAACTGAAGACAAAATCGAATGAGATCTTAGTACCTAAAAAGTGAGTTTCATAGAACTTTTGCAAAATCTTCTGTGAAATTTAACAGAAAACATGGAAGAAATTAACACTCAGCTGCTAAAACACTTTTTATGGTTGTTTAATGTGCAGATATAAAATAGCTGGCATCTGTTTTCCTACAGTTTAAAATTCCAATGCTTATCTCAGATCTATTTCTAAATATATAAAACCCCCCACATGTTATATCTAAGGAAAATTAATATGAGAGTTATTATTTTTTATTGAAAGGCCAAGAAATTTTAAGTTAGAATTTCCAGTATCTGTTAAGAAAGGAAGATATGTAGCGGTAAATTTCAATCTCAAAATATTTCTGTGTGGAAATTTCCTACCCCTGCAGGCATTATATAGCTTAAAAAAAGCTTTGAAAGAAACACAAATTGGCCTTTGCAGGTAGGTACCAAAGCTTGCTTTACAAATTCCTAATTCAATAACGTGGATAAAGCCGTCATGCCTCACTCTGAGCTGACAGCACTGCAAATGCCTGAGCTGCAGACCAGCTGCATTTTTGCATGCCATTGGTCTTTCAGCAGAGCCCTGTGAGTAGCAGGCGTTTTTCAAGCATTACTCCAGTTAGATTCTTGGATAAAAAATTGATTTTTAACAGCATACTGTAAACAGGTGACGCATTTTGTTTTAAAGACGGTAATGTATACTGTGAGGCCTTGTGCAACATTAAGTCTCATCATTAGCACTATCCTAATTTCTCTGGTGTCAAAATAACACTAGTTGCTTTTGGAAATGTTTGGTGAGCTCTGCATGAGGTCTGGCTGAATTCAGCACAGAGCTATCATCCTGCTGTTTAGCTACCATTTATTTAATTGCACCTCGGGCTTCCCTGGAACCAGCAGAGTGCTCCTTCAGGTGCAACTCTCGGGAGCACAGAACAGCAAATATACCTGGGACCTGTCACTTACTCATTTGCTGTACGTGTTCATAATGTGCCTGCCGACCTCCCCCTCTGAACACTTGAACTCTGCTGAGCTGTAGCACTGACATATTTAGAGAGAATTTATAATGAAAGGGAGAGTGAGTGGTGGCAAACAGTGTGTCCCGCCTGCATGTACACTGCTGAGGTTACAGAGCACCTTTCAATTCCAGCACAAATAACTTCTGATTAAAACTGGAATACTTGCTGTTTTCCTAGTAAAGAGCATAGTACTTTCACCTGCACTCACCTGTGGGAGTCAAAATCTTGTCATATTATAAACAGAAAATAATGGCCTGGAATGAATCCTCCCGCTATCACTTAAAGTGATAAAACATGAACAGGGCATCACACTTGCTACAGATAAAATGTTATTGCTTATTTCCTACTGTTGCAAGAAGTTTTGTGTTACCATGCAGATATAAGCAGGCCAGAAATTAAATAACTGGCTTTTATTTGGAGAGTAATAATTTCCCAAGGACAGTTTACAGGGAAATCCAGCTGCATTTCACAGGTCAATGGGCTTCAGAAATGCCACAACTTTAATTAAAATAAATAAAATGAAACCCTGATTGTATATTCAGGATGTAGAAGAAGACCTTGATGACAGTTTTGTAGGGTCATATTTCTTGAGCCCTTGGGAGGGTTTTTTATCTTTTCTTTGTAAATAGTATAACTGTGACACAGACTTGAAGAGAGATGTCTTATAGCTCAATTGCAGCAGTCGATTAGGCCTGTTCTTTATTTCTTGGGGCTCAGAGAAAACTTAATCTCTGCTTCACTTTCTCATCTGTGAAATGGAGATGAAATGTTCCTTATAATTTTTTGTCCACTTGGTTTTGTGAGCTCTGAAGAATAGCAAATTTTTGCTATATTAACGAGTCTTTTGCTCTGTGGGTAATCAACATGCTGTAAAATGAAGCCTTGAAACTGAACGAGATTCTTGCAGGTCAGGAAGTGCTTTTGAAGTGAGGAAATCTACTAACAACTGTAGTTCACCATCTTGAAAACATAAATAAAAAGCATAGCTATAACATAAGATATTAATACAGCGTTACTGCCCTATAGAACAATGCAGTTCAATACACCACAAGTGTTTTATTACTCCAGTTCGACTTGGTTTCCATGACTGTATGATCATCTCCACGTGCAGCTTGACCAGCATAAAACAATTTATATAGCCTTGCTTCTTTCGTAAATTCTTTTCTTCGTACTGTAGATGGTACATAAAGTCAGGTTCAGCACAAATGGATAAAACAATTTAAAAAACAAGTAAATTTGTTGTTACAAATTCTTGGATTAGAAGAGGAAATATTCTGAATGTTCTTTATTCTTTTGAACTTCCATTCTTTCTTTATTTCATGTGTATTGCTTTTCAAGGGAAAAGTCATTAGTTTTAAACTTAAGCTCCCTAGTAAAATTAAGTGCTTTTGGATTCTCCTGTGTGAGTTGCAGAACTAATGTTTGCTAGTGGCTAACTGGCATATAAATTTTAGAAAATGGAATATGCATTCCTAATTTTGTCTTTTTGACAGAGTTCAATACTTGAAAAGGATTTTGCCATGCTCAAATGTATTGTTTGAATAATAAGACATTAAAGAATGTGAGATAAAGGTGACTAAAAACCAGGATACACTTTACAAAAAATGTATCTTATTTGCAAAAAGACATTAAAATATGAATCTCTAATGCAACCAGGATAAAGTTCTAGTGTATTAACATGGAATAACTGATTGTATGGAAGAAGAATGGGACGGTTTCAGAAGCTGGACATTTAAGTGTCCTGTTGTCTAAAAGCAAAATAATGTAAATAAAGAGATGGATTGGCATTGCATATTACCTTAATTATTACCTTAATGGGAGAAATTAAAAAAAAAGAGAGAATTCATCTTATTAATGATGAGCCTATAATTGGTGATATAAATTTCAGAATGTAAAAATCAGTGAGAACATATGGTTGCTTCCCTACAAATGAGACAGTGGAAGTAATCATCAAGCAGCTAAATGTATCATCATTGGGATGCTCTAGGTTTCCTATCTGGTGTTCTAAGATATACCCCATTCCAAAATAAACATTGTGTTAGGACAAAAAAGATAAAGGTTGGTCATTTTAAGTATAAAGCAAAACCACTTATCAAAATAAACAGGTAAATAGAACCCTCATGCTGGGATTTTTTTTTGTCAGCAAAGACCTGGGGAGGGGACTCCTTTATGTTTTAAGATGTTGTCAGTCTTAGTAAAAAAGGAAGGTGACTGTAATGAACTTTCTGTCTGTTTTGGACTCACCTGCTGTTGCAGCTCTTACAGGACTGAAATAGTTCACTCACCTTAGTTCTGTTCTCTGAAAGCATTAAAACTAATGCAGAAATTTCACTCAATGAAACCTTCTGGCCAGGAGACTAGTTGACAGCATGGTATTTATTGTTTCTTCATATAAATGTTCTAATTTAATAACTTGAAGGCTTACTTTTTTTCAGTATCCCAAATGAACATATTGCATATAACAATTTTTCATATGTTCTTGAATCAGCAGACTGCCTGTTAATTGCCTGTAACACTCCCAAATTGGCCATTAGGAGAAAGAACCTCTGCAATACTTTCATTTTCTGCCTTCCCTGTTCTCCATGACACCAACCCTCAGAAATGAAGGGCCAGAATGTTTTGATTTTGTGGCACCTTTCAATTCTCCAGCTGGCAGGCCAGACATCAACACATTAGGTGCCTTGAAGACACTTTAAAATATTTCTTCCTCAATTTGTCTATTAAGAAATGCAACATCTTCGTAGACACTTAGCAGTATCTGCTATGTAGGCACACCACTGAATTTTTCCAAGAAACATTCCCAATATGTTAAGGTACTCCCTTAGCTTCCATATTAATAATACAATTTATAATTACATCTCTGCTAATTGAGGATCCCGTGCATCAATGCAAATGTGATACCTGCTGGAAGTAGATTTTCAGGGCTTTTACAAGATTCATGTAATTAACTGTCTGCACATTTCTTCTGCCTTCATTAGCACATCTGAGCCATGGCTCAACCTTTGTGTCACAGCTATAGCCTTTCGTTCACTTTAGGGACAATAACTCTAAGTGTCCTGTTATCACTTTTCTCAACTCTACAGTAATTTTTCCAGAAGAATGCATCATGGCTGAGGTAGCCTGATTTCAGTGCATGCCTCCAATACAGACAGTTAGTAGTGTTAGGATCTATTTGCAAAAAAAACCCCAACCAACATAACATTCCTTTTGCTAGAGAGTATTCTCTGAACCATCAGGAGAGGTGAGCAACTGCTCACCTCTCACCCTACAAATGAGCTACTTTAAATCAGAAAGAGTTTTGCAACTGACACAGCCTTTCCCAAGACACCTGCCATATCTGACAGTCCCCCAAACAAAATAAAGAGGTGTATCTATAAAAAGGAATCATGACTGTGTTGGGTTTTTTCCCCTAAATGGTTTAATCAACCCCCTTTTTTGCTGTCATGCTGAAGGATAATTTTATAATTTTAGTGGAAGTAAAATGTCATTTAATGCCTTCAGGCAATTTTGTACTCAGCAGCCTGACCCTGCAGTACAGAAAGTGGTGACACTGAGCCTCTGAATCTGGAGACAGCCACATGGAGCCTGTTTGTAATTACATGCCTGGCTGATAGTCACATGAGTCACACAGTTTGGCCTTCAAGTGCATTCTCTCTAGCTGTAGTGGTCTTGGAGTGTGAGGCAGACATGCTTTCTAGTAACAAAGTGCTGGTTTATTTCTGAGTCAGTTTTCTCAGGGGATCCAGCATTAGAGTGCAAATATCAGTAAATTCCCAAGAAGGTGCCTCTAAACCATAATATAGAAATTTGATGGAGTTGTGCATTCACAAAAACACATCTGAACATTTTGTGTGTGTGATGTTTGATCCTTGGAAATTTCCTTGCTAACTGTGGATGTTCCCGTGGCTGAAAAGCAGAAAAATGCAAAAATTTACCCCCTGTAGTTGCATATTAGAATGATAGTTCTTGGGACTCAAACTTTTCCATGTATTTGCAGTAACATCCATATTAAATAGTCACACTGAGATGTTTCAAGAAACCTGCGGTCACCAAGGAAAACCATGATTTTCACTCAAGTGCTTTTGTGGATAGATACAGCTGGATTGTCCCTATGAACCAGTACACCTTCCTGGTGAACATTTTTAGTAGAAAATATAGAACTTTCAGCTGCAGATTGTTTAATATTTGCTTTAAAATATCTATTTCTCAGTTGCTGCTTTGGTTAGAACATTGACATATTGAGTCACTGTGACAGCCTTCAACTCTATGGGCCCAGACACTTCTGTATTCTGTAAGAATAGGGTACATTAGCTAGATTTATTTGAGAATAAAAAGGTGTTAAATCTATTTAAGTACTATTTTTGGGGCTTCCTAGCTTTAAGGTAAGACCTTGAGGTCCCTTAGGGGTTTGAAGGTCTTCACAGCTGAAGGGTCCAGAAAATTTCTAGGGAACATGTTACAGTGTTTTATCCCTCTCACAGTGAAAACCCTTGCTTTTGTTACATTTATATGGAATTTTCTGTGTTTCACTTTATCCCCTGTGCCTCCTGTATGTCCTGTGACAGGAAACCACTAAGAAGAGTCTGGTTCACATCAGCTTTACTCCCTCATCAGATATTTTTATATGTATAAAAATAATTTGTAGGAATACATGTATATATTTAGTATCCAACGTATTTATATATTAAATATGTATCCATAAACTCCCTGAACCTTCTCTTCTCCAGATTCATCATTCACAATCCCAGTTCTCTCAGCCTCACTTCACAATAGAGATGCTCCAGTTCTTTTATCATATTTGTGGTCCTGCACTAGGCTTGCTTCAGTATGTGCATGTCTTGTTCTGGGGAGCCCAGCAAGGGAACAAGCAATCCAGGTGTGCCTGGCAACAAGCTTCATAAGGCAAACCGGGACCTCTCCCAGACAGCACCTTCCAAAGATAGCTGAGAGGGGCTATGCAATGACATCAGACATTTCCCTCAACATTCCTGGGTGTGATCCACCAATGACCTGTGTCGTTGCATTTGTTTAAATGCTTCCTAATGTGAGTATCCTCCTCTGTTAAGAGTAAACCTTCCTGGTTACAGACTTGCTCTGTGGCACCAGGGAGCTGGGGTTTCCAGAGACTGACCCTAGCAGCTAATACCAAAGGAAAGAAGGCATTGAGTACCTTAGCCTACACTATATTTTTGTCACCAGGTCCTCTGCCCTGCTCAGCAGCAGTCCCACCTTTTCCCTAGTCTTCTTTTTGCTGCTGGTGCGCTACCTGCAGGAGATTTTCTTGTTGTCCTTCATGTCTCTTGTGAGATTGAATTTCATGTAGGCTTTAGCTTTCCTAAACTCATCTCTCTAAGCTCACACAGTATCTCTATATTCCTGCTAGGTTACATACCTTTGCATTTATCTCTTCAACAGTTTGGGGTTTTGTCTGAATTTAGTCAGTCCTCAGCCATCCATGCAGGTAGGTCTCTTTCCACCTTTGCTTGACTTCCTTTATGTCGGTATGGATCTTTTTGGAGCTTCACTATCAGCAAGCTCTTGTGGACCTCCTTTCTCTTCATGACCATATTCCACAGGATTCTTCCAAAGTGATCTCTGTAAAGGCTTACATCTACTGTCCTGAAGCCCAGGGCTAAGGTGCTGCTTTTTGCTCTGTTCTACTCCCTCGTGTTTCTGAAGTTTTCTGTCTCATGGTCACCCCAACATTCCCAGCTAGTCCTCCCTTGCTGTCAGTAGCAGGTCTAATGTTGTTCTTCCTCACATTAGCTCCACAGGAAGTCATCAACAATGCTCTACAGGAACCTCCTGGATTGTTCATGCTCTCCTATGTTGCCCTTCTTGCAGATATTGCGGTAGTCATATTTCCATGAGGATCTGGGCATGTGACCATAGGACTTCTTTCCATTGCCTGAAGGCCCTTCCTACCTCATATTGCTGGTCAAGAGGTCTACAAAGATTTCCACAGCAATGCCACCCACATTGCTCTGCCCCCTAATCCTGACCTTCATCTATGTAGGAGGTTGAATAACAAATCTCTGAAAACTTTATGTTGTCTGAGTAGGTAAACATCACAAGCTGTGCTGCAAGTCTGTTCACAGATATGTTTCTGTTACTTTGGTTTGACTTCCTGGCCTTGAACTTTCAGTGTCTAAAATTGGGCTTGGGAGAAGAGAGATGGCAGATGTGTCATTTTTGCTAAGCTGGAGGAGGAACCTGAGCAAAGAGATGGTTGTGAATCCAGACATCTGTTCAAACAGAAATTGAGTGGCTTCTCTTTTCCAAAAATTTTCATAAACATTTCGTTATGTGACAGACCTTGCGTTTTCTTCTAAATTGTTCTAGTAAATATAGAGTCAAACAACATTGATCAATGGTTCAGACTGGTTCTCATAAAAAGCATGACCTTGCATTTATTACTGAAATTTGTTCTTCTATCCTGGGTAGCTTCTGCAAAGTCTTATTAAATATTGACTAACTTGCTTCATGTTGCTGTTTCTGGCATCTCAGTCTTATTTCTGCTTTCAGAGTTAATTTATATTTGTATAACTATCCTCTACCAAACCAATCATAGCAGAGATGCATGAATTACTGCATTTTGATATATTTACCAAATTAGAAAGTGACCATTCATTCCCACAGAGATTTTCTGGCTAAATGCATAATCTCAATGTATTCAATGATGGAGCTCCTCTCACCTCAGTACCATTCAAATTTCACCACCTGCTTCTAATCCATTGCAGCACTTTAAGAATTCCATTGCTCAAGGAAGCAATGTTGGAATACTTCTGTTGAAAGTCCAGATAAATTACATCAAGATCCTTTAGATCTTCCTTTAGATCTATTCAGAATACTTTGTTGTGTTGTTTTTTTTTTAAATTAGGTTATTTTTATCCCCTTCAAGCAAAGTACTTAAATATTTATTGCCAAAAAGAAATTAATCTTCTTTTTATGAGATAATTTAAAAAGAAAATAATGCCAATACTGAAATATGAGTTCTGTGCTCTCTCAGAAGTTTGTCCATCCCTGAGTTCCCTGGAACTTGCTTGTATTTGTCTGTTTCTTCTGTGACTCCATTTGTTTCATATTCCCCACATGGTACAAAATATTTTTTGGTCTGTTCAGAACAGATGCTGCTTTCAAGCTGATTCATGGCCATCTTTCAAGGGGGTTGTGAGGGAAAATGTTCTCCTGCAAACTTCCTGATGACACCTCTGCTGCACAGATTGCAGATTTCAGCGCAGAGACCTGTTTCTTTATGCATGTCGGAGAAGATATTGCACTGAACACCATTTATGTTGTATGAGAATGGATTCTTCATTAGACATAACAAATGTGTCTAGGTGTTTCTCAGTTCCCAGTTATGCACCATGCTGGGTGCTTAATATGGAGCCAGCAGCCTCACTGGCTTGTGAGTAAATTGCAAATCAGTAAGACTTGCAATCCTCCTCCTCCACTTCAGAATTTGACAGTAGGACTGGCACCTGTTACTACAGATGTGAGGCTCTGGACCTAGAAGGCCGGACAGCTGATGAGCTGGGGAGAGTCCTTCTGGGATAGAGTGGAATCCTAAAGTAACACCACCTGTACCCCACATTGCATCCTCATCTATCAAGAGGAAAAGAAGTGTAGTTGTAATAGGAGACTCCCTTTAAAGGGGAATGGAGGGCCTGATGTGCAGACCAGAGCCAACTCACAGGGAAGTCTGCTGTCTCCCAGGGACTTGGATAAAGGACATTACTGGAAAACTCTCCAGGATAAAGGATAAAGGACATTACTGGAAAACTCTCCAGTCTGGTAAGGCACTCTGATTAGTACCCGCTATTCATTGTTCAAGCTGGCAGTGAAGAACTAACAAAGAAAATGTGACAGCAATCAAAAGAGATTTCAGAGCCTGGAGATGATTGGTAGTAGGATCAGGATTACAAGGAGTGACTTCTTCTATCCTTCTGGTAAAAAGGAGTAATATTGATAGGAATAGGCCGATCCATAAGGTCAATATGTGGCTCTGAGATTGGAGTGATCAGAAAAATATTGGGGGTTTGTCCATGGGGTGATCTACTCAGCCCCTGGTCTACTGACACCTGAAGGTATGAACCTGTCTCAGAGGGAAGAATGAATTCTAGCACAGGAGCTAGCAGGGCTCCTTGACAGAGCTTTAAAACAAGCTTAGAACTGGCCCCCCACGGCAGTGGTCACAGCACCAGCCTGACAGAGTGTGAAAAGTGCTTGGACAATGCTCTCAGGCATATGGTGTGACTTTTGGGGCTGTCCTGTGCACGGTCAGGAGTCTGTCTCAATGATCCTTGTGGGTCTCTTCCAACTTAGCTTAACCTGTGGTTCTCTAAAGATGGGAGAGAGAGAAGAGAAGAAAAAAGTACAAGTGAAATAAAATCACCTGAGCTTAAATAGCAGCTCAGTGACAGACTGGGATGCCAGAACCTGGTTTTAATACTGGCTCTTATATCCTACTTTTGCTGCACTGTGCTTTATTCTAAGTGTGGGAGATACCCAAATTTATTTCAGCCTTTTCTTCAGGAACCAGATTATTTAGTACATATATGCTCTTATGTGTGAGACCCTCATGGTGGTTTTTGTCCACTGTTTCTTTTTTCTGTTTCTCTCTCCTCTTTATTTGATGTGTTGCTTGTTAAAGGTATTTGGGTATTTTACCAATAGATGTATCAGTTGTGCAAGAAAGAGATATATTGGCCCTCCATTTGCCTGTTCAGATTTGCAAAAGGACAAAGAATTCTTCTGTGTACTTTCTCCTAATAGAACTTCACCAGTTCTGTATTTATCTTCAACTTGTGTCACCTTTAATTTATTGTGTATTTACAGTGAAGTCTTATGTGTCTGTGAGGCAACTCGGTTATTCTTGTTGTTTAGAACTTATTCCAGCATGCCTGTCTAAAAGCATTATTATAACATTTTTTGCTATTACATGGTAATGCTATAAGTTCCCCACTTTAGATTCCTGCCAGATAGGCTGACCTCAATGTGTTCTTAAGGTTTTTCTACCTGTGTATGCCAAGGGAATCTACATACTCCACAGCAGTGACTGTATTCTTTGTCACCAATTTGTCATACTTAAGTGACTTTTCACAAGTGAAAAATGGCCTTTCCTATAAAATAACCTCCTTTCAAATATCTCCAGTTGCCAGTCTAAACCAAGGTGGCTAATGTGTTAGAAATGAAGCCCATTTTACTCTGAAATCCAGAGTCCAAAGTATGGATCTGTCTTGTTACACAGTGTTATTTTTATACTTTAAACTTACTTTATTGAGATTTGGATGCAGCACAATGCCAATATGAGAAATGAAATATCCCAAACCATGTGACCAATAACTACCTGGATGGCACCTGGAGCCTCTGCTGTAAGCCTCCCTTCAGGGCTGTCTTCTGTTGGACCAGGAGGTACTTCCCAAAACATTTATTGGCTAAATTCTTATACTCTAGCTGATTGTTATTCTGTATAAGGACCCCAACACAAGCATGTTTCTTCCCTACTGACATCCCTCAGTATAGTGAATCTCAACCACAAGAAAAACTCAGATTAACTGCCTCTGTACAAAAGACTCTCCTATGTGATCATTTCTGTATCAGCAAGCATTTTTAAAATACTTTTGAAAAATGTTTTATTACTGTTCAAACTATTGGATTTGTAGCAGGAACCACTGAGGGTAGTCTCTGAAAGTCATTCTCCAGAGTGATACACTCAGCAGTAGTCTCCAGAATCATCTAAAATTTCCATCAGTAGGACTTCTGGTCAGGTTGTGAATTGTGAAGGTGGCCAGCAGTCCAGGTAATCACTCTGTTTCAAGTGCATCCATTGTCTTCATCCAGATAATTTTCCCACCCCTGCTTATCACTTCCTGCAGACATCCTGTGCCACCCTCAAGTTAAATCAGGTGTACTTGGATGTACCATGTACACAAAGTGCACCACACATATCACTAAATGTCAGGCTTGATTTTTCATATCTGTATCTAATTTCCAGGTTAAATTCCTCAGGTCTGGACATGATATTTTTATTAGAATCATAATATTTTCTCTTTCTGTGTCTGTGCCACATCCTGACTTCATGTGGGGAACCATTTAGAAGTAGTACTTAACTGCTATTTTGAAACAGCCTTGTGGGTGTTTATGCTTCTTCCATCCTATGTAAACAAGACTGTACTCCAGACTTGCAAGAGGCATCATGGTGTACCAGATTTGTCTGGCTCTGATTTAATGTTAGCCCATTTTTCTCATGTTACTTTCAGATGCTCGTTTGGCATGTGTGATCCCTCATCCATTTTAGTCAGTACAGGACACTTTTATCAATACTCACAGAAAATTTTGCCTCCTCTAGGATTATGCAAACCCTTAGCAGTGGTGTTCTCTCACAGTTTGTTCCTATGGGTGTATTGCTTTCCAATGTAAAATGTTGCATATCTCAACAGAAGCTGCATTTCTGTAATATGCAGCAAATTCTTTCCTATAATTTGTGTTCTCTTTCAACTGAATTTACTGCAACATTGCTTGAGTTTAAAGGGATTTTGCATTCAAACATTTTTCTAACAATAGGCTTTCTTGGTAACTGACAGTCTGGAGGGGACTTTCTTTTCAGTATGTCATATCTAGCTAAAAAGGTAAGCTAAACAGGCTGTTTGGTGGGTTTCTTCTTCCAATTAAAATGAGGGTGCTAACCAATATTGCTCAACTTGAATAGGAAAGCAGCTGATCTATTAAAAATATTGTGAGCAGTTTTAGAAAGGCATTAATCTATTAGAAAGTGACCCTTGTGGGTTTCTTCCAACTCAGCTTAATCTGTGATTCTGTGACTACTGTCTTCTTCCGAATTTGTAAAGCAATGGAGCCCTGTGCTTCACGCACAAGGTTTTGGCCACCTGCTATGATCTTTTGTTATTTTGTCCATCTTTTGTCTGGTTTCTAAAATTTCTAAACACCCTTCTCCTCTTTATTTTTTTTTTTCTACAAACCTCTTCACAAATACAGAAAAAGAAGAATTTTCTGGGCAAGTATTGTTCTGTTTTAAGTCTTTGCAATGCTTGGAAATTCTGGAGCAAGTTTAGTTAGCTGGATCTGCCTGCTGCGCTGCCCTTACATAGAAAAACATAATTTTAAGCTTTTGAATAGGGGCGTAGCTCTAAATGTCACATTCCTGCACAAACACCTCACTCATCTGCCCACTGTACCTCTCTTGCGTCACTGCTTCTGGAGAAAAAATTCATTTCTATTGATTCATCCTTGTTACAAGAAAGAATGCTTGAGTAAATAACACACACCTCAGTAAAATTCTGTGGTTTTGAGTTCTTGACAGCAGAACTGAGAAAAAGGGAAAAAAAAGCAGAATAAGAACAGAAAGAAATGGGGTATAGTGTTTCAAGATGCCTGACATTTTCCTGGTGTACCACCATGGGCCTTTCAGACCCAGCTTAATCATTGGGTCTGATGACTAAGCTGGTGATATGCATTTTTCCTCTGAGCTTGTGATGGGGAATTTGGCCCTTCTATTTCCAGTGAACCTCACTGTTTTCAAGGAAAATGAAATTTTATGTCAAGAATACACCCACTCAAGTAATGTCTAATTTATAGACCTTAGTGTACCAAAGTTGTCTTCATTTGTTTGTACTCAGAGAATGCAAAGGAGAATGATTCTGAGAATGATTCTGCTTTGATTAATGTGAAGACTGTTCATTCGTGTTCATTTTTTCTCAGACAGTCAATTAAATTTCAACTCTCAGAAAATTCTCAGAGTTTACACCAGATTATGCAGTAAATTATCCCTGTACTGAAAAATGTCTAGGCACCATATATGCACCATAATAAATGCTGGAAGTACGGACTCAGTATACAAATGAAGAAAATTCTGTTCATTCTTACCCATAACAGGTACTGCAAAACATCATGATTACTCAATAATAGTAGTAAGAACAAGAACAATAGACACTAGACACTTAAGTATAGTACTGTCTTCTTTGTTTCCTCTAGCTACTGCTAGCAATAGTGAAGAGGTATATTCAGCATATCTCATGGTCTTGCACAAGTCATAATGCAGGTAGCTTGTTATTTGCTCTGCTTACATGCTTACAAGCTGAAAGGCTGAGGGCATTATTCTTATTATATTTTTAAAAAAGCTCTTCAGCCAAAATGTGCCCTAATCTGAGCCTATATTTCTCCCCCTCTCACATATTCCTGAAATTGCTCTACCTTTTTGTTCTCACAATCACAGAAAGTATCCTTTCTCATTACTGAGATGATTAGGTTTCTGATCTGTAGTTTTCCACACAAAGAGATAAAATTTAATCTTGTTCACATCCCTGACCCAAGCTTAAAGTGTCTGCAAGTGCTATGTTGAACACTGAATGAAGGACAGGGTCTGTGTTAGTCTCCTCAGAGCACTGAATTTCACTCTTAGTGCTTCAAGGGTCCCATAGAAGTCACTTATGCAGTCTGGTAATGGCAAACTTCACTAGACTGTCCCTGTAACCATAATAAATATAGCTTTAGTTAATTTTTCTGGGTGTCACACTGCTACACTGCACAGCAAAAATGACTTTAGCTTACTAATCAGGCAAAATGGGAGTAATGCAGAGTCATCCTATTATGACCTTCTTGACTGTAACATCTGAGAGGTGTCAAATGCCATTCTCTCTGCATGCTTAAAAATCCTTTTATGCTGCTATAGCTTTTCAAAGAAAATAAGCTATGTTTGTCAGAAATAAATAAAAAAAACAGTATGCAAATCTCTTTGATGTTACTAAGTGTTGAACTGCAAATTATGAAGGCACATAATTTCATACTACTCTTTTAACCAAAGTAGTTAAGATAAGAAAATGTTATAAGTACTGAACATAAGATGAAAAGGGAAGAAACACTGTAAAAAATTCTGGTATTCATAAACACAATCTTTCTTATGATATTGTTCTTAACAGCCAAATAACTGTCAAAGAACTGTTTGCTATATGCTTATAAAAGCAATAAAGTTCCAAAACCTCATACACTTTATTAATATTATAAATAACATCTATATGGTACGAAGACTAAAATACCTAAAATTAAAGACACGCTGATCCTAAAGTACTGTTTTTTTCAGAATGCCAAATCTCTTACTTGGGCAAAGCCTGATCCAGTAGCAGGCAAATGATTGACTTATAATAGCTTCCTCAAGGTCTACAGGTTTAAATTCTTTCTACAGAATTATGCTAAATATGGTTGGCAATATTTTTCTTCCTAAAACAGAATTCCTCCTATTAAAGTCCACTTAAGATCTATAAGATCTGATTTATGCTTGTCCTTTCTGCCAATCTAAGTCAAGTCTCTCTTTTTTGTTGTCTTTGACAACTTAGATCTATTGATTACATGGTGCATTGTCTTAGACAGCTGATATAGGACCAAGAATGAGCTCGGAGAGTCAGGCTGTCAATGCTTTACATAGTTAGCAGACACTATGCTTATTTTTTCATTAACAGCTTTTCTGTTCTCTTGTCTGCACTGGTCATAACCATCTTTACAGCTTTTCTGGAACTCAGTTTCCTATTTCTCCTGTTTTACAGCAATTTCTGCCTGAAAGAAGGCTCTGTGTGAATGTGGGGAAGGGCTCTGTTGGACCAGGAAGAATAGTGATGAAATCTCCCCTCAAACATCATACATCAAAAATTAAGCTGTGTTGGAAAAGACTCACAAGGATCAATGAGACAAATTCCTGCCCCCAAGGGTCACACCATGTGCCTGAGAGCGTTGTCCAAGAGCTTTTTGAAATCAGGATTGATGCTGTGACCACTTCCCTGGCCGGCCTGTTCCAGTGTCCAGCTACCTTCTGGGCAAAAAACCTTTTCCTGATATCCAACCTAAGTGTCTCCTGACACAACTTAAGGCCATTTCCTCAAGTCCTGTCACTATCACCACAGAGATCAGTGATCTGCTGCTCCTCTCCCCCTTGCCAGGAAGCTGTAACTGCAGTGAGGTCTCCCGTCAGGCTCCTCCTCTCCAGGCTGATCAGACCAAGTGACCTCAGCCATTCTTCACACAGCTTCCCCTTGAGGCCCTTCACCATCTTCATTGCCCCCCTTTGGACACTCTCAAAGATCTTGGTGTCTTCCTTACATTATGTCACCGAGAAGTGCCCCCAGCACTTGAGCTGAGGCTGCCCCAGGGCAGAGCAGAGCGGGACAATCCCCTCCCTCGACCTAACCGTACAGAAGACAAAAGATCAGAAAGCAGAACAAAATTACTCTGTCTCACGTTTTCATATGTAGCTAATGTATTCAACAATTTGAACCATAATTTAACCAATGACATAGTTTTAATGACCTTAACTACTTTTTGTTTCTGCTGCCTAATCAGAATATTGGCATGATTTCAGTGGCTGCTCTGACAACTGTTTGTTTAAACAAAAACTTATGTTTTCTAAATCCATTTTTAAAGTTAAATTCCATGTTTCTTGTTTTTTTCTCTTTGAAATCGCTCAACAGGAATACTGTTTCTGAAGGTATGCATTTTTGCAAGTGAATGAAGGTATGAGTAATAAACACAAGAAGCTATTGATGAAAATATTCAGAAACTTATTCTTGGAATTTCTGGGAAATGAACACTTCCCAGATGGTTTGCTTCACTGATTTATTAAGAATTCATGAAAACTTTTTCACATTTACTTCCCACACTTACATTTTGATATATTTGCCTATATCTTTTACAGATGTATCAATGGGAGTCTTCATGGAATTTCAAAATGCTGTATTCAGACACTTCATTAAATATAAATTATTCACGTATTACTGCTTAAGGAAATACCATATACTCATTAGAAGGGTTTAACAAATGCAGTTAAAATAGGAAATTCTTGGTGGATCAATGTTGTGTGGCTTGTAACGTATATATCTGTCACACAAATCTTTCAGCTTCCCAGAAATGGGCTGGCTATTCCAGATGACAAAACTGTTGAATTAAAAAAAAATTATTGTACTCTTTGCATGCAATTTTTGGTGGGCAGACTCACCATAATTTGTGGCCTCATTCTCCAGCTACTGTGGCTGTGCATCTCAGTGCACTGGAAAGAACTAATGTAGAATCTATAACCAGACTGCATCCTTTGATCTGCTAAGCTTTTAGTCCTCTCTTCTCCTAGCAACAGGCTCTACAAAAAATAAAATGAAATATAAAATATTAAATTGAAGTGTCCTATATTTTTCTACTTTGCTACCTTTTAGTTTTTGCAGAATTTTTTCCATGTTGCTGTCAGGGAATGGTATGCTTTGTTGGACTGGAGACAATGTGTAAGATTGTTTTAGTTGTTAAAATTAGGCTAAATACAAGAAAACATATAAGATTTAGACTGTGGCACCCATATATATTTCAAAGAAAGATTTATTTATTTTCTTGCTTGCTTGCTTTTTCATGTGCTAAAATATTTTGCAGATACATCTGTAAGGTACTGGGAAATGACAAGATATGTAGAGGCAAAGTCCTGCTATTACAGAGCTGATATGCAAGTCTGGCTTGTGTTTCCGGACTGTTGCTGTGGTGCTGTGCTCAGCTGAGAATTCTGTGGAATTACCATGAGGGCTGAACCCTTTCCAAACCTCAGGTGCAGGCTCTCCTCCATATGCCTCACATCCCAGCATCTTTCACAAAGAGAGATGTGCTGAGGTGATATTATGGGTTCTCTCAAAGCAAAAGCTCTTTGCTTTTTAAAAAATCATTGTGTCCTAGCAAGACAGCAACATGCAAAGACAATTATTTACCACTACAATGGGGAGATAAAGCCTGTTATTTCGCTAATTCCTTTATTGTTGCAAAAATAAACCACTTCAAATATAGAAGGAAAGAAAGCAAGTTCCTTGAAAGGTTCAAAAAGAAGAAAGAAGTGCTGAGATTTGTTGTTTGTTTGATTTTTGTTTTTTTGTTTCATTACTTTTGAGTGTGTGTGACTTTTAGTCTACAGCACTGTTCTGAATACATGGTTTCTAGCAGAGTATGGTGTGAAAGTAAGGCACATATTTCCAAGGGGCTAAGATTAAATCTCCTAATAATAGCTTTGTGTTGAATTGTAAAGGCAGACATTGTGCTGCCAACAGTAAGCTGACAACTTGTGCAGCTGCAGTTCAGGGATGCCACAGTCCCCACATGCAACAAGTTCATAGCAGCAGATGCTGGAAACTGACACACTTCATCAAGCACAACTTGTTTTCTCCACACATTACTGTGGAAATCCAGGCTGCACTTTGTTCTCATCTGGGTTCGATGGTTTTCAACAGCTCCATTGCTCGACATAAGTGACAGTGACACTTTGTTCTGCTGACGCACTGCTTCTCGCTTTAGGTAAGTACGCAGATGAGGCTTTCACATCATTTATGTTCTTTAATTGTAAAAAAGGGCTCGTGATAAAATGGGAGAGGCAACAAGCCTCCTCAGGTCACCACAGAGTAGTTAAGGTCATTCAAATGACAGCAAAGACTACTTACTTACAACACCTGAAATCTACAATCCTTTCGGAAGGACTCCAAAGTACAAATATTCATGTGAAAATGCTATTCATTGTGTGTTTTCTCAACAAACAAGGACACTTTTTCAAGGTCATTTTAATGGTGATAAGAAGTGTGGTTTTCAGTTGGAGAGCTAAATATTCTCAAAATCTGTTTTTTTCTCTAATCCATTAATACATTGACTAACCCCCTTCCCTCTCACCAAAAAAATGTGGAAAAACCTCAAGACCCAAAAGCTAAGTTAACTCTAGTATTTCCTTGGGGAAAGAATAGGAGAGAGGGGCACATCAGAGCATTACTATGGCTCTGTTGCTAAATATTTCAGTGTGTATTTTTCTTTGGTTAGATCAGCCTGGTTTCCTGGTAACCTGAATTTTTTTTCATCATCCAGAAAGCCTGTTTTGGTTGCACTTGTCTGAGACCATAATGCAAGCAAATAAGCATAAGAGATGCTTTGTGCTTTCTGAATTTACGAGTACGGTGCAATGGTCTTTCTTTCTTAAGGAGTCAAACACAATTTTCTGATGGTCATGCCCATGAGATAATTAATTCTCTATGAGGTATCACATACTTTCCATCAGCGGAAAGAAACTGGCAGACAGTTGTATTTAAAAGGCTTATTTATTTTCTTTCTCATTAAGCTGAAGGGGTGATGTTTTTTAACAGTCAGAATAGCCTCACATCAGGAATGGATAACGCAGGCCCTGGAGGAGATGTATAAATGTATGGGTGTGTGCTTAAACAGGTATGTGTACACGCATATGCATATAAACACACGGATATAGGCACAAAATAGGTGGGAAAAATAAATGTAATTTGAAGAAGGAAGTGAGTAAACAAGCATGTCAAGGGGATTTCAAAGTTTGCAAAGGTGCTGTCAGCTGGAGAGCATGCTGTTATTTTTCCATATGTGATTTACTGAGGATTAGAAAAATAATCCTGTAATAAGGATTAGATGCTAAACAACTGAAATGAAAAGAAAGGAAGAAATAATCCTGACAGGCCATTTTTATGTAGATGAGATGACAAGCTGCATCTGCATCTGTGGTGTCCCACCCTTAAGGGCAAGCAAGCACCCAAGATTCACAGATGCTCAGGGTGGAAATTAATGACAAAAGTCAGAGAGTCTGAAAAATCTTGCAAAGTTTTATTAGTAAATAACACACTCGGCATGGAAATTGGCACGTTAGTCCCTGATCCTAATATAATCACACACCAGTAGGTTTTGGATCAAGAACGAAGTGAGAAGAAGGAAGAGAGGCAGAGAGAGAGAGAGAGAGAGAAAGAGAGAGAGAGGAATTAAAATAGGGGAGAGAGAAAAATATGAAAGAGAGAAAAAGAGAACAGCAGTCCTGATTCCAGCATAGGTTCAATTGGTGAGCTGTCCAGCCTGCACAAAGGAATTTAACCCAGGAAGGTGCTGCCCTAGCTATGTATGGCCCACTTCTCCCACACACTCTTCTTTCTCACAGCTTATTATCACCATCAGTCTCTGGGTGTTTTTGCCAACAGTCCTCTGCTGGCTGGACAGCTGGCTATTGGTGTTTGAGACTTACACATTAGCCCCTTATCTTTTGGGCTTCTGTACCATTCTCTTGTCCAATCTTCAGCTGGTTCCAGGACAATCCATACCACCGTGCCAGTTTGCAGTTTCATATGGTGATTTATGAAGTGGCTGGAGAGTTCCCAGGAAGAAACCCTGTGTGTTATTAAGTTTGCTGATCTAGTTTAGCCCGCTTCATCCTTTGCCTTAGATTCATCACTGCACTACAGCATGCTCCCTGCAGACTCGGGGAGTATTCAAGAGACAGGGAGAAGAATGGTGAAGCTTTGTTCTCTCCTCACTCTTGACCTTAGCGGGCTCAAGCCCAACTTCCATTTTCTACAGTAGCAATTTCCTATTTTTTCACACATTCTAGATGAACTTGTAATATGCCATCCTAATTTCTCTCATTCAGTTAGAGAAACTGCCTTTTTTTTACAGGTACTTGATTTTCTAGCAGATTCTTTCATTTGCTTTGATTGCAAACTAAATTTTCTTTGATTGGAGCAATGTCTTTACAAATAATTGTATTTGAGGACATATCAAACATTCAGTCTTCTCACTGAAAACTTTACTACTGTCAGCATTTTTCTAAAGCATAAGAAATTTATGGATTGTATTACCAGCATCCAGATGTGGAATACCTTGAGAAATTCCAGTCACATATTACAGAAGACCTTTACGCAGATGAAGCTCTTACCTTTACTGAGAGGATTCAAAAACACACCAAGGACTTTTGGGCCTCTTTAAGTAAAGGTAAAAGCAGATGAAGCTTTTACCTTTACTGAGAGAATTCAAGAACGCACCAAGGAGTTTTGGCCCTCTTTAAGAGGTTACAGCTCCCTCATGGATGAGGCAAAAGTAGCAACAGGTTACTGTTTATTAATTTAAAAGTCTGTCTTCTATACAGGGCTGAAGAACATGATTGCTGCAAGGAAGCGCATAAGCAAGGTGAATAGATATGTATTCTGACTCTGGAAATCAGTGCAGCTGTCTGTAAATCAGGTAAGAAAATCAGATTTTATAAATACAAGAGAGACAATTGTATGTTGGCTGCAGGAGTCATTTAGAAGTCAAGTAGAGGATCGTTTACTTTCTAAGAACAAGGAAAAAGCTCCAACACCAATAAATTACATGAAAAAAAAAATTAATTGTGCAATTGAAACCCACACTGAAATTCCAGCCGTGCAGCACATCAGCTAGGTTTTCTGCATGGGGACTTTATCCATACAGGTTCTTACTGTGTGTTTCTCTGTTTTGAAGGCTCTTTGTGTGTTTGAACTTCTACCAGGATTACTCAGCAGTTACTCTTCATGCTTGTGTCTTATCAGTATTTAGCACTGGGAAGTCTGAACATTCAGTTACCCAGCTGCAGGGGTCAAGACTTCAGAAGACGTTGGAGATAGTTGACAGCTGTCTTGAAGGACCAGGCAGCTGTCTTCCAGCTGAGACTGGAATTACTCAGGTCAGCGGTGATTATGTTGGTCGTGAAAAAAAAAAATCAATAAATAAGGTGTTCTAGTCATACACATTTGGTAGCTCTAAGTTCAGCTTAGAAAACCATCATTCACTTCTGAAGATTCTGCTGTTTCTTCCATTAGGCTTTTCCTGCCCTCTGCACCAGGAAAATAAAAATCTGCTTCATTATCACCAAAGAGAGTACTAGAGCCCAGTACGGAAAGAATTGCAATCTGGTTGAGGAGAAGATACCACAGTTTTTGCAACTTGACCTGTGTTTTCATTTTACCCTGTTAACCCTGGGCATTTCAGAAGCATAGCAGCAGCAGTATTGACAGAGTCACTTGGAACAGTGTTTTGCTCTGTTCTGAGGTAAAAGGCTTTAGTGGGACAGTGTGTAGGTTTAAAACACAAAGACTTCAATAGTTCTTATTGAAACTTGTGCCAAGCCAAGACTCTGAGGTTCAAGAGAAAATGTGATCAAGCCTTTCCAGGCATAAACAAGTTATTGAAGAAGAAGAAAATACTTTGGAGTTGCCTAAAGCCTGGTAGGTCAGAGTTAAGCAAGGACTTTACTTACAAAAAGGACAGAGAGAATATTAGTAATTTATGCTTGATAGATTAAAAAAGTCAGAATGTGAAAACTTGAAAGAAAGTTATTACCTTATTTTTTTAAAACTAGAATAATTCCTCCAGAGAAAACATTAGATGGAAGGATTCGTAAATCTTGCCCACGTTTACTGCATATATGTCAACCTCATGGAAACAGCCAGGGATTTTATTTTCTTTCTTCGTTTATTAAAAAAAAAACCAAACCCTTTATTTGTTTTATTTATTTTGCTCACAGTTTGTGTTTCAGGAAGTGAGCAGACTTTTTGTGAGGTGGACTGTTTTTCAGAGATGGTGATGATATGTTTCATAGTTTGTTTTGATACTTTGAAGATATTTTCCCATCTTTCAGGAAAACAGGCGTCTCTGAGTAATTTACTTGATGTGTTGGTACTATTGAGATTTGAGCATATTACCTAGGTGTGCACATGCATGTTTCATTTGAGGAACCTATTACTAACAACAGTGGTATCATTAGCAGGAACTAGGAAAGCTGCTCTTCTACTTGTGATAAAATTTCACACCCATAACAAACGGATTAAACACATTTTCCGACAAAGACACCAGAAAGTATGGTAAGCCATAGGACTCTGATGGTCATTTTGCTATTGATTTTTACGGGAAGAATCTCAGACACTTTGCTAATGGTGGTAGCTTAAAGTCTTAGAAAGATTTTGAGGGCAACTCTGAAGGTATTGACTTTACTCCCTGAGCCTGTCATCTTGGCCTTTAATTAGGTGCATCTATTGAAAACAGACCAGGCAGGGGTCACTGTAAAGCCTGCTTTTAAATTGTTTGTGGGCTTTGTTTCATTTTAAAATCCATTTCCATCCACTGTAGATGTACTTGGGCTGAAAAAATTCCTTCGTAGCTGGAAAGTGCTGCGGATTCTTGGAGAATTTAAGTCAGGATGTTTACCATCAAGGTTTTACTGAGAATTTGTTTAATTCAAACATGTTGAACAGATAGTGAAAATCCTGCAAGAAGACAGCACTTATCAGTTCAGTCTCTGAGGTCTGCTTTCCATCTCTGAATGGTGCTGGTGGCCTTTCCTGTGACAAACACTGAAAAGTGTGTGTCAGTGCCAACATGCACACAAGGGAAATGCAGGTCTCTTCTACCTCACTCTACCTTGTTGCAAAATGAAAATGGTGTCTGATTAAAAAAAAAATTGATTCCATGTGTTTCCAACTCCCCTGAGAAACAATAGGAGCCAATGTGCTGATCAGAGAGAGAAAAATACTTTTCTCTTCTTTTCTTTTTTTATCCCTTCCCCTTCCCCTTTCCCCTTTCCCCTTCCCCTTCCCCTTCCCCTTCCCCGTCCCCTTCCCCTTCCTCTTCTTTTCCTCTCTTTTTTTCCCCCTTTTTTCTGTTAGGACTGTGCCTTCTGTCTCTCTTATCAGTGGCAATTGTCAGGAGAAAGAGCCTTTAGTTACTCTAATTTTTTTTTGTTATAGCTGAGAATACTGGTCTGCTTTCATCTTGTAAGTGTTTTTCTTTCAGGGCCAGCCTCAAAACCCATAATCATACCTGTGTTACTTTGTATCAGTTTGAAGAGAGAAACTGCTATCAAATACCCTAGAGAAATGCGCGTTACTACAACAGATTTCTTATAATAAATTTTAATGTTTATTTATTTACTTTTAAATTCATTTTGATATGGAAACTAACATTCAGGAAAGATTTTTTAAGGTATCCAATAATCCCACTGTAAAAGAGTTTTCATAACCTTTCAGATGTGTCTGTTGGATAAATATTACAGATGACCCACTTGAAAGAGAAAATTGTAAGCTGTAAACTTCTGTTTACTTAGGAAACATTTAAGGGTAGCAATAATTTATCCCTTGTCAGGCTCCAGGGATTATGAGCTGTTACAACTCACAGAATTGAATTAATATCTTTAGGGTGTCCAACCTGCTTGTAAATAGCCAGGTGACGTGTATTTGCTTTTTAGGAAGTCTCCAGGGGACCGTGTTTGTGGAACAGAACACATGCCAACGAAGAGACAGCCTGGTCCTGAGAAGTTTATTGACTTCAGCTTTACAGAAAGACAAAAGAAAGGAGAAGATAAATGTTGTTATTTGTTATTGTTACAGCAGGGGGGTGAGGCAGGGATAGCAAACATCCTCCTGGCATATAAACTCAGTTAACATTCTTCTCCAGGGGTCACATCTACTGTTGAGATTCTTACAAATGGCAAGTGCCAGGCGAAGCAGAAACCACAGGCTCCTTCCACACAGCTGTTAACCAGAACTGGAGGGAGAAGAGCAACTCCCCCGCTCCAGGGAGATTTACGGAGAGAATTCACCAATTGTGACTTCCTAAACTCAAACACCACGACTTCGGCGTATTTGTCAAAGTACTTTTAAAGGATGGAGCCCAGTGAATAAGTGAAAGAAAAAAAAAAAAGATTGTCCTGATTGTCCTTTCATTGTTTTCAACCCTAAGTCTGGAAGTAACAAGGATTTGAAACAAGGATTGCTTTCTTCCAGACCCCTCAGTGTCTAAGAAACTTTGCTTCTCCTCTGAGAAGGAGAGATGCTGGGAAAGTATATATCAGTGCTGATATATAACTCTGATTAAGATTTTAGGAAAAGCTAAACAAATTACTCTCATTACTAAACCTCCCATTCTGAAGCTTATACATCCTGCTGTTTGTGCCGGATGCTCACTTTATTTTTTCTAACATTGCTTTATAAAATAGAACAGCACCAACTATATCTGTTATTGATAATTCTCCATTGCTGCAAACTCTTTGTGTTTGTTGCTGTCACATTACTACCCACACCTGAGTTTTCCCATACAACTGCATCATTGCTATACAGCACAATCAGGTAGAATTTGGAGAAGGAAAAACCACTTTTGAAACAGAAGCAGAAAACATCTTGTAGAACAGGCTTGCTAATACCCTGCAGAGTATTTAATTAACAGAATCAATCACTTTGAGAAATAAATTATTTGATAGAATTCAGGAGAAAAGACCTCTTTTTCAGGGCAGGGATAGATCCTTATTGACACTCCCACTGTTTCTTTAAATTAGTCTCTCCTGATTCCCACAGAGAAGAGAAAAAAAACCAATTTTTTAAATTATGTATTTAGAACCTCAGAACTCATCAACTGATGAGGGACTTTACAACATATTCCTCTCACAGGACAAGGCCCTTTCTAATAGTTGAAACTAATAGTTGATGCTAAAGGGGTTTAATCGGTGCAGTATGATAAATATATGATGTTTCAAAGTACATTTCACATGTAAAAACTTCATTGCTATACATGCACACATACATGCAGGCAGCAGAAGTATTCTTAAAACAGATTTTCCAGGCTAGAAACAAGGTATCTATTTTTATACATTATCCATCTAGTTAGTAATTCAGAAGATTTTTGTACTGATAAATGTGGCTAGCACCAAATTATGTGTACTCCTATTGAAATAATAAATAAAGACAGTAGTCAGTTCCTAAAAATTCTTAACATCTGCTGAAATAGCTGAGCTCTGGACCTTAAAGACATCTGCAAACCTATTGCTCTTCATGAATTTCTCTCATTGAGACATAGTCAAATTCAGGTGGGTGCATCAGGTTTGCATGAGTGTTAGCCCAATAAAATGTTAGCCCAATCTCTACTGAAGCCAGTGTTTATACAGAATGTGTAATCCTTTGCCAAGCAGACAGGCAAGAAAAAGAAAAAAAGCAAACACCAAAACTCATTCAAATGAAGCCCTATGAATCCAAACTTACTTCTTCCATATTATCCTAATGTGTAATAGTTGTAAGTATATTCTTTATACTAGTTATGACTGTGTAATTTGAAGGTTAAAAATCCAGTTTTATGTTTTCTCTTTCATGTTTTCTTGGATATGTAGAAATGGACTGAGAAGAACTCCCTGGACTTTACATACAATAGCATTTTTCTTGCCGTTTCTAGGTCCAAAAACAAGGTACCAAAACTGTTATAGAGTATCACAGTTAGTTTTCTAGTAGCTTAAACAGCTCTGGAGAATTAAACACCATAAACACCTGGAATATGTAGTGCTATTCCTTTACATAAATTTTATATTTCTTAACAATTATGTATTTCTGGAATGCGATGTCATCCTCATTGCGGATCTGTATTCACATATATATATTTAATTTTCTTTTCCCTCCAGAATGAACAAGTAAGTTTGTCTGAGCAGATGCAACATGTATATATGAACCACTTCAGCACTGAGTGTATTAAACTCAACCTCATTATAAGCTAAAATATTGCCAGTGACAGGCCTGCTCTATAGTGGGTTTGCCAGGAAATAAAAGTCCTTCATACTTTACAATCTCACTAGCAGAAGACTCAGACCTCCCACTTTGGAGACAGTAAAAATAAATGAACACAGGCTTTTCCAACCAAAAGCAGGTAAAGGCCATGTTCCATCAGGCATGTTTTGAAATTTTTGAGATTTCTTCCCCGAGAATATGGCCAACTCTGTTACTGTCAGGATTGAAAGCAGACTGTCTGGCTCCGAGTAAGCGGGGTCACACATGATTAGGGTGTCTGGGCACAGTCACAACCAAGCCACCCACAGCTGGGTGCTGACAGCTTTTCTGCCCTCAAACTTTCCTTGCGGGCTGCAGCTCTTGGCACACTGCCCCTGGGCTGAAGGTGGAGTGGGGACAGCCAAGCTGCCAAGCATGCAAAGCTCCCAATAAGTGCACTCCTGCATGTTGCTTGGAATGACTTTGCTCCAAACACCAGCCCCATCTCTGTGCTGTCCGATCTGAGCAGCTAGATGTCTTCCAACAACTAGCTCCATTTGTGGTCAAATTCCCATTCCTGGTGGGGCACCCTGGAGGTGTGATAATCTGTCTTTGTACTAAATGACCATCAGAGGAGGGCTTGCATCATGCTTTTCTTCTAGATCTGGTTTGCAGTGTTTCAGTTAAGCCTGGGGAGGTTCAGGCTTCCATTTGTAAGACCCAGACCACTTCTTCCTATCCAAGCCACAATCCCACATTGTACAGCTTGCAGGAAGGATTCAGGGAGCAGAAATCTGCAGGCAGTGATCAGTGATCTGCCTGCCACTGTGGCTGAGGTCTCTGACACAAACGTGTGCAGCTTAGAAACAGCCAAAGGTCTATAGCTTCGACCCTGCTGCCTTGTGTATAGGCAAAAGAAAACAAAAAGCAGAGATTTCCAAAGCTAATTAAATAGCTATGAGTATGACCTGTGCCTGACATGACATTAGGGGATATTAGGGCGCAAAAGAGCTCTTACATGTAATTCTGATTTAAAATGGATTCTGGCTTTGCAGGAGTTGTGAAATCTTTATAGTCATCTAATAAATCTGTTCCCCAGGCCTTTAGGCTTTTTTCTCCAAAAGCCCAAACACTTGTAAAATATTCTGTCAAAGTCTTTCTGCAACATTCCTTTCAATGGTCTAGAGCCTACAGCCCCCTTTATTGAATTTCTAATAAATAATACATTTTTAATTGTTTGCCTCTCAAAACTGCCTGTGATTTTATCCTATGGCAAGAAAGCAAAGCTGAGATTCATAACCAGCAGAATTAATGGTGTGGCAAATCACATATTTTTCACCCTTAGAAATGCTGCTCTTGCTCTGTAAAGTAGTATGACCACTTTATGGAGAGGAATGAAAAATAAAGGAAAATCTGAGCATATTTGTAGGTTAAGGGGCTCACCTGAGGACCGGGAATGCAAATCTTCAGTTGTAAAAGGAGGAATCAGCTGTCCTTTGTTATAGAATTTGTAATATTGAGCAGTCCTTTTGCTTTATAGATATTCACAGGCAGGGCAGTTTCCCCTCAAACATGGCCTGGTTTTTTATCCTTTTGAGTTTGTCTTCATTCTGTCTTACAATGAGGGTCTTGTTAGCTCTGTTTAAAAGATAAGGTGAACATCTAGTAAACTTTCAAAGCGTGGAGCTGCTGGTTTTCAGTGCCACATCCTGCACAAGCCCTTCCCAAACTGAGTATGAAAATGCATCCCACATTGCCAGAAGGTTTAAGGGTATTTCCTTCATTCTTCTGCTTTACACTAATGTTTTCCACAAAAGAGGCAGGAGATGTACAAAAGCTTCATGAGGGATATGGCAATGATTAATGGGGCTGTCTGTAGCTTACTAGGCTGTGGGACATGTCCAGCTAATTAAATTTCCTCTGAGACTTCCTTGACATTCTATTCCCAAATTTGCAAATTGTGTGATATACTTGCACTCTAAGCGTTGTATGAGATAGCCATTATTTACAGTGACTGACTTATGAAAAGATAATATGTTTTCTATCCAGCATGACTAGCATTATTTGTACTTCCTTTGGTTTCTGTCTTTGATCTGTGCTTAAAGGAGAGAAAATCTGTCGTGTTTATAGCTCAAAAGGAAATTCCTCACCACCTGCTGTTATGCTGAGTGCAAAGCTTTGTGGATCTGAAATATCATTAGTAATTTTGGATAATTACTTAGAGAAAGTTTAGGGGTCCCATGTTCTACTGCACTGTAATCAGAGTCCAAATTTGAGTCCATTTCCCTGAAAGGCAGATTCAGAAGAAAATCAATTCAAAAATTAATGCAATGTCAAAGACATTTGTTTATTTATTTTTCAAGTTAAACCCTTCCTTTTTTTTTATAGTTTTAAATTTTTTTATCCCCAAATTACCTTTAATCTCATTTGGATACTTCATCTTAATAAGATATATTTTCAAGAAATAAAAATTACTGACTCTGCCATGTGAAATTTTTTAAGTAGTAACCACTGACTCTGGAGAAATAATTTGGTAAGAAAGTTTATCTCCGTGCCTGAGCTTGTACAAATACTTCAGGAAAAGGACACTTGCCCTCTTTTGTTGAGTTGTAGCATTTTTCCCTGGTTTTTGGGAGCAGTTTGTTTAGAGAAAGGAAGCAATACAGTAGCATTAGTGCTTTGTCATCTAAAAGAGCTCCTACTCAAAGATTCCACTTGATCTTCAGATACTGAGCTCCAAAGACAAAGAATAAAAGAATTTGGGTACACATTTCTGAACTGGCCTGCTTAAGAAAAGACAAGTGATTTTCAGAAAAAAAGAGACCCAGCAAAAGAGTATGCAGCTATCCATTTTGTTTTCCGTAGAGAAAGCAATACCTTTCTCATACAGAAACAATCCAGCATATAAAAAAGGACTCTGAACTGAAGGCTTTGACCTGCACTATGATAGAAGAAAGAGGCTTATAAAGATAACTCAAAAGTGAAATTTCACACTGGACTGTTAAGGTCAATAATATAAAAATGTGGGTGGGAGAGGAAGGCAAAATGTTTGCAAAATCCACATCTACCAAAGGAATTATATCTGAGCTAACAGAAATTATGAATCTGCACCAAAATGGTCTGAAATAATCTTGAATGTTTGACTTTTAGAAAGAGAGTAACAGAAAATTTGAATTTGGGGTCTCATTGAGCTCCAATCTAATTCAGTTCCGCCTGATGTTTTACCCCTAGTGACTAAGAGGATCATGATATATCTCTTCTTTGTGAAGAAGAAGAGTGAATTATCTCTTTATAAAATAATTTTCCAAGGCTTGCTTTTTGCCTGCTGTTATGACTTTGTACCATTTGCAGGAGCTGCTGATGGAGTAGTGCATGTACTAAAATGTACAGGCCCTATATTTCAGAAATGGAAAGGGAGAGTGCTATGTACCAAATAACTTCATGAATATTCATTTATCAGTCTCCTAGCTTAAAGAGGTTTTCCATGTTAAAAAACTATACTAGTCCTTCATTTTTAAGAGCAAAGGGAGAGTTGATTTAAATTTAATTCAAATGTGATTTTGCTTTTATTTTTCAAAAGGGTATTTTAAATCAGACGGTTGGCTATAAAGTAAAATTAATATAAGAAGAAAACTAAGAATCTAAGCATTTTAAGATTGCTGGTGTTTCTTTTTTTCTTTTTTTAAAAAAAGCTGTATTAAGAAAAAAATAATCAGGCTTTTTAAGCCAAGCTAGCTTATGTCTGGACAACAGAACAGACAAAACAAATCCTATTTACTATAAAAATAAATAAATTGCCCAGAAGCTGTTCACTGAAAATACTGAAAGCATTAAGATTTTAACATAAGAAAAGATTGTACAATATTCCCTTCTTTACTTTATGCGCAACAAAAGAAACATGCTTCATATCTGCCAAAGCATTATGAAAGGGGAAGCATTATGACACTTTTTTAGGTGAAGTAAATATCATTATCTCCTGTTCCACTATGGATTATCTTTTGTGTCATATTTTAAAGCAAAACCCCACTACTTTTATTGTATGTTTTGTATGAAGAAGAGAGGCTTCTTACATAGGAGGGTGACATTCAAATTTTATTTTGTAACTTCAGTATTTCTCACTGGTTATAATTGTAGGGCACTCATTTTTTTTTTGCAGATAAATAGGAACATTAATCTGAACTCAGTTCAACCTTCCCACAGTAAAATCAGCAGCAATAAAATTTCACTGCATGATCATAAATGGAAAGTGGCAAAAATGTATTAAGCTGTAAATGTTATATAATGTAGCCTAATCTGGTGTGAGGCTGGAGATCTAGTGAGGCACTGGAAAACATAGCTGATTCTGTTGCTTCCCACTGAAGCTCATGCCAAGAGTGTCTTGCATTCTAAAATGTGTGTAGCTTCTGTTTTTCTCTGGAGTGCAAAACTCAGATTTATATGTGAAGTTATGCTGCAGTGGGCAGACTTACCAGCATTTTTAGGTTTACAGGGGCTTACCCTGACTGGCAGTGAAGAACCTCTTGAAATCCCAAACAATGTACACTAACTAGAACTTTGTAATCTTGTGTAGTTATGCATTTCTGCTAACTACCACTCAAAAAGGCTCAGGTTGCACTTTGCGTTTCACATAGGTATGGAGATTGTTGGACAAGGCAAAAAAACCCAAAAAAAGAAACAAAAAACTCCAGCAACAACAATAATAAAAAACACAAAAAACCCCAAAACAAATCAAAACAAACAAGCAAACAAACAAAACCTCAAAAACCAAAGGAAAAAGATGGAAAAAAAATTGACGTCTACTTTCCCAGTGGTCTCAGCACTAAAATCATACTTACAACAGTTTCAGTAATTGTTTCTCATCTACCACCATGGGATATTACCTTAACCCTTTCTACCTTAAACATGTCTTTCCCTTGGGGCCCCTAGTTTTGCTGGGTAATTGGAATTGGTAACCTGTGAGCAGCCATCTAAACCTGACTGTACCAAAGAGTGTAAAAACCTCTTCTTAACCTCCAATTTTTGCTAAAAAACACCCACCCCACCAGACACTAAAATACCTAAATACTTGAACCTGTACTATAAACTGGATAATGCTAAAGGCCTCACTGCTGTGAAAGGATTGGTAGAAAACTGCAGCAATTGCTTTGCTGTCCTGGTAGACTTTGATGAGTTTAAGTCCTATGAGGGGAAAATCTGCTTATTCTTTACTCATTTTATAATTGTTTTCTTTTACTGTTGACACCTAAAGGCAGAATCCAAAACATGCAAAAATTTTGTTATTTCAAAGTTTTCATTTTCATAGGCAAAGGATAATGTGGTCCTTCAATGTATGAAGAAACACATTTTAGAGAGGTAACACATGAAATTAGTAGATATGTTTTCAGTTGGACTTTTACTTCCTCTAAAGTATAAACCACAGTTAAGGATAACCTCACCTTTTGCACAAAATGTCAGGTTGTGTGGTTTATGGTATGCAAGGTTTCTGCGGAGATGCTAATTTCTTGTTTTAGGATATTTAAGATGATCCTCTGATTTTGGGAGACTGACCAGAAGCATGTTCTTGACTTCCCTACTACAAATAAAAGTTTTGCAGGCAAACTGGACTTCTATGCCTGCTGCTTCATAAATTTTGCCTACCTTGGAGAAAACTACATGAGTGAAGCATCAGCCAGTTGAACAAGAAAGAGAGGCTGGATTTGCAAACACTTCTCTTCAGTGAGGATTTTATTTACAATAAAATCACAAGCCATTCTCATTAAAGTATTTCTCCAACACCATGAACTCTCTGAGGAAAGACAAACTTTGAGTCATGAGAAAAGATACAAAAATGTAGCCTACATTACCTTCTAAGACAAGACGTTTTACACTGGTGAAACTTATGCTTCTCACCTCTAGAACTACAGTGGACAATATTTCTAAGCAAAAGTCTGGCCTCACAATTGAAAGAAAAAAATGAAGCAAAAACTCAAATAAGGCAATATGTTTTTTTTTTTCCTTTTTCCCAAAAAAGGGAAGAAACTTTTTAAAGAAACCAAATGTTTGTTGGCTTATTTGATTTTTTTTCTCACAAATTTACCCAAATATGATTTTGTCCTCATATTCTTCACTGAAAGGATTTCATACAGCTTTACTGATCTGTAGATTGTACGCAAAGGTTGCCCTCTGGAACTTTGACTGATCTTTTCTATTTGAGATGTCTTGGTTATACAATTAATAATTTGTTCCATCAGTGGAAATGGAGACTGGAAAATTATATTAATAAATCTATAACATGATATTTTGGATTTTTTTTCTCTCTATGAGAGAAAAAAAAGGAATTAGAGGCCATCTCAATAATCTAAAGGAATTGAATTATGGAAAATATATTTGACATACTATGGTTCAAGTGTGCCTGAAAAGCAGATTAAAAATTCTTTGAGGAACAGTTTTTATGCATTTTCTCCAGGGTATCCATACTTGCAAAACATGCTTTTTCAGAACTTTCAGCTTCTGGTGGCTGAGAGTCACAAGGAGAAGATTTTTAATAGTTGACAGTTAACTTTCCCCATTTAGTGACAACAGAGAGAGTGATTATCTTTCTTAATGCAGACTTCAAACTGAACCACAATTTAGTCCAACATCAATTTTTTCAGATGGAAAGACTCTATGTGTGATATTTAGAATTTCTTTTGTCAGACCCCACTGATCTGCAGGTTCTTTATAAAATACTTTTAACGTGTCAGGTTGTCCAGAGTGGTTGTGGAGTGTCAGTCCTTGGAAATGCTCAGAAGCCAACTGGAAGAGAATCTAGTCAACTAACTGTACACAATCCTGTTTGAGCACAGTGTTTGATAAGATGACCTTCTAAAGTCACTTCCAACTATTCTGGGGTCATATGACTCTACAAATATTTGTAGTTTGACAAATTAGGAGCTAGACTGCAAATTCCCAAAGGAGTTAAAGTGAATTTGAACACCAAAACATGCCTAGATATTCCAGCTACACCTCAAAAACTGCAGAGAATCACATGAAACATTCTTGGCCAAATTAACAATAGAGGGTAATCCTGTCTCAACAGACAAATTTTTCCTCATGTATGTGGAATTTTATTTCCCCTCATGAAGGCAAAAGAAAAAATAGTCCTAATTTCTCCTACTTCAGCCCTTAAAATGAGATTGTCAAATACTCATGCAAGGCATAAAACCCAAAATCTCTTTTTAAAATGTATAGGCCATACAGAAAACAGCAAGAGCTGCTGTTTGAAGCCTCTGGAAGTCTGAACTGGACTAGGAGCTGGCTCTTAGCAGCTGGGCTGTAAAATATTCACTTATAATCTGTAGTAATATATGTCCCTTTACGCTTTGTGAAAGCCTGACCAAGAGATGCAAGTTTTCACTTGGTGTCTATAAA
This sequence comes from Leucosticte australis, assembly GCA_025504685.1. Lineage (NCBI taxonomy): Eukaryota > Metazoa > Chordata > Aves > Passeriformes > Fringillidae > Leucosticte > Leucosticte australis. The sequence goes on along the minus strand of JANIJU010000003.1, from coordinate 28,003,774 downwards.
CTCTAGCTATATCAATTTCTAAATCTATAGCTGGAAATTTCCATTAGCTGTGCTTTGCCTCATTTTTCTCTGGGAAGAAAAAGCAGAGCAACTCCAAACCAGAAAAATTATCCCTAAAGTCAACAAAACAAAATGTCTTTGTCTGTAACACAAGCCTGAGAGGCATGTGGCAGATTACATCTACTTTTACCTGAGGCATAGTGAAACAAATGATGTTATAGTCACTTTCATGAGAACTGATGTCTTGTTTTGGAAGCTAATAACAAACTATTCATAAAATGTGAAATTTTTTTAGCACAATGTAACTTTTCCCAACTTTTATATGTTTTTATTACTGAGTGACAAAAATGCCTTCAATGTGTATTTCACATCAATGGACTTTATATATTTTCTGTCACTATGTGTTAGTCTAATGCAAACTAACATAGAAAATATCTCCCTGCTGCCTTTACATAGAATAAACTGTATATTTTTACAGAAAAAGAAGTGTATTTTTGAATGTAGAAAACAATTGTACCTTCTTTTATATTTATATAAAGTAATGCTTAAAAGTTCCTTTTTTTACCCAGGGACCAGAGGGATTAGTAGTGCTATATAGACCATGTAGCAAACAAATATCAAATTAAGTTTTCTGGAGGTGTGAAGTCAAATTAATAGGAAGTACACCAAGTTTCCTTTGGAATCTGGAGGTTTACTCTTACCAAAGTAGAAGAAGCTCACAGAAGTTTTACAGCTCTGCAAACCAAGCAAGAATAAAACTGTAAGGGCATACTTTCTCTCTTATAATGTATCTGTGTGTCCTGGAAAATACATTTGTTCTCACTGTATAAGCTACAGAGCACATTGTCACCATAGCAAAATTGTATATTGTTGTGTATCTTGTGCTTTCCTTTTTTTTTTCTGTAGGCCATTGCATTTTTTTTTCCCTACATGTTTTTGTGTCGTTTCAAGGACATTATTTTAAGAAAGGATTCTTGGCTAAAACCTGGGTTCTTAGGCTGCTCAGTGCTTGGCAGACCAGTCTGAAACTTGCACTCTTTCCAGGGATATATATGTGTCTGTGTGTATATATATATGTGTGTATATATATATGTATCTATATCTATATCTATCTTTTTTTTTTTTTTTTTTTAAATATTATCACCCAAATCACGTGCTTGGGACCCTGTCCAGTCAGGTGTTGGAGGCTGTAGACCCCCCCCAGCCTTGTAGGGCTGTCTGCTCCAGAGTTAAGTCATAAAGTAAAAAACCTCTGGTTTTCTTGCCTTTAAAAAAAATTTTTCACTTTTCTATTAATGTCCATTGCCTTCTGTTCTATCACTGAGCATCACTGAGAAGAAAGTCTGATTTCATGTTCTTTGCATTTTCTCATCAGGTGAACTAGATACCTGTGAGCTTTCTATTCTCTGTGTGAGCAGTCCCAGCTCTCTCAGCCTCTCCTCACGTGAGAGGGGCTCTAGTCCCTTCAGCATCTTTGTGGAGCTTCACTGGACCAGTATGTTCATGCCTCTGCTGCTCTCAGGAGATCAAAACTGGACCTGTCACTCCAGGTGTGGCCTCACCAGGACTTGGCAGAGGAGAAAGTTCACCCCCCTCGAGCTGCTGGCTGCATATAAGGATGCATGCCTCCTGATGGGTCCCAGGATATTGTTAACTGTCTTTGCAACAGGGACACGTTGCTGGCTCATATTTGAATTTCTGTCCATCAGAAACCCCACCTCCTTTACAAAGCTGTTTTCCAGCTGGGTGGCCCCCAATCCATATGCTGGTGCCGGGGCTTGTTCTCCCTAGGTACAGGATTTAGCATTTGTTTACCTAGTGGATGATTTAACAAGGGAACACAGACCTGTCATTTTAACAACAGCTTATGAATTACATCTAAAATGAAAAGAAAATAGAATTTTTTTCCTTGTTTTTAGTGAGATGCACATGGTAATTAGTTTCTGATAGAATCAGTAGTTTCAAACTTCTACATGGGTTGACAAATTAACTTTTTAATGTGGGGAAATCTTGATTGGGCAACTTATACTGCTGAGAAGAACTTCTATTCCCCTCAGGCATGATAATAAAACCTGATCTCATTTTTAATTGTCAAAAAATCAGCTATTGTTTTGGAGTTACCATAATCCCCCTTCTAGAAATGGCTTTAATATTTACAAGACCTTCTGCAAAACAAAATTATGTAATGTAACTTACCCTAAAGCACTAAAACAAAAAGTGGGGAGAGGTAATGCCAGTCTTTCCCATGCACTCACTCTTCTTTTGTATAGTTCACACTCCTTTTCTGACATGCAAATTTTTTATGCAAAATCTACCAATAAAATTTAAGTTTTGGTGTTCAATGTGTATGCTTAAGAAACTATTTTCTTCAAGATCCATCAGATTGGCTTATTTCTGTTCCAGAATGTGGAACCATGACACGACATTGTCCAGACAAAACAATTTAACAGAAACTGGTAAATTTTGTTTAGAAACCTAAAGAGACCCATACAATGTACTGGAAAGGCTGTATTACAAAGACAGTTGGACACTGATGGCATTCAGTTAATTTTCATTTTAATTTATGACAACGCCATTTTCTTTACTTGGACACTAGATTCCGTTGAAAGTTCGAGCACCTGAAAGGAAGGATTTGCTCTGACGAATCTAAGGAAGACCAAAGTAGTGTTAGAAATTTTAAATTAAGACTCAGATTTCTCCCCTTGTGTTGTTAGAGGACTTTGGTTCAGAAATACACTAATATTTCCACTGTACAAGATTCCTGAACTGCTCTGCTGATTCCACTAAGCAATGCTGACACTGGGATGAGCTTAGATAAAAGGACAATATTAAAATACTACAAAGTGTAAAATAAACTACCAATACCAAACTTTACCTACTTGGGTTTTTGAAGGCAATATTTTTCAATACACTCTAATAAACTGAAATGGGGAAGACTTTAAAAACAAAACAGGATTATTAACATGGAAATAGTTTGCAAATTACTCTAGATCTCTGGAAAAGATGAAGCAAAACCTGTTCTTGGAGTCACTGAAATCCCCAGATATAAAGAATACATCCAATGTTACTCAGAACAAACACCAATTTAATCACATTCTTTAAGCTGGATAAATAGCAATGAGTGTATGCCAACAAAATTTCTACATGGAATAGTATCCTGTGTGTAGGTTTGGAAGAAAGAAGACCCAAAGAAAATAAAGGTTGTGTGAAGATAACAATGAAAGAAATTTGCGTCCTCAAAACAAATATACTCTTTCAAATAGAAATTATATTACAACAGAAAAATCAGAGAAAATTATTTCTTCTAGCCTTGAGTAGCTGAAACCATTTTTATCTGTCATAATTTTTTTCCTTGCCAAAACCCAGCAATGCAGTGGCAATAGGTTTGGAATCAAAGTATATCAGAAAGACAGCCTATTTTTTTTTTTTTTTTAATTTGGAAAAGTTGTTTTTTAAAGGGATTGAGATATAATTAGTGCAGATGTCAAAATAGTGCTTTAAGCAAAAATAAAGTAGGCTATTCATTCATCACCTTTACACAGGCACTGCAAAATATTCTGCCTTTTCCTTTCTAATTCCCAGACACACATATACCCAGAAATGCAGGTATATTTCAACTCTCTTCAGAAAATTAAAAGAAAAATACCTAATAATTGCAAGAAATTATTATTCTTAGCAGCATAAATCTTAATTAACAAAGGATTTTGACTCAAGTGTGGGAATGCAAGAAGTAGAAATTAGGCATCTACATGACATAAGAAAACCTGCGTACCTTATTATCCTTGCTAAAATATATTGTCTCATTGCAAAAAGGAAGTGGAATGATGCTTTCAAAATGGATTGAGAAAATTATTGATTCAATTCAAGTACACTGGGATATGGATGTTCAAGCTGAAATAATTTATATGAACTGTTATCCTAAGAAATAAATTGGTTTGAGGTAGGAAACCAAGTACAAAGGTAAACAGTGAAAGCACTTTTCTCCATCTGGGGCTATCAAACCCTTGTGAAAAGACCTGCCTCCCCAATGGGGCACTTGTACTTCCTTCACACCTGCACACTACTGCTGCAGTTTCAAATACCATTACAGGTGAGTCTGCATTACTGTGTAAACAGTAAACCAGATATTGGTGGACCTGACTGTCAATATTACAACATTACAGTTTTGTGTGTATTTATTACTATTATTTGATCTTTCTGTCTGAATCAACTTTGTGAATTATGAATTTTTTTTCGAAAAATCACAGCTTCTATTCCTCCCCTTATTAAATTAAAAAGCAACTGAAGTTTTAACTTTTACGGCCTCCTACAAGACCCAGGAAAACTATAGCTTCTTGTCTTGGCTGTTCACCTGAAATAGTAAACCAGAATACTTTTGCATGATCATTGCTACTCCAGATTTAACATTTGGTGACATGGCCTCATATTCTAAAATGACTTTTATCAAAATATTTGGGTTGCTAGTTGTTCTTTTTTGTTTTTTTTTCCTGAGATTTGTCAAGTGTATGAGAAGTTTGTGTGCGAACTCTTGAGCTTTATCACAGTAAAGTGACAGTCACTGGAGTAGAAGACAGTTTGTATTTATTATCTAGGTAGATAATAATTATTATCTAGATCCATTACCAAACAGAAGAAGTGAAAATCTTACATTTTACTAACACATAGAAATTAAAAGTAGAAAGCTCACAAAGAACTGAATATACTACCCAGGCTAGGATAATTATGTATGACAAAGCATTGCTTAAGCAATAAATGAAGCTGCACTTTCTCTGTAAACCCACTCATTTGTTTATTTCACCTTAGCTATGTGAATGTTAAACATTATTTGTTTAATTATTCTGAGATGGTATTAGGCAAAAAACATTTGTTGCTAAAATAATGAATGACTTTATTATGCTAATAAACAGAACTTGTGCCCTTCATATCTGATTATCTTTATGCTTATTTAGGAATTTTTTCTCTTTTTTTCCTTCATTCTTTAGTAAAATTGACTGCCAAAACATCTTTCTGAACATGTAACTTATAGTTTTTAAATTAATTAAACAAAATAATGTAAATCATGGTAAAAAAAGCCAAACAAACTGTGCTGAAAGATGGTAGTAACTCATAACATTTTAAAGTTTTAAGTAAGGAAAAGAAAAATATTAATCAAGGGAATAAGGCGCCCAGTTTCTGGTGATTCATCACTTGGCTGCCTAAAACTAAGAGCTTTTTGAAAGGGAGGGCTCAGTACAGACAAATTATTTCAGATTAGCTATTCCTTTTGAAATTCAGTGCCTCTTTGAGATATATTTACAGCCTCTGATGAAGCACAGACCTGGCAGTAGGCTAAATGCTGCCCTGACTTTTTTGGTTTGTGTTGTACTGAACCCATTTCTAGCTTGATAATTGGTTGGTATTTATGATGGCAAAGAACTGTTGCTGGTGGGGAGGAGTTAGCATTTCTGTGTCAAGTTTTCCTGAAGTATCTCCAGAGTAATGGAGATGCCTTTGGGATACTAGTAATAATGATTCTCTTTTCTTCCTACTAGGTTGCATGGTGTGACAACTGTGACCTGCAATTTTTCTGTAACTTGCTGCATGCAAATTGCTCTAAAGACAATCTAACTCTGTCATTTCACTCTAATAGGAAGATTTTTTTGACCTCTGTTGGTCTTAGCTAAGAATGGTGGGGTATACAGGGTGGGGCAATCCTGACTTTCTTTGCTCTGAGCCAACTATGGCACAAGTGAAAGGCATAATTGACATTATCTTATGGTACTTCAGTTTATCTATCTATCCAAATAACTGTCTCTATCCCTTAAAAAATCTTAAGGTTAAACAGAGTCCTACTTTCAGGATCCCATCACAGACTGACCATGTCAGCATCATGACTCTCTAGTACTGTAGGAGTTAAGCAGTTCTGGGACATTATAAGCTATCCAAGAAAGGTGGACCTTGCCCTGTCCCAGGATTAATTTCTCAGCTCTTGTCTTGCCCGACAACCACAGCCTCCTTTCCACCAGAGAGTAATATGCAGAGAGGAGTGACTGATATCCACTTAAGTCTCACTTTGACACGAATCCAAGACCCAATAGTGTCCTGTCACATAAGTTAATTTGTTTTTCTACACTTCTCAATTTAGATTTTTAAATTTGAAATCGACGAAGGTTATTAAAAGCTAAAGCAAATGTATTAGTTAATTATTACAAGTCAAACAGAAGTACATAATGTACTTGCCGTGTCATCGGAAAACATTTATACTGTTTCATTTAAAAAAAGCTAAGTCTTCTCTGACACATGACAGATGAGGGGAAAGAATGAATAACTTTGGGATAAGGGAACAGGTGAGTCTAAGTCCCAGATAATGCTTCAGGCACTTGCACTGTGGTTTATGTTTGATGATCATTGCTGCCAATTAACTTGAGAAAATATAAACTCCTAAACTTAGGATGACAACTAGGATAAAAATACCAAAACCTTTCTCTGAATATTTCAAACAGTTAAAAAATGAAGTCAGTGTCACCAAATTTCTGTGACATCATGCAGGATAGAATTACAATAGTATTTTGCAACATAAATTTTTCAGCACCTTAAGAGAGTGTGAAAAAAGGCTGAGGTAAAAGATATTTAAAGGCCCACACCAAAAAGAAAGTTACTTTGATTTCTGTTTCTAGTTCCATGATGACATATTGGTATGTGTTAGGAATCTGATTCAGAAAATTCCTTTAATGAGAGCATAATTTAAATAATGCAGGTGGTTTTGTTCTCCAGGTAACTTCTTATGCAAGAGCAAGGTTGAAAATTTGGGTTTAGGAATTGTGGTTCATTTCTCTATTTCTTTATTTTTCCTATTTTAATTATGTATTTTACTATAAAAATGAGCTTATGACTTATCTTCCATGACAGCTTCTGAAGGATGCAGTAAAAAACCCCCAACCATATATGGTCAAATTTGACTTTAGGAATGTCATATTTTGGAGACTAGGAAATAAGATTCTGCTTTTTCCAAATTGCTATGCTCTACTGGATCTGATGTCCTTTTTTTAAGCTACTCGTGTTTCAGTATTTCAGATCAAGAGAAGAAGAATCAGTGTGCAAGATGGGCTATGAAGTTCAGGTAAAGGACTTTAGCCCATAACAACAATGGTCTAAGTTTAGAAAGTGATTTAATGATTTCTTATAGACTTAGGGTAAAATTACTGAGTTTTCAAGAAAGCAAGTTAAGTCTTGATTTTTTTGTAGTCTGAGAAAAAGAGGGGATGACTGTGGAGAGATTCAGCAAGAAGACAAGAAATAGTCTCAAGAACATAAAGAGCTGTGTCTACTAAATAAAAGCACCTTTTAGTTTGGAAGGGATTAAGATGTTTGTATAAATGACTGACAGGCTTTTACAAATGGGAATTAGGTTAGTAGTCACAATGTGACATAGTCCAATGGGAATGATTTCCTGTATCTTTTTCTATTAAAATAATTACATGTACATGATGACTCTCATGTAGAAAGTATTTTCACTAATCTCCAGACAAATTATTTCACTGGTTTCAGTTTCATTCAAAATCAAGACCTAAAGGAGTGATGCAACTGTGTTTAGAGAAAGTAATAAAGTCTCAAGAACCTTGAATTCTATCCTAATTCAGTAAATTAGTGACTTTTAACTTTATGAACTTTATAAAAAGAAGAACATGCAGACTCAATTTCTATACTACTTGTATGCTTCTCCTGTGTATCTTCAGGAGCCTTATAATTTCTTTCAACAATAGTTACTTATTTGTATTTGGTGATGATGGAAAGAAGCTGTAGAAATCTGGTGTTTGCCTTGTTGGTTTGGTTGTTTATTCAGGTTGAGGGGTTCTTTTTGGTTTTTTGTTTGTTTATTTTTGTTTTTGGTTCTTTGGGTTTTTTGTTTTGGTTTATTTTGTTTTGTTTGTTTTTTTGTTTTATTTTTATTATGTTCTTTACTGTTGGAATTCTCCCCCTTTTGGTTGCCCAAAACACAGCAGCAACCATTGGTGATTTCAATTGGATGGCTTTTCCTTGCATGAAGAACACTGACAAAACCATGATAATTTGAAAAAAAGCTTTCACTTCACAGCTCAGCCTTTCACAGTGATCTGTATATTCAATCTGTCTCTACTGAAATTTTGTCTCCCTCTTTATGTATCCATATCTTAATTTTTCCATCTTATTGTGAACTCTCTGCAATCCCTTATATCTGCATACGCAGGCCCAGCAGTAGTTGTGTAGCTGTTTACAGTAAATTTTTCTGTCTTACACTATGAGGGAAATGGTTAGACAATATGATTGCTACTGAGAGCAATAACTTAATTGGCGTCAGTTTTACTGCAAAAGCTCTGCTTCACTTTGTTCTGAATTTTGTCTTTGATATCCAAAAGCATTGCCTCACAGGCAATGGCCCAAATACTGTATGATGTGCATGCTGTAATCCTGCAAACACGTTGAGCAAAAAGCAGTAGACAAATTAATTCAGCAGAATACTGCAAGGGAATAAAGCCAGATGAGTTATTTGACAACTGTATTGCTTAAAAAGCTGTCTAAGTAACAGAATCCTTTTAACCCACTGACAGACAGTAAAACACTTGTGTTTTTGCTGGCTGATCAGTTACTGAGCAGAGTCTCCTGCTGTAATTTGCAATGACACAGCTGCAATGGACAAACCACTATAAAGCTTTTTGGTCAGGATATTGACAAAGAGATGGTGCTGAAATTTTGATACAGCTTTGTGCATTTCCTACCAAAGCATTACCATTATATCTTCTTGACAGTGGCAACCTCAGTGCTATAACTTATCAAGTCAGAAAATCTTTTCTGAGCTGACTTCATTAGGAGAGGTTTGGTTTAAGCTCATTTGTTTAGTTCTGCTATTTCAGTTAGGAAGCTCTCTCTCGGTCTCTTTGCTAACTTGGAGAATACTTTCATGACCCTTCAAATCATCTCACAACAGCAATGGCATTAAGTAAGACTTAATTCAGAGCCCTAAATTTAATTGGAAACTACAACAGATTCAGCTTTGCAATTTTTGTAACGAGGACTAGGAACCACAGCAACTCTGCCTAAAATGAATGGCAATTTAATCTTTCTGAGAAGTGGGGTTTAACTGCATACGATATTTAGATTGTAATTTCTCAGCTTTCTCCTATTTTAACTTTTATTCTCATTGTACCACAAATGGCCATACCTTCTATATTTAGACACAGAAATACTTATTCTTTGTACCAATGTCCAGACTACAAAATAAACTTCCTGGTGGGAACAGTATCTACTATTTAGCTGAGAAATTTAGTTGACTTTCTTGTGGATGCAGGGTAAACTGCTCTAGGCAGAACTTTTGTGGATGGGCTTGCATCTCAAAAAATACACTCCTACTTGCAAAACAGATGTTCTAATTTCTGTTTCCCCGCTCCATGCTGACATAAGCTTTAACAGGATTAAGTGAAAAATGGAAACAGTTTTTTGATCAGAAGAAATGAAAGCTCTTTCAGGCAGAGAAAGAGGGAGGGGCAGTTCCTTGGCCTACACAGGTTAACCCTTTGCCACAGTTTCCACATGCACTGGAAAATTCCATTTGTAAGCATACTCATCCTATGTGCATTATGGAAATCTCTGATGAAAAGAATTTTCTCCTCTATATTTGAAAGCTAGTAAATCTCTTCTAAATAAAACCTAAATTCATCTGTGAAAAAGTGACTTTTTTTCGAACAACATATTTATTCAGGCCCATAGTTCAGAGCTGTAAAGAAATACGTCTTTTTCCATAAATATTTTAGTAAAGACTACTGGCAAATGGCTTAATTCACTTATTCTTTTTCTGTGTTGTTTTGTCCCAGATAAACATAAAATATTTCTTATTTCTCAGTCACCAATAATATTGGTAAATTTTTACGGCAAAAGTACTCATAAAAACTGGTATTTCTACATTAATTTCTATCACATCTCTAGCATGAACTATTTTTCCCTTGGGGAAATATAGCTAATACAAATATATATATTTTTCATTTTTCTCTATTTTTGATTTATGATCAGCTACCATCAAAATCTGATGTGTTAATTAAAAACATAAAAGAAAATACCAATGATTTCAAAATATGATTATTACTAAAAGTTTCTCTTGGAAGGACTTTTTCCCTTTACTCACATATATCTAGAGGCTAATCTCAGTTGATGAAAATAAGTCTCTGTAACAGTGTTGTTCTTTCACAGTCTCTGAATCCTAAGCAGCCTCATACTATTTTTTATATATCTATATTTTCTATATCTATATCATCTATATCAAATCTATATCTATATCTATATCTATCATCTATATCATCTATCTTTACACACAGGTTATATAGAAGTTAGATAGTTTATTTACCTATATAAAAGTCTTTGCTGTTCCTCAGCTTTTTTTTTCTTGTAGCCCATATTAATGTTGTATGTTCTCATATATATAAGAACTTATATATTTCGTATATATAAGTATAAAACTCTCCTTATCTAGGGAATCATATGAGGGGAAGAAATCCCACAATTCTTCAATATGTAGGATTTAATCTGTGAACAAGGCATCAGTACTCAAGATGTTTTTCTTTATTCATTTGTGTCTGCTGTTATTTGTTTTAAAGGGATTTGAAGAATTTTGTGTGGAGAAGGACCCACAGTCTCTGCACATCTCTATAATTCCTACATAAACGGCAGGGGTTCTTGGTCATTTGAACTTGTCCCTAGATGCATCCTTTGGCCAGAAGAGCAAATATAGTTAAGCACAGATGATGGAGTAAAAATCTGTATCTGAAGTAAGAACTAGCAGCCTCTGGTTAGGCTATAGCTGAAGTTATGGTTTAAAATACATTAATAAAGAAACAACATTTTGACAAGCAAAAATGCCAGATCCCTTATTGTAAATGTAGGTCCACCAGCGAGAGGAGAGAATGATGCCTCTGACTGCATGTTCTCAGAAGGCTAATTTATTACTTTATTATACTATATTATATTAAAGAATATTATACTATACCAAAGGATACAGAAAAGATACTTAATGCTAAAAATATGATAATGAAGACTCATGACTCTCTCCAGAGTCCTGACACAGCTTGGCCCTGGTTGGCCAATGAGTGAAAACAACTCACACCGGAGTCCAGTCAGGCAATCACCTGTGGGTAAACAATCTCCAGACACATTCCACACGAGCACAACCCTGGAGAAGCAAATGAGATAAGAATTTTTTTCCTTTTATCTGAGGCCTCTCACTACCTTTCAGCTTCCCAGGAGAAAAACCCTAGGCAAAGGAATTTTTTCACAGAATGTGAATGCCACAATTCCTCTTCCAATTGATGCTATAAATGTTGGTGTCATCAGGGGATGCATCTTTTCCCTTTTACTGTCTGCATCTTGCTGCAGCCTAGTGTATTCAACCAAGTCCCCAAAATGCTGAGGAGAAGCACAAGGGAACACAGCTAGCTACTCCTCCTGAGGACTGAAGGAGGAAGACATAAACATCACCTTGGAAACTGACAGTGATATGCTAATATTAATGCTGAGAATGGCAAATATGGGCCCTGCTTTTTTTCCTTGACCAATTAAATAGGCATAGTTATTACTCATCAGCAAAAACAATAGACCAAGAAAAGCTAATCTGCTCTCCACTAATCTTCCCTCTGGGCACTTTTGGTCTTCCCCTAGTAGAATTGTTCTCTGCAAAGAGTTTCCCTCTTTGCTCCTTATTTGCCCTCCATTCAATGGTTCCCAGGCTCTCAGTACACCAGGTTTCCCAAGTGTCATAACTTAATTTTATTCTTTTTTCTCCTCTTTGATCACAAGTCCTTCCTACAAAATACCTTTCATTTTTGACACTCTTTCTTCCTTTTAGGAATAAAGCTTTGCACTGGGACCTAGTCATCTCATGGAAGGTAGTGATTTTTTACACCAAGTGAGATCAAGTGCAGTTTAATTTTATTTTTTTCAGTATTTTTGACAGAGAGTGTGTCTATACTTACTTTTTCTAGAAGATGTACACTCACAGCTCTCATGTGCTTGATTATTTGCAATTACATGGTGCAAAGTCTCAAAGTAACTCACAGGCTTAGCCGGGATCCAATGTCAATTTAGCAATAGTTATATGGACTTGGGTTGACCAAGTGCAGACAAAGTGAGGCAGGTTATTCTTCTCTGGCTCTTACTTCAAATATCAGATTCAAATACATTTGGATTGCTCTGAAAAAATGCAATCACAATTGTAAGTGTGAGAAGATTGTGTAGAAGAAAATCCTGATTGAATAGAAAAGGCATTGAACAATGTAGGAAACCAAGAAGGTGCTTATGAGCTTGCATAGCTCTTTCAGGGCTTGAAAGCTGTCTAGCAAGCAAGACAGAAGAAATTTTCTTACATCTCTGGGAGAATCCTTCTGGACAAAATATCCAGCCCACACCTGGATAAACACATCATATGATGACTGAACAAAAGCGTCTGGTTCATGGATTAGGCACAAAGGGTTACAGTGAATGAGTGACATCAGACTGGCACCCCGGTGATGTTCCACAGGGCTCCATCCTTAGCCCTGTGCTCTTCAACAGCTTCAGAAATTATTTGAACAGAGGATTGGAATGCATACTAAGCAAGTTCAGAGATGATACAAAACTGGGAGGAGCTGTTGACTCCTGTGAGGGCAGGGATGCCCTGCAGAGAGACCTCAACCAAGCAGAGGCCTGGGCAAACACCAGGCATATGAAGTTTAACAAGGAAAGGTACCAGATTCTGCAACGCTAAATACAGACAGGAATGTACTGATGGAGAGCAGTGACACAGAAAGGGACATGGGGGTCCTGCTCTGTGGCAAGCTGAACATGAGCCAGCAGTGTCCTGGCAGCCAGGAGGTTCACCTGTGTCCTGGGGTGCATCAGGCACAGAATCACAGCCAGGAAGGGAGGGGATTGTCCTGCTCTGCTCTGCCCTGGGGCAGCCTCACCTCGAGTGCTGGGGGCAGTTCTGGGTGCCACAACACAAGAAAGACATTGAGCTGTTAGAGAGCATCCAGAGGAAGGAAATGAAGGTGGAAAAGGGCCTTGAGGTGAAGCTGGATGAAGAGTGTCTGAGGTCATTTGGTCTGTTCAGCCTGGAGGAGACTGAGGGGAGAATTCACTGCAGTTACAACTTGTGAGGAGAAGAGGAGGGGCAGGCACTGATCTCTTCACTCTCATGACCAGTGTCCGGACTTGAAGAAATGGCCTGAAGTTATGTCAGGAGAGATTTAGTTTGGACATCAGGAAAAGGTTCTTGCCCCAGAGGGTGTTTGGGCACTGGAACAGGCTCCCCAGGGAAGTGGTCACTGCACCAAGTGTGTCAGAGTTCAAAAAGTGTTTGGCACATGACTCTTAGGCACATGGTGTGATTCTTTTGGCTGTCCTATGCAAAAGGAGTAGCTGGACTTGGTGATTCTAGTCAATCCCTTCTAACCCAGGATATTCTATGATTTTATGAATCTAAATTCAGTGTAATGTACAGCTTGTTCATATTTTCAGAACCACTATCTGGAAGTGCTGGTATGGAGCAGGACCACATTCCATGTGTGGGAATTGGACAATTGGATTTCCCAAGCTTTCTCCAGTATTTTCTTGTTCCCTGTCATGTAAGGCTTGATGAACCCCAAAAAAGAATATCCTGAATGAATTCTGTGTATGTGATGCCTTGCTAAAACCCAAAAAAAAGTATTTAGTCTTGTACTTGCAGAAAAAGAAATAAAGTCTGATAAAGGGAGATTCTAACCTGCAAATATATTGATGTGAGAGCTAAAGCTCTCACATCAATATATTTACTTTACTTTATGTTTACTAATACCTCTAGTATTAGTAAATGAGATGTCCTAGTGTGTCAATATTGTACTTTAGACTGTAGTAAAGCTGTCAGGGGATGTGCTAAATATCATTCACCATAATTCTGGTTTGTATGGTACCAGAAGCAATTAGCATCACAAAAAGCTTTCCCTTTCCACCTTCTTTTCCACTTTATCTGCAGAGCTCTTCCTCTGTCTACAGTGTCTTCTGCCAGCAGAGCAACAGTGAAATGTCCCTACTGATCATTGCTCCTTGAGGCTGGGAGCATTCATATTTTTGGTGCTCAGATCTTTCACTTTCCAAGATGAACTCACAGGAGTAAGTGACTCCAACACCAGAAGTCTGGAGAATTCTTTTTTTCTTTTTCCCTCTGGAAGTATTTTAAAGATTGACTGATACACTGAGATCAAGGAGGTCAAGGAGGCTCTCTGAGGGCTGAAAAAACAAAAGGGATGCAACCAGAGCTCACAAATACATTTCTCTGTGATCACCTTCTCTTTTCAAACACTCATTGTTTCTTGTAGGGCATACTCACTGTATGCCTTGCTATCCACTTGATTCCTCATATTTGACAGAGAGAAAATTACAGTCTCAAAAGTGGCTGTTTTGAAACAGTTTGAGACCTACCACATCAATTTCTTTTCTATCTGAAAATTATCATAATTAACTTATTGCTTATTATTTAATTTGCTTTTAAAGAGTAGAGAGCCTCACCTAGAAATGCCTGTGACAGATGATTACCCTCTGATAAATGTTAATGTCCAGCAGTCTTCTTCCTATATGTAAAATATGTACTTGAACTCAGCATCGTGTTTTTTGCTCCTGGGGGAAATCCTATTGATTGTGAGGAAATTGAATCAAACAAGCCTTGGAGAATTAGGTGGAATACTTCACAAGGTGTGATTCTGAGGGCAGTTTTAGCAGTCCTTATGGCAGTCATTGAAACAGACAATATACTGGCTTGACTTATGGCATGTTAGTCACTCTAAATAAGTTTAACACCTGGAAGTTTTGAGATTAGTGTGGTTGTTTTTTTTTTTTTTTTTAATTTCATGTGAAATGAAATAAAAAGCTTCTGTTTTGTTGTAGCTTTCCTGTTCACTGTATGGAGTAAATGGGTTTCATCTTGTGAATTAGAAGCTGTGGAATTTAAAACTGTTCATATGACAGCTTGTTTATTATTTGTGATACAGAGACAAGAATATTTGCCTAAATCACTAAGACCAGAAGTTTTACTTTTTTTTCTTCCTTATTTTGAACTTTTTAGCATTTTAATGGAACATACCTTGAGACCTAGATGGAAAATATTATAAGAATATGTATTGCTTTCCTTCCAGATTCATATTTCTTTCAATCCAGATTCAGCTGTGCATTTATTTCATGGGTAAAATAAACTTCATTTTTATCCTAAAATTCTATTTTCCTGTACATCGAAAGATTTATGGTCTTAAAACAAATGATCCCTTTGATGTCATTCACTGATACATTCAGTTTAGAATAGCATATGATTGACCAAGCTGAACTGTCTTCTGATGCAGCTTTACTGAAATGCATTACAATTTTATCAGTTTATCCCAAAAGAACTTCTTGCAGAAAATACTAATTCACTGCAATTCTCAGGAGACAGTGCATGAGCGTTTTATGGGGATTGAGAACTGGATTTGAAAGATTATCATCAGAGTATAATTGTAGGGATTCTGTGCACTGGATAATGCAGCCAATTGCTGACTTCTGGTTTCATTTAACAATCTTCTAGGGACAGTCAGATAGAGCCTCCACTGGTGTGGATCAGCATAGCTGAGCTGAAATAAGGAGAGAAATACCATTCATTTACACAAGCTTATTTTCTCACTTGGGGCAAACTACATGATAATGAAACCCACAGGACATAATAAATAGGGAAAATGTATGAACGTCAATAAAGATACAGAAGTAATAAGAAGACAACCTAATAACACATCTGAATGGAAGATTAAATGAGATTCTAGGCTGGAAAATACAAACAAGTCTGTCTTGGGAGAAAAAAAATATGATGCTGATACTTTACTCAGGCACACTAAGAAAAACCTAGGAAGTGGTAATTGTGTGTGATTTGGAGAAAGTACTCAGACTGGAAGCTGACTCTCAGTGCTCATTGACTTTCAATAGGATTGGGATACTAGCTCCACTCTCTCCATTCAAAAAGCAATTCATCATCTGGCAGTAATTTATGGTGGTATATTCAGGTTTATTTTGCATCTTTAAAACCCCTAGTAGAATATGGGGATGCAAAACAAAGGATTTTCTTTTAGGACCAGAAAGAATGAGTTCAGGTCTTGCCAAAGAATCTTTATGTGCATCCAGAATACTGTTTTGTGTTTCTGGAGACATCCTCATTTTAAACAAACTAACTTACAAAGGAATTAAGGGTACTGATACCAGAAGAAGGAAGACAGTTGCTTTCCAAATGCATGCCTCATGTTTTCTGTCCTGGCAGAACAATGAGATAATTTGGGCAAGGTATGCTGTGGATTTTTAATGTTATGCCTCATTGTGTACAGAATAATGGTCCAGTGTAAACTGCAGGAAGCCATGGTTAAGGACGTTGTAACCTCAAATGTACATGCTACTAGATGTATGGCAAATAATAGGACTTTGTAAAGGGGAGGACTGGGCAGGCTTATATTATCTTTTCAATGTCAGCTTTTAAAGTAAGTACCCAGATGCAAAGCCTTAGTTTCTTAAATTGAAAAAGGCTTTTACATAGGAGAGAGACATTTCTGGTTGCTAAGGTTCCTTTTTTCCAGAAAGTGACTCCAAATGGATGTGAAAATTGAATTAATGGAGAAACTATTTAACACTATATGTCTTAAGCAACAGTAAATCTGAAAAAAAATATCTGGCCTCTTGTAGTCACCTTATTCAGCCACCCCCAAATGCCTTCAAAAATTTAAGACATAGTACTTTTTCCATTTTATACCATGGACTCAATATGGGACTGCAGATACTCATTTTTATTTCTCTATGCCTTTGTGTTTTCTTCTCTAAAATAAAGATGATATTACATACCAAATGATGAATATCTTCTCCCTCTCCATTTTTAGAATTTACTGTCACATTCAAATACTTTCAGTTATTTCAAAACAAGCTACCCATGAAACTATTTTATTACAGAAACCCATCACCTGTGAAGAGTATAGAGAATGATAAGAAATGCATTGGGGGGGGGGGGGTTCTCTGTAGCTTGCTTTGATATTAACACATTTTTTTTCCTGTATAATGCAGACCATTTTTCTATTATGCCAGAAGAAGGCTTTTTATTCACTAATATTTTTCCTTTTCTGACTTTTTTCATATACATGTATTTCTCATGTTAGCTTCTGCATGCTGCTGTTCAAGATTTCCTTACATGGTTTATAAAAGCAACCATGAATCCCTTACCTACTTTCAAGCTTTTCTATCAATGGTTTCCTAATTTCTTACACCTAAACTCTAACTGCCTCCCCTCCAAGCCACCCTCGTTGCCATCTGTCTCTGTGTATGTGCCTGCCTTTTTTGGTTATAACTGCCCAGTGTTCTGCAAATAGCTTGCAAATGTTTGCCCTGAGTAATTTACTCCTCTTTCCACCAGAGAGCAATTTTTAGCTGCTCCTCAGTGAAGCTGGTATACATAACTCGTTAAGAGAGACCCTTCCACACTACATCAGTTCTTCAGCAGTGAGAAGGGGAACAAAGCATGTTTCCAATGTTTCATAAACTGGAACTGGCCATTGGTCAAAATCAATGATTGGATAATTTTCAGTGGTAATAAACCTATGGATAGAGGTAAAAGTAAGTGATTTGCTTGTAAGTGCTTAGGTTCTCAGCATGAATAAGCTGACTGAAACTCAAGGTCTTACCTACCTCAGTCAAGTTAGACAGAAATGTTGCACCCTTTCTGGGGACCTTGCCATTTTTCTGTGTTACCTAACCAACACCTGGCTCTCAGTCAGAAACTCCACATCCTTCACTCTTCTTTGCTCTGTAACAAACACATGGTGGAAATCTACAGGAGGAACTTTCAGGACCCTGGCTGCTGAGGGTAGGAGAGGCCAGATTTTAGAGAAAGTGGAATTGAATGATTGGCTTTTATGACTTTGCATATGCTGAGGTCACATAAAGTAATTTAGGAAGGCAGATGCAGGTTTGTTCTTTGTTTGAGTGCCAACTTCTGAAGTTTGTTTCACTAGCTGCAAAGTAGGATGAAAGATCTGCAAAGGAAAGAGCTTACCTTGAAGATGAGTCAGGTCAAGATGCAAGATGAAAGGCTCTTATGCAATGTTGGACATGACCACTTAGACTAATGGACCCTGTATACTGCTCCAAGCACCCAGAAATACATGGGAGGAGTGGGAGGATGATTCCATTGTGGAACACTATAGGTTGTCATGGAGCTATGAGTCTTGCTATGCAGCCAGCAGCAAAAATGGCTTAAAAAGACACAGAAAAAAAGTTGTCATAGAGCTCCTGATTTGTACTATTTCCCCCTAAAGTGAATATACTTTCACAGAAAAGTGCAGAGTATTTTACCTCTCAACTGTTCAGAACCTCGACAGATTTCATCTGAGTACCAAGAAATCTTGATTCATACCTTAGCTCAGATTTTTCTTGGCAGAAATGTCATTCAGCTTCTTCATTGCTCAGCTCTTACCTGGAAAATTCTTGGGTTTGGATCGGACCCACTAGCTGAATCAGAGCTGATGATGTGACAAAGCCCAGAGCTTTGGTGTTATCCCAGGTTAGACCAGGCTAGGTATTTGAAAATTAATGGAAAAATCAGTGCATTGAGGACAATAATCTCAGCAATCATTATTGTCCATTGTGTAACAGCTGTGAGAGGATATGAGGTAACATGAACTTGCACTGATTTTGACGCCATCCCCAGAGGTTTAACATTCAGGTAGAGCCTGAATTTATTAACACTTTACAGACAAATCTGTTCTTGTCCAAGCAATTTTCTCCTTCCTGGGCCTTGCATTGAAGTTTTCCTCCTGTCTTCAGCTCATAACACGCTCTCTTAATAAAAAGCTTTTTATAGAACTATCTCTTAAGGATGGAGTTTAAGAGCAAAAACTTTTCTAATGTACTTCCTCACATACTGCCATGCATTTTAAGCAATGTTTAAAAAGCCCAGTATTCAAATCCTGTAAAAAAATCAAACTTAGAATATGTATGGAGTGTAATGCTGGGTGGTGCATTGGGACATACCTGGGGGAGTGTGAAGATCTTTTTTCTTTAGATTAAATGATTTTGCTGTAGGAACAGTGAAGCCAAACCCCATAAACCGAGTCTTTAAGCTGTACATTATGATGTCAATAATATTTTTGCCTCTGTATGCTTTTTGCCTTGTCTGGACTGTAAAAGGTGTCTTAAATAAATGAATCTAACTGCTGTTCATTCAAAGTTGCCATTTCTCCTTGTTAAAATTTCTGGACAATGTTTGGAGTTATAGAGGCACAGATAGTGTTTACACTGCAATCCAGGTACTTATTTTCCTTCAATAGTCTGGAGGATGTCTTTTGCTTTTTGTTTGAGTATAGCAACTGTCTTTTGTTGGAAAGGGCAAAATATCAGAGATCACAAAGCTCTGGGCATTTGAGTGATTTTTTGATTTACAATGGAGAAGATTAGTGCAGACTGATGTGAGAGTGTAAACAGGAATGCTTCAGTCCCTGTGTCGGTCAGTGCAGAGCCATATTCCAACTACCTTACATATATTTTGCCAATTATACCTCTGTTTTAAATCTGCTTATCTGCAGA
This sequence comes from Leucosticte australis, assembly GCA_025504685.1. NCBI lineage: Eukaryota > Metazoa > Chordata > Aves > Passeriformes > Fringillidae > Leucosticte > Leucosticte australis. The sequence continues at coordinate 27,984,187 of JANIJU010000003.1, read as the reverse complement.
GTGTTTCAACAAAAAAACAAGACCTGTCCTTCTCCTTATAAGCTTGATCTGGCAAGGGTGTCTCTCGAAGTACCAGTGTAGATATGAAGCCATTGCTGATGACTGATTGTTTTCAATAGTGTCATAAAATTATCAGATTAAAATGGTCTTTATCTCTTTGTTGCAGCTGTTTTCTTCAATTTCATGAAACCTGTTCATGATCCTAGTTGTGTACATCTAGAAAACCATACAATTGTGTCTGCTACCTCAATACCCCTAGATGTAATGAGTAATCTAGTCACCTCCATATCTGGTATGAGTTGACTTGAAATGAGATCATTGGTTTTTTTAGATACTTTCTTTTCTGTCTTTCTACAGGACAGAATACTGTTTTCTGATACTACAGACATTGGGACACACCCTTCTAATGTACCACCGACTTCTAGTGGTAGAGGAAGAAAATGGATGCTGTTAAAAGTGTCTGTGTAACCAGCGCACAGGTAATTCAGTTATAGTTATATGCTGAATTAATACATCTCCTGTAGCTAGAGGTGCTTTGGCATCCACAATAAATTCAAAATTATACATTCATGAGGCAAATAAGCTGGTTAGGTGCCTGTGTGGATTTAGCTTTTAAGGAGAAATGTAATTCACCCACAAATTTCTTCATCCATCCCCTCAAAATGATTGAAAGTTTTCAATCAGATGTGTCCCTGAAGTGAATAGGAACACTTTTCAGGAAAATCCTATAAAAAGGGTAAATATTCAAACATTAAAAAATTAATTGAATTCTCTTTGCTCCTGCTTTATAGAAGGCTGTCCAAGTTTCCCACTGCAAAAGAATACTTTCTCTGGCCATTTTTATGTTTAGTCCCATATTTACTCATTTGGTGCTCAACCTTTTACAGCATGTAATTCTGTTAATATAAACAGAATTAGTTACATTAAATATGTGCTCAAACTTTTCTAGGAAAGAGCTCTAAGACAATACACAAGAATTTGTCTTACCTAACTCCTCCTGTTTCTATGAAATTATTTTCTATTTATCAAAGGAATCAACAGCTGTAAAACATCTGAAGGGACTTGCAAATCTGAATATATTTGGCTAGAAAAAGAAAAATTACTAACTATCTTGGAAATAATAAAAATATAATCAGCATGTTATTTTTAAGGTTGTAAAAATGAATCATGGAAGTTGTCAGTATTCCCCAAGGACAAGAAATAAGCAGTTTCATTTCCTCAGTCCGAGATCCCTCGAGTCCACAGACATCTCCTCACCTCCAGGCTGCACTCTCTAAAAGTTGTCTTCTCCACATTCAGACCTTCACACCTCTCATCTCCCATTTCAGTGTTCTGTTGCTTTGTGTTGAATATAATGATAACTTCATATCCAGAGAACTTTCTGAGAGGTGAACTGTCTACCAGCACCCACCTCTGTTCAGGTTTCAATAAATATTCCTTTCAAAAACTGCTATAGTGTCTCTGTGAAAAGTGGATCAAACTCTCCTTCTCCTTCAATTTTACTAGAAGTACATAAAAAGGAACACATTTAAAAAATTTTGAAAGACTGAGCCTGTTTCAGAATGTGTTTTCACATTTCAAGCTTTGGTAAGTGAAAATGAGTCTTTGAATAGAAATTCATCTGCTAATGTGCCATCTCTCCAAAAATGTGGCTTTATAATTTGTGAAGTATTTGCATTTCTTCTGCTTAAAGTCTTTGTTGTTGGGTTTGTTTGTTTTTCTTTTTCTGTGAAAAATTCTTGGATTTTTCTTTCTTCTTGACTTGTAAAATCTTTCTTCCCTACCAGTAAATGTTAACTTTTTTTGGCATGGAGAATCCTTTTTACCATAGGGATGTTCCTGTGACAATAGAAATAAGACATAATTTCCAGAACTTCTGAACAATGATTCAAACATTTTTCTTATTCATAAACAACTGCAGGATTCCTGGAACTTTCTTAACAAAAGCCATAGTGGGTGTGAAAGAATAAATGAGATTTTTCAGTAATATATTCCAGTCTGCTAAGCAAAATGAAAAGTCTCTATTTAGGCCAAATGGAAAAAACAATGGTCTTCATTTCTAAAATAAAATTTTAAGATTACTCCCGAAGCTTAAGGAGGCATGGTTGGTACAGTAGAGCCCTTGGGATGTGTTTTGCTTCTATTTGTGACAGATACCTGGTTTAGCAGGCACCTATGTATCTAAGAATCCTATAGGAGTCTCTTAGCCTCTTTCCTTAACATGGACTATTGTTCATGGACTGCCTTCACTTGCCTTATCTGTGCTATAGGTTAGTGTTAGTGACATGTGTAGCAAGAGTGTGGATATTTTTGAGGCACTTCTTTTACTTAGCCATAACCTACTTGACATCAGGCTCTGGTTTATGTTGAAATAAAAAGACAGTTCTTAATGATTTTAATTGTTTCCACAATACTCTGAGGGTCACATGCTTATTTATCTTGCTTTTCAATGAAATTAATATAGAAAAATTTATCTGCATGCAAACAGGCAGATAATATATGATCTTTAAAGTGAGTTCTACCACATGCATACTTGCTTGTTTTCTTGTAGATTTTAATAGGGATCTGTGTCTGGAGAAGCATCAGAGCTGTATTGAAGAATAATTTATTCATTTTTCTTTTTTTTTTATAATCTTGGCTAACTCTACAGAGAAGCACAACTGCTGTGCTCATTATACACTAACTTAGAGGTCTTGTGAAAAGTTTTAAAAAATTCTCATGATGTGCTTCAAATCTAAGCAAATTCACTAAACAGATTCCAGTTTGCCTCAGCAGAAGCTGGTCAGGGCATTCACAGAAAGGCATATTTCTCTGAGTACTTGAATAAAAATAAAAGTGTCAAGAAGCTCAAATTATCAAAACCTAGAGCTGAAGTTCCTAAAACAGGATGGTAAGATCAATGATCACTACATTGACATGTAAGACACTGAAGATGAAAGAGACATTTTAATAGACGGGTTTGTCTTACAACACACTGAATAGCTTAAGCATCATTTATGTTAAAATAACCATTGATTTTGGTCAGAAAGACTAACACCTATCTCAAAACTCTAAGAGTAGCATCCAGAAATAGACAATCAAATGTCTGTGGACAGGTAATGAAATGAGGCACCTAATTTTATGGCAGCACTGTAAAAACAAATAAAACCCCAAAGAAAACCCCTTTGATTCTTAAAATTTTCTAATTAAAATAGAACAGTGGCTCAGGACTTTCACTTGCTATAGATTCTATATGCATACCCAGGTATTTAATTTTTTTAAATTTTTTTTTTTACGTATTTTTTGGTTTTTTTTTCATTTAAAAATTGTTTTTAGTAGTTTTGATCCTTGTTTCTATTCCATTGTGATGTTCAGAGAATCAATTTTGTGTGATTCATAGATGATTGAAGCTAATGCATAGATCCCCATCCATACATCTATATTTGGGCCAAATTTCTGGTTTTGTAGGTAAGCATTATAAGAGAAGAATCAAGGATTCTTAGCTGCTTTCAGACCTGACATAAGTAATCTAATAAATATACCAAGTTCTGTCATATTTTGCCTTCAGGAAAAGGGTCAATGAGGAGTAAAAGATTGAATATAGCTTAATGTCAGTCTCAGCTGGAATAATTAGTGTTCTTCAGCATCTGCAGCTCTGTATTTGCTCAGGATATCTTTGGTTAAATGTGGATGGACTTTTCATGCCACTCAGATCAATCAGAAGTCCAAATGAAAAAGCAACATTATGTGAATTTGTAATGCACTGTGAAGACTTTATGTCTACTACATCAGCATGAATAAGTGTCTTCATAATCTGTTTTACCCTTTGGCAATTGACAAACACTGCCATACAGATGGCAGGACTGTACTTGTTTGATCTAAACGTGCTTGTTTGTACAGACCCTGGGACTGTTGGAATTCTGCTCCTTGTTGCATCAGTCTTGTCTTTTAGGAACCTAAGAAACCAAGATGCAAACTCAAATATTAAGTCCTATCTTTTGAGATTATTGAGACAATTCACATATGAACTGACAAATAGTGAAAGTTTTTGTATCTGTCAACTTGACAAATGAAAACAGTCTGGCTTGCCTACCAAACTTAATGCAAATGTGCAGTAGACTTGCTATGTTACAGATCAGTCCTAATGACACGCAACCAAAGTGATCTGTGATGTTATATGCACCTAAACTTCACATAAAAACTGAAATCCAGGCAGCTTGATCAGTAGTGAGACTTTGTGGGCAATGGTTATAAACAGGTTGATTGTTCACAGAAGAGATAGACCTGGGGGGGAAAAATAAAAAGGGTTTTTGTTTTTTTTCCTATGTAATTTCTAGTGCTGTGAAGTGCATTTTCTTCCACCAAATGTAATGGAACAAATTTGGTCCTGTGAGAGGGCCAAAAAGCAAGAGATTATTGGCAAGCCTATAACTGTAACTAGCCCTCATGCTACTGGAGAAAGAACACCTTTTGAAAAAACATAGGTTGGGACCTTGCTCATAAATACAGAAGCAGATAACAGGATGTTAAAGTGGATCCAACCAGTGGGAATCTGAACTGGAAATTCAATGGCATCAATGCTTTTGGAATTGCTGTGTTGAATATAACCTGAGCTCAATCACTTGAAAGTGATATGTGTATGAAAACATTGCATTTCTGTGATTTATTTTTTGGCCTTGGTAGCTTGCTGTGACTGTAAATTTGATGTTTTGAAATAATTTCTTATTAGCTCAGTGTTTTAACTGAATTTAATGTAGCTTCTTGTCCTGAGACTGAAACAGCACTGAAACATTGTCTTGATATGACCTGAAATTTCTCCCTTGTGTAAGTACTTATTGTCTTTATTTTGGCCACCTGTGGGACTAAGGCAAAACCTACACTTATTCTTAAAATATGGAATGAGTTCTAATTTTTGCCAAGTCATGCTTTGATGTGATGTGAGCAATTCGCTTATAGCTTACAAAATAGGCTATCAATCATGAGACAATAAAAGAAGTTCCACAGAATCACAGAATCAGCTAGGCTGGAAAACACCTTTGAGACCATTGAGTCCAACCTGTGATCAAACTCCACCTTGTCAACCAGACCACAGCACTAAGAGCCATGTTCAGTCTTTCCTTAAATACCTCCAGGGATAGTGACTCCACCACCTCCCTGGAAAGCCCATTCCCATGCCCAAAATCACCCTTTCTGTGAAGAATTTTTCCCAATGTCCAGTCTCAACCTCCCCTGGTACAGTTTAAAAGTTTGTCCTCTTCTGTTGCTGGTTGCCTGGGAGAAGAGACCGACCCCCCACGTGGCTGTACCCTCCTTTCAGGGAGTGACAGAGGTTGATAAGGTCACCCCTGAACCTTCTCTTAGCTCCCTTGTTTAGCTGAGGGAGCTGGGCTAAACAACCCCAGCTCTCTCAGCTGCTCCTCATAGAACCTTTGTCCCAGACCATTCACCAGCCTTGTTGCCCTCCTCTGGACACGTCTGAGCATCTCAGTGTCCTTCCTGTACTGGAGGGGCCCAGAGCTGGACAAAGTGTGGCCTCACCAGTGCCAAATACAAGCAGAAGAAGACGCCTCCCTGGTCCTGGTTACATTCCTGACACAGGCCAGGTTGCCATGGGCCTTCTTGGCCACGTGGACACACTGCTGGTTCATGTTTAGCTGCCACCAATGAGTACCCCCAGGTCCCTTTCTGCCTGGCCACTGTCCTCAGCCCCTCGTGCTGCAGAGGGTTGTTGTGGTCAAAGGGCAGGCCCGGCACTTGGTTTGGTTCAACCTCACATCATTAGATCCGACCCAACTTTGGGACTATTTGTCTTGTTTCATCTAAGTAAGAATTCTTCTGGGGTACTTCAGATGCAATCTGCTTTGATAGACCATATCTTTTGCTTCTTTATGTAAAAAATGACAAAATACTTGTAATATTATTACACATCCCTTTTGAAGCAGTATGGAAAGGCAGGATGTAAATGCTATTGGCAGTTTCAGAATGGTATGTTTTTAACAGGGCCATGTGAACAAAGACGTGTAATTTCTTAAAATATATTTCAATCGCTGGAATTTTTCTTAGTTCTGAGATCAATCCACATTTGTATACTTCATATTGTTTGTTGTCAAAACAATGAACTTTCAGGACTGTCTAGTAAAATTCATATGTGCCATGTATCTGGGGTTTGCTTTATAAATCTCCAGTATCCTTAAGAGGAAATAGTCTCACTAATGTATATTGAAGAGATTTTCCAAAGCTTTGTAGTTGCAATAGCTCTTGGAACTTTGTTACTTTTGAAGGAAAAAAGCACGACTGTGCAGTACACAAAGCTCAAGAATTTGGGACCAATTGAGTTCTTTGAGTTCATTGGTTTCTCGACAACAGCAGGAGTTAGGAATATTTCTTGCTGTATCTGAATCTAGATTATCTCACTCATAAAAACCAGTGGTACTGTCTAGCAATTGTGACTTGTAGTGGTTACTTTCTCAGAATTATAAGCACTGCTTTGTGCATTCTTTACATAGCTGTTTGATAGTTAATCTCATGAATAACAAAAAGCAGAGAAAAATTATGATTCTACTAATCTCTACAAAGTAAACAAATTTCAACCCCAAACATTTTCTGTAATATAAAATGAGATTTTTGAAGTGATGCAATTACATCTCCTAAGTTATTTTTTCTGAAATAAAATGAAAACATTAGCTCAAGCATGCTGCAAATTTGACCTTTATTTCCGATTCATTAAAAGGTTTGCTACATGTCCATCTATTTAGATGGTTAATTGCCTTAGCATTGCAGCCAAATGTCTAACAGTCACAGGCTTTGGATGGCATTGAGAGCTGTGCACAGATCCGGTGAAACATCTTATCTTCATCTGAGGTTTGTGTTGGCTGGAATAACTAATTTAAACTACAGCTCAGGTTGTGGAAATATGGGCGTGTGGTGGTGAGATCTTGTAGGAAGGAGAGCAGTGGCTCCCCTGCTCATGGGGAGAACAGATAATTGCACTAAATGTAATAGACTAACTCTAGAGCAGGGCTCCATGAGAGCCTTTCTTGGAAAAGTACTTGGAGTGATTCGAGTAAATGAAGATAACCCAAAATATCTACATAAAATAAAAATTTTTGCAGATCTCAGGAAATAAATAATGATGGGCCAGATTTTGCTTTTTAGATAACACTGCTCAATTTAGCACTAAGTTGTAGAGTAAAATTGAAATGAAGAGCAATACTGAATAGAGATCAGTTGAGTGGGCTTTTCAAGATAAAGCTCCACTGAAAACTGAAATGCAAAAATAACCTAGAAGAATGTAAATAAACAAGAACTGTTTTTCTTATGATCTAATGGAAATAAAGACAGTTTTATACAGGTAAATGTTCCTAGAATTAGATATTTAATCTCAGGTGGCATCAGGATTGGAAGGAAATAATTAAAACATGTAGATATAACCTGCATATTTCCTCAGAGCAGTGAATCCAGATCCTGTTGAGCTAAATCCCTTATAAACAAAAGAAGTCTTTTCCATAGTATAAATTAGCTGATTAATCAATAATTGAGTAATTGCTTAGTTACATAAGGCAATACACCGTTTGAATTTCCTTGTCATGGATCACCATAAATTACTTGCAACAGCACTGAAAGCAGTATAAGGAACTCATAAAGAGGATATAGGCTTGGAGGTTTATGAGACAATAAAGTTTAATTGGCTTTATTCCATTAAGAAATACCCATGTAAAAGGACAAAACAGTAAGGTTTTGAGATCTTAACTATAATTCCATTTACTTTGTAGACTACCTCTGCAGGCATATTCTAGGCTGGCTATCAGAAGAATACCAGCTCACAAAAGCTCTACTCTTTCTAAAAACACCAAGGTGTTTTGTGCTGTAAGGTTTCTGTACCAAAATTCTTTCTTTCAGTTCATTATTCTGTTATTGTTTCGCTCCTTTGCTAACTTTTGCCACTTTTCCCTCTAATTCAGAGGCCTAATGCATTCTAATTCTGGTATTTTGGTTAAATGTAAAAATGTCTTGATGTCATTGGGCTTTTGGTGACATTCGTGGGGTTTTAGCTGTTAAGAAAGTCAGCTTAGATTTGTAAGATTTATGCTTCAGATTTTTCTAAAATCCTAAATTGGACGGAAAAAATAGTATTTAAATAAAATTCAGTCCAAAATTAATAAAATTATTACCATGATTTTAAACTACATTCGATTTTACTAATAAAGCTAAGAAACTGTTTTAGAACAGGGAGAGAGCATGGCAAAATTTGAACAAACTGATTTACACTATGTCACAGTAGCAGAGTTTATTTAATGAATTCCCTGTTTTGCTGAACTTTCACTGAACTGTTTCCTGAAGAATACATGAACAGTGGGGTTGAATAATTTCTCAGAGATGCATTTGACATCTAAAGATAATGCCTTTCTGTACTGTTGCCTAGCAGAGCAGCTCCTGTGATTAGCAGAAAAGAGTGGGAGTGGAGAAGAGAAAACCATAAGTTATAAAAAGTTAGTCTGTGTGCATGTTCCAAACATGCCAAATATTTTAACTCTTGAAGGTCATGTTGACCAAAAATTATGCCTGGCAATGAAATTATTCCTTTGAATTTTGTCTGAGACATTGCATATTTGTATTTTTTTTTTCTGTTTTATTTTTTTTAAAACTGCACAGCTGGAACTAATGTTGGAGAAGAGCTCAGAACAATTGTGTACTGAAAATCCTTTGCAATCATGCCAAGGACTGTCACTTCTTTCTTTTGCTTAGGCAAATTAATCGAGCACTGCACAGTTGAACTTAGACATAAATAAATTCAATGTCTCCTTCATTTTCTACTTGGATGGCTAAGTGTTGCCATCAGCTAGTGTTATTTCTGTCTTTCTCTCTTTCCTTTGCAAGCGGATCAGAGAGTAAATTTAATTAAGTTAACATATATGGTGCTTTCCATTCAGAAAGCATAAAGCTATCCCCATTTTCATGTCTGGATGTGCAGCTAATGGCTACAAAAGCTAAACAGTCTTAAATACATTATTGACATCCTGCACAGGCAAGTGCTTAAAATGGTATAGGTAGCCTAACTGTTCCAAATCCTACCAAAATAGAAGAAACTTATACACTTTTGGGTTGGTTTTCACATCTAAATTTGAACAAGCATCTGATTTATGCACATGAATTATACATATTAGCATTAGATAATGTGTATCTGTGACAAATTATCTCCTTGATAGGCATTTTCCTATCATCATATGCAAGAGTGCTTTCTGCTGGTCACAGTGGGCAGCAGATGATCACTTCTTGACTGCTGCTGAAAGGGTTTTGTTTCTTCCCCCAAGCCTTGCAAGTCCCACTGCAGAAGGACAAATACAGTGATAGGAGATACTACACATGCTGTGAACAACTATTAGGCAGTCTTAAGGGTTAAGTTATTGAGAGATGATGAGGATTAGAGACTATTTTGAGGATGTTCTTTTAATAGTGACAAAACAGAAATGTCACTCATCCCTATATGTTTCTGCTACTAGGAAGGCATCTACCACAGACATCTCTACATCAAAATCACCTGCTACAAGACAGCTGACTCAAAAATCTCTATGTGAAGTTTTACTGTGTTTTATTGAAATATATTTCTTGTGTGTGTTTTTGTATTCGGACAAGTGAAAAAATAATTAATTGATGTTTCTTGTCAGGTGAAGTGCAGAACTGAGTTTCTGAAGCATTCTTAAGTCTTATATCAGTTGCTCTGTGTGATAATGTAGCACAAAATAAATACAGAGAAATCCCTGAAGTAGGAACTTGAATGTCTTCACGGTCTAAGAAAATATACAAAATAAATAAGTAAGTATAGAAGCTACTTTCTGCCAGGATTCATAATTTTCTCATTTATTCCCAATTCAGATTGATGTAAAAAATCCCAAATAAACCTGTTGACCATGATCTCTATTAATGCCAAATCTGAGAATCTTCCAGTCCAATCACTTCTGTATGAACCTTGAAACAATGAAAGGATTTAAATAAATATTTTTATTTCCTTTAGCTTTCACCGTTGATTTCTATAGGTGAACCTCCAAGTTTTTTAAACAGCTAACAAAGTCAGTATATTTCACCTGAGCTCTCTATTAATGACAAGAAAACAATATCTAGGATCTCTCACTGAATTCTTTTCTTATTATTCAAATTTCAGTTAAGCTTCCTGATACTGGAGGATTTGAGAAGAAATTTTAATTTTATCTTGTTTGTCTTGTTTTATTTTACCATTTTCTAATTTTCCTTTAAACAGTTAAAGAATAAAGTAAAATGTCAATGACTATTCCATAGCCTGAATTATTTAAAACATATTTTAGTATAATGTATTCTAGATGCCAAAATAATATAGTCCTGATTGCAATACACATATTAAAAATGAACAGTTTTCCTGTAGGCAAAGATAATGAAAGAAATTATGCTCATGTTAGTTACTGCTTGACACTGAGAAGGTTACCAGATTATTGGAAATATTTGGCATTTTCACTGAAACTGTTATTTTCAGTGTAATAATGGAATCCTATACATATTCCCACTCTTCCACTCCACCTGTGGATACTCTAAGCAATATTGCAGGCAGAAAACTATAAGACATTGAAATCATATGAAATTTTCTCTATTTTTCCATTAAACTAGTGTGCAGTATTGTTGTGTAACATCATTCTTATGAATAAAATTACTTTCACTCACAATGAGATTTTTTGACTGCCACTAAATTTTTCCTTTTCTGGAGTCTTCATTCCTTAGGGTCAAATAATTACTCCAGAAGCAGCTGAATTAGTAAACTGCTGTATGATAAAAACCACTCAATTTTAGGTATTGCTTTCCAAGAAAGTAACAAATCAAATGAGAGACATAATTTTCAGAAGTGCAGTAAATATGACCCAGAAGGAGAATCTGAACATTTTGCTTTGCATCTAAAGAGCTGTGGAAACATAGATATTTGACTGTCAGACAAATTGCTTCAAGTAGAAAAAAATTGTTCTGTCTTGTATACAAGTAGGGGACAAAGTAAAATTTATGAGCTGTAGAAAAAAGAGAGAGCTTTAAATTGTGCCTTAGGATAGCCTTACTAGTGGCTGATAACAAAGCACTCAAATGCATTGTCTGAGGATGATGTGGAGTTTCTCTAAGTGTAACTTGGACAAACATCAGTTAGGAAACAAATCAATATTGCTGAGTTCAGTGTTCAAATATTGCTGAGTTCAATACTCAAATCAATATTGCTGAGTTCAATATTCAAATATTCATCTCAATATGCAAAGAGATAGGCTAGATCATCTTTAAATTATGCCTTCAATCTTGTCATTCTGCAGCATTAAATATCATAAGGGAGGATAGTGTTTTTAATAGGAAAAAGTATATTCCCTGTGCAGTGGCAGTTTATGTGATTATGGAGAAAAATCTATTTTCCCAACATAATTAATTCATTTTTTGAAAAAGTAGTGTAGGGTGGAGTGTTGCAATTTAGGAAGACGGGGCTATTTGGTTTGGGATTGAAGTTTAAGGCCTGCTTTTTCATGTATATGGTGGTAATTTGTAGTCATAAACCATAAAATTATAAAACCATCTAAAATATGTTATTGTTTCAAATTATATAAACAGTTCTTAAGATATTGCAGTGTTACTTAACTGCTATGAGCTCTAGAAAGATTTGCAGAACTGGGGATATGATGCTATGAAATTCTTGCTTCTGGGATTCCTTTTTCTGACTTTTATCAAGAAAGAGGAAAATTTTTATGGAACTATCCCATCAATGCCCACTAGTTTGCATTTTAGAAGTAAAATACTGAAGAGCACTGTGTTTATTGTTAGCAAAAATTGTAGACTTCTTAATTTCTTAAAAAACCTCCAAAAACCTCAAAAAAAAAAAAAGAAAGAAAAAAAGAAAAAGATAAGTTCGAATCTCCACAGTGTTTAGAATATGAATAGTTTATAATTTACCCTAGACTAGAATAAAATTGATTAGATTAGAATAGTTTGCTCTGGTGCGTGCTTCAGGATAAATAGCTTTTCTTGTTAAATTCTATTCAAAAAACCCTAATTATATATTAGGCATAGCACTTAAAAAGAATGTTTCCATAGGATATTGTCTATAAACACTGCTTCATTAGCATGATGTGGTGAGTATATAATGCTGTCAGAATCTGCTCAAGAAGCAATGGTGTCTTGGGGTGACATTAGTGTTGTACTAGAAACTACATTTGCTATGATACAGGTGAATTCTCTTGTCCTGCACTTCAGTTTCACTGTGGGTAATTAGACACCCAGACCACAATTCAAATAACTCCTTTAATTTAGTGCTGTGCTTGTTTTTTTTTGCTTGGTAGCCTTACTATTAGAGCTTTAACTTTCTCTAGGAATTTGACTTTTTTTAACTTGAGATGTTAGATTGTTGTAATTAATGTCCAATCATATATTTAGCAAAAATGTCAAGTAGAATGGAATTGAATCATGAGTAAAGTTATAAAATAAGGTTAATGGCTCTGAAGGGCAAAGCAAAATCTGTGGGTTTATTTCTTCTAAAGCAGTAAGGATAGTAATAAAGAAGCAGTGGGAGACAGAAATAATTTTCTCGATCAAAGGCCAGAGATGGTCTGACTGAGAAGTGCTTATGAATAGGTAAAACTGTGGCTACTCAGGGCCACAGTGACCTACAGGGCCACAGAGACCTAAGGGCTACATGGTGACCTCTGGCATATGCACATGGCCTTGAACAAATGTTCTACTTGGTACATGGGCTGCAGCTTGATATCTGAAGTAAAAAGGTTACATCAAAATTTCATTGAAAGCAATAAAGCATTTGCTGTCATAAGGCACCTGCTAGACAGTTTCAAACAGCAAAGCTGATGACATCTGCTCTGACTTTGTCAGTCTCCTTTATAGAGAAAATTAGAGCCATTTTTGACTGTGTAAGGTTGCTCTTTATTCCTTCAAACTAAACATTTACTCCTTTCATTAGTGTGATTTTTCTTAAAAGTTTTCCACCAGGCTTTCTCTATTCAACATTTTGCATTGCACTTCTATTTACTGTTGGAGAACAAATAGTTGTAATAACTTTTCTATAAGGCTTCTGATAATTTCTTCTGTAGTTCTGTTGATAGCAACAATGTGAACAAACTTTGAAAAAAAACCACCACAGGATGTTTTTCTTATCTCCCATTTTCATTCCCAGTATTTCCATCTGCTCCATGCAGTTGTCTTCTAATGTCAAATATAACAATCATATTGTAATCGGCTAAGTTAAATACAGTACACAAAAAGTGAAGAATTTGCTGTTTAATGTTCAAGACTATTTGCATTTCCTACATTTTTATTTTAAAAAAAGTTATTTTTCCTTAATATGATTATTACTGTTCAGTTTTCATATGTACATGGCCTGTGGACATTTTACAAAAGTTGACGTAACTTCATGCTGCATAGGCAAGTGAAAACTATGTATTTGTTAAGATTAATGTAGATCAGATGAGACCAGATGCTGCTTAGAGAACACAAAGTTGTTGTAAATCTTTGAAATTCTCATTGACTGGATTTGGAAAAAAACAGCATTTGTTTTTACAACAGTAGCAGCTGGATGCTTGAAAATCTGATCTTTCATTTGTAGGCTTTAAGCCTTTTTCTAAAGAGAGAATTTACTCTGGCTTTGTTAAAGTAACCTCAGGGCTTGTCTACATGGCTATGTTTGTGAGACATAAGCTAGGGTATGAATTTTTAAGTATCACAGCTGGTTCCCATAGAGGGGATACTCTGGGATATAAGTGCCTTGCTGTAGTTAAGGTTCATCTACCAGCAGAACTGGTTCTCTCTGCTTGTGCAGCTGTACAATCAATTACTCCTCAAAAGTTCCTATTCTTAGAATTTACTAATTAATAAATAAATTAATTACTTCCTCAGCTATTGAAATTGATTCATTATCTCCCCTGACAAACTATTTCATTCTTGCCTAGAATACTTCAGGTGCAGCTGCCATGCTATGACAGGATTATGCCAAGTTGTTTTTGACTTCTGAGGCAGCTTTGTGCTTCTGTATTTATGTATTTTGTTAAACAAAAAGAAGACTTAGGACTTATTTTTGACAGATGTGATAAAGAACTTTCTAACTTGAATCTGAAGCTCTTTTAAACTTGATTTTTTTGAATATATCTACTTGCTTTGTAGTAGTCTGAATTAAAGAAAGGATCACAGAGCACACTGATTATATATTTCCAATTCCACGAAAATTGAGACCTTTGCAATTGTCAATAAGCTGCTTTATCTGGAACATAGTCTTTTTTTGGTTTTTAGATGAAAGCAGATGTCAGCTTCCTGTGTTTTCACTCTCAGTTTGCTAACTGGGGAGAGATGAAGGTGTAGTAGGTAATTTATGAAAATTACATCAGTATGTTATCTATTTGTTTTTGTATGCTCCTCATCTCTTTAATCTAGAAATAAGCAACCTACCTCAATATTTCTCTCCTGATTCAGTGGGTAGGCTTGCAGAACATATAAAATACTGAATTTGCTCCATAATAAAAATATTTACTTTGAGTGACAGGGAGAATCCTTATTTTCATTATTTTCACAACTTGATAAGATTTTTTGACTCCATGAGTGAACCTTTATGTATAGTTACGCAGATGCAGTTTTTGGATAATGTAAGGGAGAAGACAGAACTTCTCCACCTGGTGTTAGATCACTGGGACTGGGAGAAAATTGTACTTGGGTGGCAGTAGGATGACAACCCCAGCCAAAAAAAAAGCATCAGACTTCATTGATATAAGGCTCCTCCCTTTTCTTTATTGGTTTTACTTTATTTGCCATCATGCCTTCAACTGATGGAAACAAACCAAAGCAATACTCTGTGCTAACAAGGAAAAAACCAGAAAGAAATGACATATGCTTACTTGAGCAAAAAGAAAAGTAGTTAAAACCAAGTACTCATGTGCACTTAGAACTTGCAAAGTGGTCATTTATATATTTACAAAGACTGTATTGGAAGACTGTCCCATATCCCCAGTCTCCAAACAAAAGGTAGACTTTTTATGTCTATTCTGCATTTACATTGCAGACTGTAGTAATTGATATCTTTTATAGTTATTTTGCTTAACAGAAGTTCTGTCACGTGGGTTTGGGGTTTTTTGATAGGTAAAGGCTAGAGCTGGCAGAAAAGGGGGACTATCAGTGCTAAGGATATACTTTGAAGAACTACACAAGCAAAACAAATGAATTTTTCACATTTTGAAACAAATTCTTTAAAGAATAGAGTACATCAGTACTTTTTCCTCTTTTAGGAGGAAGCTGGAGGTGTACCTGGAGGAGAATTCCTGCTGCTTAAAAGTTGTCTGGACAAGCCCCTTTTAAATGCAACAAGGGATAATAAGACAGAGGAAGATGGAGATGAAATACATAGAGACACAGACAGGGGACACGTGCTCACTAGTAAAGCTACCTGGCCATTTGCTATGCATCTTTGCTATGATTTGAGTCTACAACCATGAAAGTAGCAGCCCATGTCCCTGGGGCACAGGGCTGGACTCCAACTCCTCTGGTCAGGCGACCCCCAGGTTGGAGCAGCAGAAGCAGCTGGAGCAGGTGGCCAAGCTCCTGACACCCCAAATAAGTATCTTGATAATTTCTCCCTCTTTTGATATTGCATAACTACACAGAAATGTTATGTCATTCCCTTGCTTATTTGGAACAAAATTTTTTTATCAATGTAGCTTTAGTTGCACAAGGAGCTGTAGTGAGCAGTTCAAAGCTGCTGTTATCTATGATGTGATTTAATTCCAGCTGGCAACGAAGCACCATGCAGTCACTTGCTCATGCTCCCACCAGCAGGACTGGGGGGAGACTTGAAAAGTAAAAGTGAAAAATCTCATGGGCTGAGATAAAGACAGTTTAATAGGTAAACACCTCGCACACAAGCAAAGCAAAACAAAGAATTCATTTGCTGCTGCCAACGGGCAGGCAGGTGTTGAACCATCCCCAGAAGAGCAGGGTTCCATCACACCTAATGGAGACTTGGGCAGGCAACAGCCATCACTCCAAATGTCCAACATTCCTTCTTATGCTCCCACCTTTATGTGCTGAGCATGATGCTCAGCAGTGTGGGATAGCCCTTGGGTCAGTTCCAGCTTGGTGTCCTCCCAACTCCTGGTGTAGCTCCAGCCTAAATGCTGTCAGGGCAGCACAACAAGCAGCAAAGGCCTTGATGCTGGGTATGTAAAGCTCAGCAGTAACATAAACATCTTTATATTATCAACACCTTTCTCAGCACAAATGCGAACATAGCTCTGTATTAGCTACTAAAGGGGAAATTAACTGTACCCCAGCCCAAGGTAGAAAAATGACAATACAAATATTTCTTCTGAAAGCTAACCTGGACAGGTGGCTGATGAAGAAAATTCCAATTTATCTTTCTTTGTGCTGAATCCATTATAGTGGCTAATTTGAAGAATGATTCCCCCAGTAGCTACCAGCTATTTGAATTAGTTACTGCTAAATGACATCTGTTTTGCAGTTACTCTAAAAAATGACAAACTGAAAAGATATGCCTAAATTATCTTTCATGTGATTATGCACAGGGCAGGTTTTTCTCAGCTGTTTTGGTAGCTGAGTACAATTACAGCACTATTGGTTAAGAGACATTTGCAAAAGTTTGAATGTTCAAGACTACCACACTTGGTTTTGACTTAGGGAATATCAGCCCAAAAAAGAACAACAACCCCTATCCATGTTGTGCCATGATGAAAGGTGGCTTTTCCAGTCTAATCTTGTAATCCAGGAAATATTTTCTGACAATTCAGATATTTGAACAATCAAAGAATTCATTATTTCCATTATTCAGTCCCTCAGTATGGTGGCATTATTCCCCTTTGATTCCCAGAACTTAATTTTCTTAGAATTTCATCCTTGCTCTTTTCCTCAAACACACAAACACTCAGCTCCTTTTGCTGTTTCATCTACCAAGCCATAAGTATGCTTTCAGAGCTTAGCAAATAGTACACTTGTGCTGCTGCTTTTACTCTGCTTCATTTTCAGTTTTTACGACTGCGAATCTGCTGGGCACAGTAATGACAGCCTGGAGAGCTCCAGTCATTTATTGCAAGGCTGCTTCTTTTCAAGGCTTGTGAGCACCCAGAGAGACTCCTCCGTCTGCAGAAACAAGAGGCTGATCACACGT
Organism: Leucosticte australis; assembly: GCA_025504685.1. Taxonomy (NCBI): domain Eukaryota; kingdom Metazoa; phylum Chordata; class Aves; order Passeriformes; family Fringillidae; genus Leucosticte; species Leucosticte australis. Next base: position 27,967,047 of record JANIJU010000003.1, on the reverse strand, counting down.
CTGCGAACCACACAGGTGCCAGCAAGCTCTGCTAATGCTGGGCAACTGCTGAGGCAGATTTCTGCCAAGAAACAGAGTGAGACTTCCATTTTTTTGTCACAGAGAGCTTTGATTGACTTGCTATCAGCAGTTATCATTCTGGAATAGCTTTGAAGCAGCCCTCGATGCACAAAAGATTATAATCACTCTTTGGACAACTAAGCTTTTGCAATCCATACCACCTTATTCAGTTTAAAAATGAATTCCCAATCACTAGATAGGACATGGCTAATTTTGCAAGCAAACCCAAAGGTTTAATCAAAACTAAGCAATTCAGCAACTACAGAAAATAAACTCTGCAGTTTCTGTGGCTTCATTCTGAAACTGCTGCCTGTGCTTCTTGTTGGGGAGACAAAAGAACCAAACCCAAACCCAAATGTCACTTTTTTTAGATGTGAGTGATGTAGTATTTAGAATATGGCACACCTGTTAGGTTCTGTGATAAAAGCTCTTTGCACACCTACAGGGGAGCATAACAGCTACCAGTAACCCAAAATATGGACCAAGAGGAAAGAGAAGATTTTCTGGGCCTCAGCCAGTTGCACCCCCATCTTTCAGGGCTAAGGCCTATCAAGACTGAGATCAAGAGGTACCTACAGGGTAAACACAATATCTGAGTTCAGTTCCTGGGTGGATTCACTCATGTTTGGGAAGCCATAAAGAAGGCTTGAGGGTGATCTGTTTTGAGGCGTTTCAGTACTTGAAGGGAGACAACAAGAAAGATGGAGAGAAATTTTTTAAAAGGGCAGATAGTGACTGGACAAGTAAGAATGACTTCAAATTGAAGGAGAGTAGCTTTAGATTAGATATTAGAAAGAATTTCTTTACTGTGAGGGTAGTGAGGCCCTGGCACAGAGTGCCAGGAGAACTTGTGGATGCCCCCATCCCTGGAGGTGTTCAAGGCCAGGTTGGATGGAGCTCTGAGGAACGTGATGTAGTAGAAAGTGCCTCTGCCCTAGGCAGGAATGTTGGAATCGGATGATCTATAAGATCCCTTCCAATCCTTAATTTTCTATGATTCTAAAATTCTATGTTTATGGTCCCTTCCATATGAAACCATTATATGACTCTCTGAACTTTCCTATGCTATCTCCAGGACAATTTCCAAATTCAACTTCCTGCCATTTTAAAGAAGGTCCATATAGCATAGAGTTCCTGAAACTTTTTTGCCTTCTTTTTACTCCTTGTAAGTTAACTTTCCCAAGGACAGTTTTGAAGACATGGTGACTTTGTTCACTGAAGACTGGTCCAAATTCTACACTGAGAGAATACTATGCTGATGTGCTGGTTGGGTGATGAGGTGGAGATCAACACTTTGAGGCTACAGTGATCCTTTGATTGACTTTTGCTCTCCTAGGTTCTGACCTTTTCTCCCCAGGTCCTAAAGGGCACATTTTATCTTGCACTAGCCCAATCTCGTACCTCAAGCATATTTAAAACAGAGTGAAATGGCCCAGACAGACATTATTATAACTGAAAACTTGGACTTGACACTTTAAAAGTCTCAAAGAAATGCTTTTCAGATGCAATTCATGCAAAATTGTGCTTCAGGCCTGCCCATGGCATTTTTCCCATTTTTTCCTTTGTTTCTTTCACTGCACCAAAATTCACTCCACTCAAGTCTGTTCTTTCACATCTTTACCTCTGGGATTTCTTGGGCACTGTGTCACTTGGTGCTTATGTTTTCCTTTTTGCATTTATCACTAAGTTGTACTAGTCTAAATTACTATTTATAGTCAAATGATGCTACTCTAGGAACATTAAGAAGGCATTTCTCTTTTTTTTTCCCCCTCTTCTATTACAAAGACTCATAGTCTTACTAGAGGAATTCTGTAGTGATAAAGAGCACCATCACACAACAGACACTGTGTATCTACACGTATGAAAGCCCAGACTACTGTCTAGCTCTTTCAAATGCATGGATGAACTACTTGATCAATGAAGCATCACAGATTTCAAGCATTTATTGTCATCCTCAGCTCCTCCACCATTCATTCCTTGCTCAGTTTTGATGTATCATGTTACGTTAAGAAGGGTTGTAATTTCTTCAAACCCAGATTAATTTTGCTTCTGTGCTAAAGTGATATTGCATAATAGAGGCCTCAGGTGTTGCACTTATTGTCATTCAAATCATATTGACAGCATAAAAGCATCTGAGTCCAGGCAAAAAATGTATTTTATAGTTCATCACAAGGAAGCTAGATTTTGTGTTCTCTTATGTATGTAAACATGCAGTATTAAAAATGCTGTTTCTACTTTGAGTCCTTTCAGAATCTGGACAAAATATATATATGACCTTTTATTTTCATACTATACTGAAGGATAATTTCATCTAATACAATAGAACATAATGTAAAATTATAAAACATTTTACGGTTTTTATTTTCTATTTTGTTTCGGTTTGATGTTCATGTCCTTTTTTCTTGTTACTATTTAGACAAGTTGTAGATCTTAGTACTGTTTTCTCCTACTGGGAGAAGCTGTAGGCAAATTTTGAGCTCTCCATGATGTAGCAATGATGTTCAGTGATTCCTTCTCTAGTTAAGGTCTACAGGATAAGAAATATATGTTGATTTCTGCATGAGTCATTTAGTAGAGGTTTATGGGGGAAAATCGCTCTTTATGAAATTTGAATGAATACCAATATGTAACCTGGGGTAGAGGGAGAAAGTCCCTAAGCATGAGTTATTTATAAGAAGAAAACTATTCTAAAGGATGGATAAATCCATTGCTTTCTGGAGAATAGAAGTTAAAACATGAAAAATGTTCACTGCGCACTCCCATAACTATAATTTTCTCCAGAACTGGAGAGATATGCTACAACAAAAATTTTCATAATCTCTTTTTTAATCTATATCTTAATTCTACAAAGGTTATTAATTGGTAGCTTGTCATTCAGGGGTTGTTGTGTAGAAAAAAAGATTTTTATTTAGGTCCTGTATAGAAAACAGCAAAGACTTGAAATGTAAAACTTGTACTTCTCCTCTACAGTTCATATGTGAGCAGTGACTATGACAGTTTCAGATGAATAGGTTTGGAAATTCAGATTCTCACCCAAATGCTACAGGAATGCTGCAGTAAAATTTGGTCTTAAGGGTAATTGATATTTATAATCCAATGGAAAATGTGGGCATTTTTGGAAACTTAATAATTCTTTATTGCTATTGTATCCTAAAGAAATTGACACAGAAATAGAGAGCAAGAATTTGTAAATGTAATAGAATGACATATTTCCAACCCAGAGGATGGAAAAAAAGGCCAATATATGTCTTTGTGAAAGAAGTTAGACACCTGAACTGTCAGGACCTCTCTGAAGAAAGATCTTTTTTCCTTGTCTGTCTATTCTGTAAAACGGTTATGATGATCTGTGAAAGAAGCTTGGAAAATGCAGCTCTTTTTGCAAAGAGCAGCTGCTGTGCTGGACACTTACTGGGAACCTGATATTCAAACCCTCTCCTCAGGCTGAACTTACCCTCTCCATTCAAGAGTCTAATTCTCCACATCAATGCAATTCTGAAATAATTACATTAAATTTTATAAAGTGTTGGGATATTTTCGATACTGGGATGCACCCTAAATGGGATAATTAGGAGAGATAGTCAGCCCTTCTCAGTAAGCAGACAGGCTTTGGCCAAACAATTGTAACCATGACTCTGGGGAAATGCATTAATCATGTACAAGGTACTGATTTAATTTTTCTCCACACCCTGGGGTCTGACAGATGAGAAATACTCTTATAACTCCAGTATAATCAGCTTGCTTTCCCCAAATATTGCTCAGGTCAAGGCAGAGATTTCTAGGACTCAAGCAATTTGTTTCTTTTCATAGGTAATCTGTCTCTTAGAAGGAGACTTCAGAGGTAGGGCAGAAAAAAAAGCTTTACGCAGAAGAAAAACACCCACATTTTGCATGTTTACTCTCATTTTTACTTCATTGTAAAGGGTGGACATGCCATTTGAGAGATTATTTTTGCACAGCCTCTGTTATTTGTCTTTGCTCTCAATTGTCAGAAAATGAGTCCCTCAAAAGAGGCTCTGAAAATTAGTGCTTTTCATGTGCTAGGAGACACATTGTGGGTTCAACACTGATTTGTGGACATTGGGTCCTACTCAGCTGTGTAAGAAGAAGGGACCTGTGATCTACAAGTGAGTTTAAGAGATGTGGAAAGACTTACAAATGGTGTTTTGACAAATACTTCTACTCAAATATAGTGGCCTCACTAGACTAAAAAACTATGACCGGTTTTTCCAGACCAGAGTGTCAGATTACTGAGTAAATTTGTGGTTGATCATTTTGTATGTATGTTGATGTTTTTAGAAAAGAAGTTTGTACGCTATATTTGTATTTTTCCCAGTTGAATATACTGAAAAGTCAAGGACTATCTTGTCAAATGTCAAAACTATGTTTAACTTGCCTGAGGTTACTCAGAAAACATGCAATACAGGGAGGACCAATTCTTTGTATTAATTTTTACTGTAAAACTATGCTAGGTCCCTGTATGCTCTAGATAGTCACACTCTGCAGTCTTTTCCAAACTACCACCTTTCAGGAGTGACTATTGCTGATGGTGGGGAATAGCTAAGTTTGGGAGCATCCTAACTTGTTCAAACCACATTACTTCTCTGAGAGGCTAATACAATGTGCCGGACTGGTGAATTTTGACTGTAACTATGGTTTAAATGATGGTGCGTCTTCACCTGACAATAGTAAACACAGCAGAAAAAATTTAAAGACAAATGTCTGAATGTCTATCATGGTAGTAATTTTTATGTGTATGATCCTATTTGTGCCCCCTGGGAATTTAGATGACAATTAAAAATGCATTCACATATAATGTGAGCTTCACTGTGCATGTAGGAAGACAGCAGATTAGCTGCTTGTAGGTAAATGAGTTGTTGAAATGGGAAATGGTTTTTGTTTTCCTTTTAAACACACACTTTGTATGTGTGTTCAGATGCATCCCTTAAATCTCTGCCTCAGCTATTCCTTTCTCTCAGCCCTCCAATGTCTATTTACATCCCCAATTCTTGAGGGGAAAGAGCAAGACACCATTGAGAGCTGTCCTACCCTACTCTGAATTTCTAGAGCTTACTGCATGGTGCAAGCAAAACCAACTCTGCTAGGCAAAGCAACTGCAACAACTAAAAAAAAATTAAGTAATGAATGCTGGCTGGAAGCAGATTATTGTGTGTGTTTGTGTATCTGAGGCAGAGACTTGAGTGAGAGTATGAGATGAGAAATCAGGGGAAAAAACTCTGAACTTGCTAGTCCTTAAGCAAGCCCCAGCAGAAAGATAGCCTAAGGGCACCCTTGAGCACTTAAATTTTTTGAGAAGGAGCAAGGAAAAGAGTGAACTACTTTGTCACTGAAATGCTTTCTTATTTGTCCACAGTTACCCAAAATCGTGTTAAGACTGCTCCAAGCTGACAGCTCTTGCCAGTTACCAATGGGGTACAAGAGGAAACACAGGAAACCCAAACAGATATGGCATCAAGTCGTATGGACTCAGGACAAGTGTACTGTGAAAGAGAAATAAGCATTGATTTACCGTGTGGCTCTCAGGAAATAAATCCATCTGAAATACAAATTAGTCTGGCTTGGTGCTCGTTGGATATTAGAGGTCTGTCTTTATAACATTTTGAAGACACTAGCTTGGCACAATTTCAAGGGAAGCTGGTTAACTACAGTGCTAGCATGGAAGCAGAAGTTAACAATACAAATTTTATTTTGTTGGTGGGACATGTTGTGGCTCATGCCCAGTGTTAAAAGTTTGCCAGTAATCTAGAAGTTACTGCAGAAATTATGGCCACAAAGACATAGGGACTTCATGATGGTGGCTTTCAGCTGGTTAAGCACAGCTATTCTTGGGATATGGGACAAATTCTGTGGGCCTCTAGTTGTTTCCAGGCTAGCATGTCTCCCTCCCATTGCCACTTAAAGTCTCATAAGGGTGTCATAAACAGCCACCAAAGCTCCTCCATTCAAAGTAAATCTCTGAGCTGCATTTAATTTCCATGGAAAGATGGAATAGTCCTTCCTCCCCCAAAGCAATCTGTCTCAACATTCATGTACATCATACAGATGTCCAGGATAATGACTTTAAAGACAATAGAAAGTTGGTGTTCTATCAGATTTTAACTATATGGTGTGTGCTTTCTTTCAAGTTTTTGTGGTGATGAATGTATTAAAGTATTTTACCATAACAATAAAACTCCATGCCTGTATAATACAGGTACACTTAAAATAGAAACATGGATCATCAACTCTGCTCCTAAAACTCTGCTACTGTGCTATATTTGGTCCTTCGCCCAGAAAAAAAAAAATCCAACAATGACCTGACAGGTTCTGCAATTGCAATTCTTCTTTGTGCCCCTAGTCAGTGAATCTGAATCCTGACTTCGAGCACTTTTTACAGCTTTTCTGTGACTTTGCCAAATAGTTGTGAATGTCTGACAGATTAGACTAGATCTTTTTCAAATAACCATGCTGGATAATATGGATGATGCTGTCACAAAGAGTCAGAAGCAGATCAGGTTAGCTGGAATTGCCAACCAACTGAGATGCCAGTTTGTGGGTTTTTAGAACTTCATCTTGAACTGTGTGGTGCTTTATATTTGTATTCTGTAATAAGACTTCGGTGATAAAGTTTTAAAGCAGCAATACATATCTAGTGTTTTATATACTATGCTTTTTGCTTTAATACATTGTTTAATAAAAAACAACAGATAAACCATGATGGTGAACCATTGAAACAACAGCAAAAAATTGTAATGTAACTGATTACATCATGCAAAGTGAGTAAAAGGTTCTTAGGCCTAAATGGCCTTGTCTTAAATACAATGAAATAATATCCAGGCTATGCCATCATGTTTTCTTATTTACTCTACAATATTCCCCTGTCATTCATCAGATTGCACATCAAGAACTCCTCAACAGGTTTACATCGGCTGATTATTTGACCCTGCCACACCATATCTGCCATACCAATTTTAATTAGTGCTGGAGATCAGAATGGCATTGTAACCTACTTTTAATAAACTGTCTTCCCAAAAAGCTTCAGTCTGCTGGGTTTCTACACCATGTCTGCTATATATTGGCAGCCAAAGGAAGTATTTGGCAAATTCATCATTCTTAGCAAAGTTATGCTGAATTGAATTTAAAAAAATAAGATAATTTTTAAAGTCTGGAAAGGCAAAGCTAGCAGGAACAAATTACCCTGCCTGGAGGAGTTAGAACATGACCACTGAGATACAAAGTCTACATGATCATAGCAGTAAGGTTGCTTTGCCTGCTTTTGCCTGTCTGCAACAGGCTGAAAAAACACACTGATCTGAACAACTCAGCACAGCCAACATGATTTGTAAATGCTCATGGTCGGATGAACAGCCCCTGAGTCAGGGTAGAGAATCTCAGGCAATTTTTAATGCTTATTAAAACAAATTACCTGTGCTTTGCACAGCTCTATGCTGCATTTGTATCTGTTGGTTGCGTGATGTGACAGGAGTAGAAATGCATTTACACCAATATCTGATACACATTCTCATCAAGCCCTCAGTTCTGTACTTCAGACACTTTTCTATTTCTCTCAAAGGCTTCCAATCTCTACCTATATCAAATTAACCAATTTTCAACTTCCAGCTACAACTGCAGGTGTGACATACTTTTCCATGGTCTGCCCATCACGCCTTCAGACCTTTCCATGGTCTGCCCATCACGCCTCCAGCAATGTGAACCTCTGCAGTTACACAGCTTTTCTAGGGATTAGCAATAAGTTGCAGTGCTCTGGTGAATATATAAAATTTTAAACAATCTTTCTGAAATAAAACATCACCAACAAGGGTTAAGAACAGTTTCTAGATTCAGAGAGGTGGGTAGTATTGCCATTACAGTGAAATTTCTGGAGGCAACACTATTGTGGCAGGAAGACAACTGATCCTTATTAAATATACGTGACATCTGACAGAACACTGTCTTCTTAGGCTGCCTTGGAAATATTTTACTGGAGAGGGAGGAAATAACAAAATTCACAGGAGAGAAAGCTGTCATCATGAATAGGAAGCAAAGAAGAAGCAGAGTAATTTTAAAAGCTCTGCTTTTCAAATTACCCTCAAAGAGGATAGAGACTGTACCACCCTTGAGAGACACCAAAAAGGAAGGCATTTGATGTCAGAGTAGGCTTTTGAGGGATGAGAGTTTCCCAAGGAACTCTTATTTTGTTTCTATCACCCCATGAAAACAGTGTTAACGTATCTGTCAAGGCAGTGCCAGAATACTTTCTTTCACAAAGGGTGTATCTCCCTTCTCAGTCTGTTTGCATGTATTGGGTAAGTGATGTGTTTATCCATACTGTGAGGGCTTCTTGTGAACCTTCCCTGAAGATATTTGAAACCCACCTGCAGTCCTGGAAGAGACTATTTTACAATGAGTAATTTTTTACAATTTTTTTCCAACTTCAGTGTCAGTGGTTTCCGAGTTGATTGTTGTGGATCAGATGGCATAAAGTGCAGGGATTAACCTCCTGAAGATCGAAGCATATCTACCTGCTTTCTTTGGAAAAAGCATCCCCTTCTGGATAGCTGTTTTCGCCATATGCAAAGAAGTCTTAGAAATGGACATTTCTCAAGCTGAGATGTTAAAGAAACACCCAGATAAGTCAATCCTGTTACCTCAGAGACCTGCCCAAGTCCTAGTCACCACACTTATGGAGAGTTATTTCTCCTTCGTCCTGTTTCAAAAGACAATGAAGAAAAGGAGAAACTTCCATGGAGTCCACTTTCCTATAGCCCCAAACCAGTGGGGTACTTGTGTCCCGGACATGGTGATGCACAAATGTAAACTTGAAGTTAAATGTTCCAGCACAACTAAGGGCAGAAAAGTCAACCAAGCACTACAGAGTATTTTATTTAATCAGAGAATAAAAAGAAACTATAAAAATAAAATAATATTTGCAAGAGGATTTTAATAATGCTGTAAATTGCATTCACACAAGCACTCAAGAGCTCTCTAAGCAAAATGGAAAACATTCTTTTTTTCTTTTCTGACAGATTACTTTTAATTTTTTATGATCAGGCCTTGAGATCAATATCAGCAAGCATTATCTCCTTTGCTTTGCATGGGGAAAAACACAAATCCAGGAGATAAACTGCTGCTCTGAAATTGCATTTGTGTTGACAGTTTATTTTGTGGTTTTGTAATTTTATTAAAACCACTTATATGCATCCTACATGATTCCAAACACAGTCTGTAAAATGAGCTATTTAAGCTGTAGTGGTTTGCTGTGTAAATATATTTGTCAGGATTAAATTGCCAGTCAGCATGTCTGCTGTAAAGAATCTGTTAGGAAAAAAAGGTACCCACACCCTTTCATATGGCATTTTCCTGCATTTTAATCAGATCAGAATTTTTAAACTGCTATCATTATTCAATCAAAAGCTCCACAGTCTTAGTGAAATCCTTGCAGTGCCATTATCAAGATTAGTAATAAGCAGCTTTCCTTATACACAGTTCATAGATGTATAGAAGAAGAGACAACCACTAAAGATATCTTCAAGGGGTCACACAGGACTTGAAGAAGAAAAAATACATCTATTCTAGAAATTTCATGCCCTTCTTTAAATTTCCTGGTTTTAAGAATAAAAAAAACCAGCAAGCTTTTACTTGCTGCAGTAAAACAGGCTCTGCAGTAAAGCAGCCTCTGGCCCCTGCAGAGACTCAGTTCTGATGTGTAGCCTCCTTACCTAAAAAGGCACATGGTCATTTCACTTGAATGAGAAGCATAGTGAAAGGGCAAAAACCAATGTACTCAGGTCATGACATGGGAATTTGCAGTAAAATATATGAAAGAAACCTTTTTTTCAGCGTGAGACTGGCCAAACTGATAAATAGGTGTCTAGAGTGGCTGTGGAGTTTCCAACCCGACTGACACTCAAAGATCAACTCAACAAGGCCCTGAAACATCTGATATGACTGTATGTACCACAGTAATGGGTCAGACTAGAACCCCAAAGGTCCCATTCCACACAAATTAATCTCTGGTTCTGTGATTCAAACTGAGGAACAACAAAGGAAAAAAGGGAGAATTGTTCCAGTTTTATGTCTATGTATAAAAAAAGTAATCTGGAAATTTCATACTGTCCTGTAGCAAAAATAAATTATCCTTTAATGCTGAAGCATCATATTGAGCTTCTATTTTATATCATTCTATTTTGTATTGCTCTGCTTCATTTTTTAAACTTCTCAGTATATGGCTATTCCCAATCCAGCTTTATCTCTTTTTAGTTATGTTGTTCTGATTGCCTTTCAGATTTCCCTGCAGATGGTGGTACAGCGTCTTCTCCTGATGATCCTGTTTGGATGTCTGCATTCATGTGTTTTGGAACTGAGTAATCATTCATGGTGGTCAAGTCAGCAGACTTTAATCTCTCTCTGAAGAATGCTGAATAGAGTTGACAAATGTAAGCTAAGGACTCTTCTTTCAGTGAACAAGTCTGAGTATAAATATTCTTCCCTGCCACTAAGAAGACCTGCAAAAGCTAACAGCCCTTCCTTGTGAGGAATCCTCCAGTGCCCATATCACCAATCTTTTCTGCAAAGGCACTTAATTTGCAATCAGTTTTTTTATGAGCCAGTCCTTGCTTTTCTGTCAGGATATGAAAGAACCACAGGATGGTACCAGCAATTATGTTCCTTTTTTCCCCCAGATTCATCTTCAGGAAACTGTTTTGCTTGGGTTGTTTGTTGCAACAGCCTTATTCCAAAATAAGGGTCCTAGTACTAATAAGTGCTAGGACCTCAGCTTTCACATTATTTTGTCCAGAAATAGTTTTCCAGATCCTTGGGACATCCTTTCTCCTCTTCCTTTGTGATCAGAGTCCGAAGAAACTGAACAACTAAAAATAGTAAAAGATTTCCAGTGCAGCAAATGAGACATAGGAATACTGAGAGGGAAATAAATGTGATGAATTATTATTAAAGTTACTAATTGCAGTTAAAGACATGTAATATTGCAGATACTCCTCTACGTTGTTTCTTTTTCTCTTCTAAGATAGTAATATAAATAGTTTTAAATAGTACTGTAAAGATGGTCCTAAAATAGGTAGCTTTAAAACCCACTTAGGTTTTTTTATTTAATTCTTCTGTGTCCTGGACCATGTTGTCTGTCTATTATCTCCTTCTGGCAAGTTGTTGCCTTTCCTGTATATAGCCCACATAAACCCTGCCTCAGAGCTCTGAATCAGAGCATTTGGTCTGGAAGTACATACTGCAAAACTTCCAAGGGTATTGGTTTGTTTCTCTCAGGCTCATAGTGAATGGCTTCCTCAATGTTATTTCAAATGTCCTAATGTTTTTGCTACACTGAAACATTGGTTGGTGATTTGGTTTTCATTAGTGATTTTTTTTTTTTAAGAAAACAAACCACCAATAAAAGCAAGTAATGTCTGCATTATTCTATCCCCCTTTAGATTTTAGATCAGTATACTCTAAGGCACAAAACTATGAATTTCAACCAAGCATAAACCTGCTCCTGGTATGTATATCAGGACTGGAATCTATAGATGTCTACATAGGCATGGGTGTGTTGGCTTGCGTGTGTCTGCATTTTTCATTGCCTGTAGGTAGATTCACTGTGCTATCTGGCTTCAGTTAAATATTTCTTCTATCAGATGATAGATAGATCAGATGAGATCTTTGTTATAAATGAAATTCCAGCATCAGAGAAGATTGCTTCAAAGCCGATGAGCTCATTAAAAATGAGCGGCATTCCAGCAGTGTATCTATACTGCAAAGAAGTGGGGAGATTCCCAAGCAGGCTAAGAACAAACTTCTGGTTGCAAACACATAAAAGATTAATATAAGATTTTACTTTTTTATTTTTAGAAGACTGTCAGGCACACTTTTCCTTTCAGCTTATAAATAGAAAATAGAATACTTTAGATTTTCAATAGTTGTCACTGTAAGAGATTTTTTACTTTGTGCTGATCCAAACTGCCATGTTAAATTGCCTTGAGAACCCAAATAAATGCTTTTACATCTAGTCTAAAATATCTAAATCCTGCTTCTATACACACATCCTAATTGTTAGAAACTCTGTGAAGCCTTTGGCTCAGCAAGATGAAATTTTGTCAATCACTACATTTATTCATCATTAGTACATGTAGTGATTGAAAAAATTTTCTTCTCAGCCTCAACTTATTTTTCTCTGTGTTCTGCAGAATAGGACCTTCTCTTTTAACTGCCTTATTTAGACAGGTATGACACTTGGTATGTTTGTGTTTTGAACAACTGATTCACTAGCTGTGGTTTTTTTCATCCCCCTATCTGGGCAGTATGAGAGAATGTTTTCCACATTTCCTTTCCAAACCTTCCCTCTTCCCCTCTGCCACTGTCAGCCTGCTGCTCCTGCCTGCTCATTTCCCCAGCCATTCACCTCAAATTTGTGTGTGAGGACTGTCAGACATGTTGAGTGTGGAGGACGGGATTTTTTTGTAAAAGTTTATAATTAATCCTGTAGAGAGGGACAGAAGAAAACATAATTTATTTGCATGTAGGAAACTAACTAGTGTTTAATTTACAGCTGAGAACGTCAGGAGAAATATTTTATCATAGTTAATTGCATTGTGAACTTTGCAAACCTCAAGAACGCAAAAGGTTATTCCCTACACTAGGGAATATTTTCAAATTTATTTCCTCCTTTCCTGATATAAATGGGTTTGGTCAATATAATGCCAATTAAGATAGATAAAAGAAAAAATTATGCATAGGCAGATAGTTATTGCAAAATACAACTTTGCAACTGAGAAATCCCATGTGAGCATATGTTAAATATCATCTGTAAATAATATTTGTCATTTTAACATAGAGAGTACCTAATAGAAATAAATAATAAAAAAAATAGGAAAAGTAATGAAAACCAACAGAGGGGAAAAATTGGAGCTTTTATTCCATGATGCTTTATGAAAAATTGTTTTATGTTGGACTGAAGTGAAAGGTCATATAAACATGACCTCCTTAAAATGAAATACTGAGAGTGAGAAAGCTGTCATGATTTGCTTATTATGTTTGGCAAGCCTTCTAGAGAGCTTCCAATTATTTGTCTGCTCATGCTAATATAGCCTGTGCTGCCTTCTTGGAAAGACTCATCTGTTTTCATATGGGCATTTATATTTAGCTTTCTACCTTTTTTTAAACAGAAAAAACAATTTCTTATCTCTGAGTTTCTTGTACACCTTAAGCTCAAGGAAACTGTGAATGACCAGGAACTACTTGATCTACCAGACAAAGATTCTTTATTGTCAATGAACACATATTTCATCATATTTTGCTGGCATTCCTTGTGGCTTAAAATATTGTCTTTTTTTTAGGATAACTGGAATTTATGTAATTTTGAAATACAGAGCTTCATCAACTGGGACTGCTTAAACTGGCATTTATGTTCTTCTACAAAAGTTTCTATTTCTTGAACTACATAAGTTGCACTATGAAGAAGTGAATAAATTTAATTTCTTGGCAGAATTGTTAAACTATGTATTTCTCTGGCAAAGAATACCTTGGTACAAGGAATCCTAATCTTAATTGATTTTTCCAAGACCTCTTATACTGGAAATTCTAATATCTCAGAATCAAGATCTTCAATAAGCTAAGTGCAACTTTAGGAGAAAAGAAATTGACTGACTGCAACCAGAAACTCATTAGTCATCCTAAAATAAGTGGTTTAGAATTTCTAAAAGACCAGACTCTTTCTAGATGTCAAATGCTCAGAAATCCATTTTTGTTGAAGAGGCACATGAGTTTCAAATACTTTCAAAAATAGTTTTGATATCTGTGAAACAATGTTTGATGGCTTTGAATGGAAGGATATTTTAACAGATTATTAAAAATTAGTGATTCACAAGCTTGCATTTCTACATAGTTCTTGAACTCAAGGTGATGGCAACAAACAGATGTACATCTGGGCAAGTTCACACTTGTGCACATTTCTTCCAAAAGCAGGTATTGATATGTTTTAGAATGAAAGGATTGATATGTATCCATATCAAATGTTTGTATGCATGCAGCACAGCCCTTGGCCTTGGAGTCACATAATCCCTTGTTCTCCTGCAAAGGAATGAAGATCAAAATAGATAGAGTTAGAAATCCTGCAAACAAAAACAATCTTGTAGTCTTTACTGAGATTTCCCACAGGAATTCTGAAATCTCCAGAAGTATTATAGGGGATGAATCCTTCCTGTTCTGCTTCTCTCTGAATTCTGAGTCTGACAACAACAGAGGTTTCACATTTGGTTTCAAAATATCTCATCAAATACCAAATTATTTTGGTCAAGGTCAGACTGCTTAACATGAACAAAACATGTTCATCCAAACACATGATTTCTCAAAAATATTGGAAAAATATTTTATTGAATATCTCAGTCCCTTGTTTCCAAGTTTTGAGAGGCTTGTGGCAAGTTCAACAATTACATCAAGTTTCCTCATCTTCAGTCTGATAAAGGCTTCATTATGTTCATTATTGTGTATCATTCTCATCCACGTCAGGAAAAAAAAAAACTATAGATTAACTACAGCATTTCCAGTTTTCTTTTAGTTTAAAAGCCCCTCTCAGTCATAGCACCTTTCATTTCACTATGTGTGGTTAGATTTATAGGTACACTATAATAAAGCACTTGAAATCTTTTGTGGGTTGAGGGAATGAAAATCAGCTAGCCCTAGCCTTGTTTAAATAATTACTGACTTGAGATGAAACTTTAATAAAAATACGCATATATTGACATCATGTCCCCTCACTTTGTTATTAGTATTCTAGTGTCCAGTAATTTTATCATGGTTGTTCAAAATAAATGGCCATGAAAACACTATATTTGAGAAATGATTTCTGTGGGGATGCAGACATTTTATATATTTCTTTTTAATGTGGTTTTGCTTCCAAGCATATTATCAAGAAAACCACAAATCACAGAAATGAAGTTTCAGGCAGCTAAGGCCTTGAAGTAGATGGATCACCTAAGGGATGACAGGTATGCTAAAACATCTGTGCTAGTAGATTGAGGTAAATGAGTCATCCCCTCAAGGAACAAACCATGTCCCTGATGAGCTCTCCTTTCTCCTGACTGTAGCTTACCAATGAGCACTGTTACACTGACTTCAGTTTGGGTCTGTGTTTGCATGGGCCTTGAATGGATCAAGAAAAATGGAAGAGAGACAATATGAGAACTTCTAGGGATTTCCCCAGTCCCAGGTCACACTTCAGATACCTGATGAAATCCTTATTCCAGTGAAAAAAATCAAGTCAACCAGTAGTCACTAGCTTCAGCTCAGAATGCTATCTTCTTGAAAAAACTTGTCGCTAGTGACTTTGATACGACTTAGCATTTCGGTTGTTGTTTTTCAGTTGTTGTTTTAGTTCACCTAACTGGACTTTGATTCCATGGACTGGACTATTGTTTCCATGCTGAAGAACTGACCAGTGTGTGAACTGGGGAATGCCAGACTGAACTATGTGATAAACAAAAGCTTACGTCCTGGATCTTCATAACCTCTTGTTGCCGAAAGCTTGCCTGTGTAATAGAGAAAGTTCAAGTACACACCCTAACCTAATTTATTAAAATTTTCAGGCACAGATGTAAATTGTTTTCTACAAAGAGATACTTTTTCTAGTACTTTACCAGGATGTGGTAGGGGCCAGGGTCTTCTGAGGACTGGAAGTGTAGTGAGGGTCACCATGGAATGGCAGGTGGGGACCTGGCAGGACTGTCCCACTGTTCCACAAGGTATCAGGGCAGTGGAGGGGCAACTGGGGCAACCCCACCCCAGGAAAGACAGGGAAAGACTGAGCTCTGGCTGAGATGACCCCCTGTGTGGTTTTAAAATTGGTATAGTGAGGAGAACCAGGGTCAGATACAGCCCGCAGGTGGAGCAAGGGAGAGAGTGAGGAAGACAGGAAAGCAGGAAGGAAGGAGGGAAAAGAATGGCCCAGGAAAGAAAAAGGCACCTATAAAACTCCACTCAAAATGTGAAACTCTGAAAATCATAATGAAACTTGAACATCAGAATTTGCATGGTTAGCCTGAACCTGAACTTATGCTGTAATCACCAGCTCTGAAGTGTTTCCCAGGAGCACTATGCCTGTCTTTGACTCCACCTGAGGAGTAAATTGTTGAAAGCAGAATGGGCTATGGAGACAGACTAGGGGAAGCAGTGAAAGGCTCAGTCTGTCTTCTTCAGAACTCTCTTGCCCCACTCATTCTCTATGAGAGAGATCCCTGTGCCTGAGGGAGAGGCTCTGTCATCTAAAACATCTGACTCAGAAGCAGGGGATCCTGGAGATAACTCTCAGCAGTGCCTGCTTTAGAGCTTTCAGTGGGAAAAATGGAGCTGTCTGCAATGCTCAGGACATGACCTTTCCTATGACTAGACCTGAAGGACTGCTCTGGTCTGGAGGTCATACACCAGGATGATCCTTAACCAGCATGCTGCCCTCCTCTTCCTCTACCTCTCACATTACAGAAAGAAACCGTGCCTCTTCATCTCCAGAGCACTCTGCACACAACGGTGATCCAACACTGCAAATTTCACTAATATCCCTGATGAAATTACTGTGTTTTTGTACCTAAGCACCTCCAGCATCATTGCTTTGACATTAGACCTCTGCTGGAGCAACCACACTCAAGAGGCTCTGAGGGCAGCAGCTCTTTGTTTAATTTGCAGAGCTGGGGCACACACACACTGGAAACAGAGGGTGCTCTGCCACTCTTCTGTAGAAAATGTTGAGGCTAGGAAGAAAAGATCAGGGGAGACCTCCACTCAAGTCTCACAATTCTCTCTAGGTCCTGTGTTGCACATGAATGTCTAGGACTGAAGTTTGTGACAGAGTTGCACTCTGGAGTTATTCCTGCATCATCATCCTCCAAGACTCTGTGGTTAACAGAGGTGCAGAAAAACATTTCCACAGGGATGGTCTGTGGTTAACAGAGGTGCAGAAAAACATTTCCACAAGGATGCTTTAGTGAGCCATGGCTATGGAGGTGCTCTGACCTGTGCCTGTTTCCTACACAAACTGCAGTTCAAAAGGCTGTCCTTTCTTACTCTTCCTCTTCCCTCACAAATCATCGCCATGGGATTACTTGGGTGCAAAAACTGACTACTGTGCTGCAGCCCCATGGCCTGTGTGAACAGGGTTGTGATAGAGGTGTTCACCACCACCTGGAGGTTCCTCTTCCTTGCCTTTGTATTGCAGGAAACACAAGCTAGCAATTTTTATTTAATGTGCATTTTTGGGAGCTGGAGTGTTGCTGGTGTCATTGGTAGTAGGATTACTTGAAATGGAATTCTCTGGGGTGGTAAATGCCTGGGTCTGTCCCCTGCAGGGATGTGCACACACAGTGTCAAGGAAGACACATGTCTTCCTTGCAGAATGTATTGGGGCCTGGAAGGAATTTTCATTGATGTTTCTGTACTTGGATTTCGGAATTCTTTCTTGGGGCAATGGAAAGACCCTCATGCAGCTGTGGATCTATGCATGCCCACAGCCCAAGACCCTGAGCAACCATAGGCTGAGAGGGATGAACAAGTCCAAACTCATGAGCAAGAGCTTCAAATTGTCTCCAAACCATTCTCTGGCTCCCATCACACAGCATGCAGTGTTGCTTAAGGGCTTCCTCAGGGAATTAACAGATCCTTAGTAGCACTGACTCTAACAGGGGCTCTAACCCAAGGCTCTGTGACCAAACTTGCTGCTGCGATGGTGAGTTTTGCTTTGCATGTCCCATGTACGGGAAAGTTGCACTGGTACTTACCTGCTATGATGTGAATGCTATGCATATAAACAGCTTTTTCTAGAAGTGAGACCATTTCTAGTAATACTTTAGAAGATGCTCCTGATTTCATTGCAGCAGCAAGTTTAAAAACCAAACCAGAAAGAGTGGTGCAGCACTGGACCTTATCCTCACAGCATTTCAGCAGAGAACAAGTGGGAGCAAAGAAGAAGGTGCAAAATGGTAATCCTTTGTGCTGTGGAGAGTATAGTGAAGGGGACTCGCTCTCCATTGAGGCTGTGTCCCACCTCACTTGCCCGGGCCACAAGCATTGCACTTGGTCACAGAGCCTTGGGTTAGAGCACCTGTTAGAGTCAGAGCTACCAATAGACTAAAAAGTTATAAAATCATAGAATCTTAGAGCAGCTTGAATTGGAAGGTACATTTAAAGGTCAACTAGTCACCAGCTCATGAATGAAGACCATGTTCCCCTTCTGAGAAAGGTGAATCCAATCTGATGCCAGAAAGCCTGTGGGCCATCCTATTATCAAAATTCCCCCCGATTAATAGACAGGGTGCATCTGTTTCTTCCAAAGTCACTGCCCAGAACTGGAAGGAGAGAGGAAACCTGTGCTCTGAGTACACTTATCCCACGGTCCTAAACACTCTTTCATCATCCTTGAACTAAATGTTGTGACTTCAGTGTCACGCACGTGAAAGAGTAGCAATGATAGTAATCCATGGGCTACATCAGACTACTAAGTTTCCTAGTGGTGTCCATAACACAGGGCCCAGGAAGGGGAAAAAAAACCTCCCTTAAAAGAGGGTCTGCCCAGCATACTGAATCCTTTGTACCTTTTAGAGGGGAATCACTTACAACTATAACTCATTTTTTCTTCCTTCTGGTGGTGGCCGTGATATCAGGGGCAGGTCTTTTTATTCCTGGCAACACCTCTGATGTAGATCATCATCATTATCTGTTGACTGGCCATGAACCTCCACCAACCCTGATACTTATAGTACAGAGGCTCATGAGGCTGAAAAGACTAAACTGCTGGTTATGCAGCTGTGTGATGCAAAGAATTTAATTGAGCAAGGGAATTGCAATTGCAGAGAAAAACTGGCAAGTCCATGAAACACTGGAAAAGAAAAAGCAGGAGATAGCCCAGCTATGTGCTCAGATTGAACATACAAGTGAAAAAGGTGAGGAATTAAAACACCAGAAAGAAAAGTAGGGAAGAATTGCATTTGAAGAATTTGAGAGGGTTCTGAGTATGGCCCAAAAGAAAGAGGGAGTCTGGAAAAAATTGCAGCTTGAAAGAGATGAGAAAATCAAACTGTAAAAAAGAAGCTCCAGATGGATCCCAAATTTAGACACGTCTCCAAGAGAATTTGATCCTTCCTTAAAAGAAAAGGAATAATTTACTAGTGTCCTGCAAACTCAGCTATCATTGCTGATTAGAGGTTACAGAATCATCAGATAGACACTTAAAAGCTTTATCCAAATACCTTTGAACCACAAGATCGAAGCCCAACAAAAGAAATGAGTTTCTGCAGAAAACACTGTGGAACCAGGATGAAATGAGGGTAACAAAAGTTCCAGTATTAAAGCACTGGCACATGACATGAAACTACACCACAGAGGTTCAACAGAGGAGACAGCAAGACATCTCTCAACAGGAATGCTCTGATTGACCTGGAAGGATGTAGGCAATTTGAAAATTTATTGTGTCTTGTCATTTGTTTTCATCAGCACTTCTAGTGAGAGATATCTTTGACTGAACTCAGCATATTTGGCCAGATGTAGATAGTAAAATTGCCAGAATTCCTCCTGCTGGTTAATAAGTTTTGTCTGGTATGGTGAAACAGAGAATGAAATGGCTCGAGGAGTAAGAGATTTGCTTTAAGCAGCTGTCAGCCATGTTATGGAAACACAAATATAATATGTCTTCCATGCAATCAATTCAGTGGCTGCTGTTTTTTATAGAAGTACACTTCCATTAACTCAGAGAAATGATACAACTATCAAAAAGGAAAGTCACATGCTTTTCTCAGTGGCCTAGCAGAATATGCCATTCAAAAATTCCCACAGGCAACACAGCAGGAAGTTAATTTTAAGATCTGACCAACAGGTCAGCTTTGCAGAAGGCTATATAAGTGAGTAGATCAACAACATTAATAAATTCTATGATATTTCACTGGAAGGTTTCCTAAGGCACTTGAAAGCTTGAGGTTTTATTGTGCAGCTTCCAAAGTATTCTAAGACAGTTTTCAAGTCTCTGTCTTTTCAATTCTGAAACATGGTGTTTCTCATTTCCACGGCTGATCTACAGCAGAATGACTCCATTCATTAAGATATTGCAACCTTGCCCCCCTTCTGACAAGAGTAATTTTATGAAGCTATCTTAAAGGCCTTAAACAAGTGTCCTGAACAGAGAAATACTTTGCTATGCCATCTTCCTTCCAAATTGTACTGTGCTGCTGCAAGAGATGAGATAACTGATAGAAACAAAGGTTTATAAATTAGGCTTTCAATTTGCAGGGGAACTCCAATACTCTAGCAGTCACTCCATAATACTGGGAAATATTGCAAAGCTTACTCTTTCACTCCTTCTCATCTGCCCTGCTTGTCTTCTCCAAAACTAGCATTCTTTTTTTAAAGAGAACCACTAATAGAATTTTACAGGGGATGCTCCAGATGATGCCCTTTCTAAAACTGGGAGTTATGATTCCTCTGAAAATTCATCAGTCTGTCTTGGCTTTTCAAACATGAAAGACATTGTCTTCACAGATTCACCTGCCAGTTCCCTTGACCTAGATCTCAACAGCTTTTGGAAGGCCAATTTACAGGTAAGTTCTGCTGTGAGCTGGTTCTCTAGGTTTTCCTTGGTTTGCCTAGTTCATTCAAAGTGACTATGTCCATCATTTAGGATGACTGAACTGGCAGCAGGAAAGGCCTGAGGGGTGCTTAGCTGGTTGTGAGGTTTGCCAATTGAAACCACATCTGAAGATTTTGATGACCAAAAGCTATCCCTTGGGTCAGGGAACGAAGGACAAAAAAAAATACTCCTTTACATCTTGTCCATCTTGCTCCAATTGTCTATGCCCAGCCAAGCCTCCATCTGTAAACCTGGCATCGCTTGTGTCATGCTACTCACTCACTGCTCAGGCTTTTTATAGGGTAATTAAAAAGGTAATGTGGGCACATTTGAAAAATTCTTGCATTCCTCCTCCTGATGGAGCCTTTCATACACCAGAGGGTACAGAGGGTGACCACCCTGAGCTTGCTTGTGTGGTCTGGTGGACCCCTGCAACGTCAGAACATCTTGTCTTGTGCTTGGAGAAGGCACCAGGAGCCTGGGACATGGTCTTGTACTGGAGCAACCTGCCTCCTACTCACAAAAAGCCCTGTGGTCCAACATCTTTGCTAGCCTTCTTGGCTTGATAAGTGGATAAGATTTACTATGGGGTTTGAATGGAGAAAAGTACAGGATTTGTTCAGAGACAACTTCCAGCAACTCTTACCCAGCAAGTACAGGCTGTGATGACAGACTGCAGGGCAGAAGGCCCAAGCAATTTGCAGAGAAGCTTTAGGCAAGAGAGGTAGATCGTGCAGGGGACCCAGCAATGTCAGCTCAGCTCCTGGCTTGCTGGTCAGAGGAGCTGGGAGCACAACCCAGCCAGAGTAGCCCTGAGGTCAGGGTTGCCCTAGGGCACCAGGACCATCCCTCAGTGTGCCTGGGGCAGCATCCTTGGGTGGGTACTTGGGAAAAACAAGGCAGGACTGCAGCAGGGCTGTGATCTGCAGGGCCCTGACAGCCAGTTCTGAAATGGTCAGTGGAAAAGCACTGCACATTCCAAACTGGAAATGGAGATGAGCCATCAAAATTCATGAGGGATATTAATTTTAATATATATGAGAAAGAGAGTGACAATATGCAAGCAGTCATGCTCTGCATGATGAATTGCAGTCCACTCATATGCAGTGCTTGCAGTAATATCCATTTGCAGTGATATATCATTTTCTTTATTATTTAATCTCATAGCTCTTAATTAGCACATTGAATTTTATGGTTGTTTCAGGGCTTGTGGGGACATGACTAGAAATTGTGTGTAAAATCCCTCCCCATGTGACATAAGAAGCCTCAGTTCAGCAAGTTCACAATTGAAATCATCTCTGACTTTACCTTGGATGAGTGGTTGATGCCACATCTTACTTTTTAAATGTGTTTTTAAAAGACTTTCATAGAGGGAGAATTTTCATTTTTTTCATGACAAATTGGCAGTGTTCTCTCTCCCTGAATGCAGAACAGGTTCCTCCTGACTTGCATTGATGAGAGCCTCAAATGGCCTTTGAGAAAACTCCTCAAGAGGTTTTTTACCATGAGTCTTACTTTAAAGAGGAAAAGATTGAAATACATCACAGGTAAGAGCATTTCTTGACACCAGTTTTGCCTCAAATCTTTCTTCTGAATTAAATGAATGTTATGACTCCAAATTTCAATTATGGATTGGGATGTCTAAATTAATCTTAGAGAATATGACAACCATTACATTGAAACAAATCTGCTAATATGTTGGATGGTTTATCCTTTAATCAGCTCCGCTGAGCACAGTGGTGTTTTCCAAGTTCTTTAATAATATTAAGATCACTTGTAAAATCAGATCAAAAAATTGCGATTATACTGACCAAAGGAGGTACTTCATGTGATTAAAGAAAAAGGCAATGGATGTCCCAGATGACATATTAGGATAATGAAAATGTGTACAAGGGCAAAATAAAGAATACTAAAGATTATTAAAGTATTCAGAAAAATAAAATTATCAGAAAATATTATATTATTATGAAAATATTCCTTATTATAATAAAATGCAGTTTCAACTGTTAGATGAAGAGCAGTTGTAAAATGCAGAACTGCTGACTGAGTTTCTTGGAAAACAATTATGAAGGCAGAACTGAAAAACTTGGATCTCTTTTCTTCCAGCTGGGAAAATATGTTGAACAGTGAAAGCTGCAGATCTGTAGGATTAAAGGTTGGTAGCAACCTGCTTCAGTTGAATAGCCTAAACTGTGAAGAATAGCTGAGAACATAGGAATTGCTTCAACAAAGATTTGGATTCTCTAAGGACTGAGAAAATGCTTGCAGGATGAAGTGTGGCTGAGCAACATTATACTTCATTTTTAAGGCACACTTTCATAGCCCCAGAGGAAAAGAGGGCTGTAAGCCTTGCCTCAGTTTTGAGGATAACATCTAATTCTTCAGTTTCCTTACATGCAGTTGGAAATGTTTAAGTTAAGTGAACGTGAAGAGCTCTTGGAGCAGGACTTTTTACAGACTCCTGTGGCTTTGCTGAGTATTGAGCAAGTGTGTTATCAGGACTCAAGGAGTTAACGAGAACTCTGAAACAGTACTTAATTAAATCAGGGAGAGAGGATGAAAATATTGCATCATTTATGTCCCTTTTAGTACCTGACAATTTACAAACACAGCGTCCCTATTTTCAGCTACCTTACAGACTGGAGGACCTAATTCATTGTGTCTTGTGTATCATGTTAATGAGTAATTTGACTTGAGCTTTCAGTACTTCCAGTACTTGAGCTGCAGGAAGGACTCAAGCAGCAAGTTGGAGATAACTATCTATAAGAAAAATGAGCTAGCTAAATTCCATGTCATATTATTAGTGGAGAAAAAGCAATATAGATGGGACAAATAGTTTTTGTATATGAAGAATTACTTTTACAGGTGCTAGAGCTTGTTTAGCAGACCGGAAATCTCATTCCTAAGTGAGGGAATGGAATCATGGCTTTTAGAGACATGTAAAGTTTGGTCCACTTGACACACCTAAAGGATGGCATGCCGTCCAGAGGGATCTAGACAGGCTTGAGAAGTGGGCCTGTGAGAATCTTGCACAGTTTAACAAGATTGCCATGGGTAACCCAAAATGTTCTTGTATTTCACATCTATCTGTGCCCAAATTGCTGCTGTCATCTTAAGGCCTTGTGCTGTGTCTGGGAACAGGGCCATGAGTTGCCTGGCTTATTAAATTGGAATATGGAAGTAAAGCATGCATGGACTCATGGACTTTTGACTCATGTGGAGCCTCTATCTCTCTTGCCTTTTGGTTTGCTTTCATGTCCCTTGCCTCATGGATTATTGGTATTTAAAGAGCTGAGGCAGCTCTGGGAATGACTGTGTGCTGCCACACCACAGTCACTCCAGTCCTGCAACAAGGCCTGGCTGAAGTGTGAAAAGAACCAAGTTCGAGATGCTCCAGCTCACTCCTCCTGTCATCTCCTGACGTGAGGAAGGTGAAATCCCACTGAGAGTTCCATCCCCTTGCCCCAGAAAATGCCAGTGGGAGCTCCAGCTGCTGGGGAGATAATGGAGAAAAGGGGGTGAGGAGAAGACTGAAAAAGTCTTCCTTTTGTCCTTTGAGCCACACACAGTATCCCGCCGTTCTGGATGTTTCACACTTCCTATGGTGTTCCTGAGATTTAGCAATCTTGTACCCAGCAGTTATTTATGATGATTTTGTCTGTGGCTGTCCACCTTGTATACTCTCACTTTTTCACTTATATTTAGTCATATTCATTTCTTATCAGTGGAAAGGCAATAAACCAGAAAAACTTATAAGGGGATGCAGCTCATTCCAGAATGTTTCTTCTTAAAGTGTCTTAAACCAAGACACAAGATCATATTCAAGGTGCTGCGCCTAGATCAGGACAATCCCTGATATCAACACAGGTTGAGGGATGAACAGATTGAGAACAGCCCAGCTGGCCACGTGCACTCCCATCCCAGAAAGCCAAATGCATCCTGGGCTGCATCCAAAGCAGTGTGGGCAGCAGGGAAGGGAGGGGATTCTGCCCCTCTGCTCTGCTCTGCTCTGCTCTGGTGAGAGCCCACCTGGAACCCTGACTCCAGCTCTGGTGTCCCAGGAAGATCATGGACCTGCTGGAGTGAGTCCACAGGAGGTACACCAAGATGATCAGAGGGATGGAGCACCTCTCCTATGCGAAAAGCTGAGAGAATTGGGATTGTTCAGCCTGGAAAAAAGATGGTTACAAGGTGACCCAACTGTGGCCTTACAGTACCTGAAGGGAACTTACAGGAAAGACGGGGCAAAATTCTTTACATGAGGATGTAGTGACAGGACAAGGGGTAATGTGTTTAAATAGAAAGAGACTAGGTTTGGATTAGATATTAGAAAAAAATTCTTTGCTGTAGGGGCACTGAGACACTGGTACAGGGCCCTGAGAGTCTGCGGATGTCCCATCCATGGAGGTGCTCAAGGCCGGGTTGGATGGGGCTCTGAACAACCTGGTTTGATTGAAAGTTTACCTGCCCTTGGCAAGTGGGTTGAAACTTGGTGTTTTTCAATGTCCTCTTTCAACCCAAACCATTTTAAGATTCTATGATGATTCTGTAGTTAGGAAATAATTTTTAAAATTTGTATTTAGGTGACAAAGACCCGCCCATAAACAAAAACAAAAACAAAACAGCAACAACCAAAAAAAAAACCCAAAATGGAATGAAGTCAGAAATATTGTGATATGGGGTTAGGCACAATGGAGTTTGTTGTTTTGCTGTAATTTTTTCAGGTGTTTAATTCTAGCGATTCCACAGTTCTGTGAATGTTAAATTGACCCATTAGCCAAAAAAGGTTCATTGTGGTTTGAGAAAAGATAGGGAGCATATTTCCAATCAGTCAGTGGAAGGTAAGGGAACATTGTTCTTTCTGAACTAGCTAATATGTGTTGTTTACTATACAGCTAAATTACATTGCAGAGAGGTATTTAAGATACAACATTCATAGCATGAAATAAGAACACACTTTCAGTGCTAAGTGTCAGATGAAGGCATTGCAGCTGGTAATCAAAAAAAAAAGTTCCAATATGCCTTAAAATATGAATTTAAAAAAGATTTTTTAAAAGTGCATTAATTAAAACATGGGAATTTTAAAAGAAAGTTAGATGCTTTAGCTCACCTTTTTTGTTTCTAAATATAAAAAAGATGCTTGAAGCTAATGCTTTTCATTTTCTTAATGTCCTAGAGATGCTTAAATAATAGGGAGGATTGGAAAAGGTTATTTTGACAACTTCAATGGCAATGTCTACTTGATGAAATATGGAAAAAAATCTACAAAAGGGCTCCTTATACCTTTATTAATTCTCTGCTACATGCATACTGCATCTCATGTTTTTACAGCAAACAGAAATTGGTTTGTGACTTTGTTTCTGGATTTGCAATTAAGAAATATGTGCTTCTAGGGAAATAATCCCGATTTGTTGACTCTTGAGAACTTGTTTAGGTAGTGATTTAAACTTAAATAGCTTTTCTGCAATTTTTTTCTTAAGATTTCTCAAAATTCCAAATTACTCATTTCTTAAAAATAGTAGCCTTCCAGCCTCATGTTGTGTTACTGTGGTACTTTGAACTCCTTCACTGTTGTGGTTTTTTGTGGGAAACCTAGACTGCAAATTCAGCTCTTCCTCATTTCTGCAAAGGAAAGTAGTAGTCAAATAATGTATAGCCATTTTGTTTCATTCTAGCTCATGTGCAAGTAAGCTAAAGTTAGCTGTAGGTGTTTGACTATTTTACTTATTTCAAGAATAATAATTAAACCGAAGAACCTTGATCATTCAAATAGATATACAGTCTAATGTCACACAATTATATTCTCCACTGTAAGATTGCAGTCCAAACATAGGTAGGAAGGCAGGTCCATCAGAATTAGGAAGGATGATAAACAAATCAAAAATATATTTTTGTTTTAGATCCTTGCTGTTGTCTCTGAGCCTGGACTGAGCCTCAGCAGCTTTTCTGTAAGTCAAGAATAAATCTACCATTCCTCACAGGGCTAGTGCCAGCGAACATCCCGTTTTTTCTCAGTCAGTTAATATGGTCTTTAACAAGCTGTGGACAAAGTTTTGATTTCACCAAGACAGTTGGGTTCTGCTGTTCTTGGGACAGCATTTACTGTATGGTTTAGCATTTTTGGATTGAACACTTCTAAACATCTGTGGCCTATGAAAAATTCAGCATATTATGGGTGTTTTTAATGACAAACATTATAGTTTACAACATTCAGCATCAAAACTAGAAAAAGAGTGCACCTTTATTGTTGTAGCTTTCAGGAGTTAAATCTTGAAGAGGTTTTGTTTCATTTTATTCCTGGACTATAAAATTGTTCCTTGTTATCATTCATTCTGCCTCTAGCACCTGGTTGATTTTTTTTCATTTTCAGGTCTATTAATCATTAAATTTTGAGTTGTTGCTTCTAGTGTATCACCAGTTAACAGGTCACTGGCTTTTGTGGTACCCCTGACAAACCTGACAAAAATACTTTTGGCTGGGAATTTTGGAGACAGCTTAGGTTAGCTGCAAGTCAAAAAAACCCAGACAGTGTTAATCTCCAAAGATGTGGCTGAGAATAATTCCGATAACTAGAAATACTTGGATACCTACCCTTTCTGTTACTTTTCCTCTGTGCAGCTCTCCTGGGTGTGTTTGTTCATTCTTTATTTAGGCTTGCTGTTGCAAAGTATTGTGCAGACTTAGCCAAGGTCATTCGTCAAAATGTGGAAGAGGAGATGAAGTGACAAGCAGTGGAGACAGTGGTTCCTCTCCATGACAATATGTTCTTGTCAGTGAAGTATTTAGATGAAGAATACATATGAAGAGGTGAAATACTTCTAGACATCTTTCAGTAACAAGGGCTGAACATTCCTGAGTTCTGAAGACTCGTGTGTATCGCAATTATATTGTCTGATTGCAATATGTTATCTCATAAACAGAGAAATATTCCTCACATTTCCTTTGTCTAAATAAGTCTTGTGTAGACCTTTGCCAGGAGGTTAAGTCTTTTTGGTTGAAATTGATTTCTCAGTTAGCCAAATAGAAAAGAAGGAAAAGGAATAAAGAGAGCATAACTCATGTCTTGGTGGGAGGCAGTCTGTTTTCCTGAGCTTAGATTGATTTATCTGAATACTTCAATATTTTTCAGTTTCGTATTGGCTGGAGTACAGTAAAAAGAAATAATATGGTTTTCTGCTATAGAAAAATTTTGAGTAACCTAAAGAAAACATCCTCGGTGCACATTTGTTTTTCCACTGTTCCCTGCTACCTGCTTTTTCTATTTCTGGGCTCTAAGTGCAATGCTGACAAAGGTCAATCTCCTTGTTCTTTTTGCAAAAAGGAGTATTTTGTCCTCTTACATTGTATGGAGAAGCCCACACAAGATGCTTTGTGACTGTGAAGATGTGGTTCTACATGTAAGGAATTCTTCAGATTAGGTTATATTGAAAGCCCAAGAAAGTGGCAGGGGGGAAAATGCTTGTTAAAAATGCTTGAAGGGGCTTTTGTCCCTTCAAGAGCAGAGCCTTACGGAAGGGCAAGGCTGCTCAAGTTGGGAGGAGCAGTTCAGAATCAGACCTTATTAACCAGGACGATAGTCCTATATGGGAACTACCCAGTGGGTTTACATGGCAAGATTTTATTTGGGAAGTGGGGGGCTACAGGGATGGCTTCTGTGCCAAGCTTCTAGAAACTTCACTCTTATCAGATGAAGCCAGTGCCAGACGGTTCCAAGACAGATATTTCATGTGCCAAGGCAGAGCCCATCTATGAGAGAGACATCTCTGAGAGCACTAACATCTTCAGGGATAACCTAATGAAGAAGGGGGAAAAGTGCCGTGGAAAACAGCCAGAAGAGAAGTGAGAACATTTGAGAAAAACAGACCCATTGACACCAAGGCCAGTCAAGAAGGAGAGAGAGGAGGTGCTCCAGGCACTGGACCAGAGATTCCCCTGCAGCCCTGGAGAAGACCTGGAGAGGCAGGATGTTTCCCATTAGCCCATGAAAGCCCAAGGTGGAGCAGATAACCACCCACAGCCCATGGAGGACCCCCTTCTGAAGTAAGAGATTACATGAAGGAGGCTGTGACTATGTGGAGACCCCACCCTGGAGCAGGCTGCTGGCAGAACCTGTGGCCCTGGGGAGAAAGGAGCCCATGCTGGGGCAGTTTTACTGGCAGAATTTGCGACCCCATGAGGAACCCATGCTGGAGCAGGCTGTTCCTGGGGGATGAACCACGTGGAAGACGCCCATGCTGAATCAGGTCGTGAAGAACTGCTCCCCCTGTAAGGACCAGCATGGGAAAAGCTTGTGCAGGACTGTTTCCCATGGGAGGGACCATGCGCCTCAGCAGGAAGAGAATGTGAGGGGTCCCACCTCTGAGGAGGAAGGACCATCAGAGACTACATGTGATGAACTGACGACAGCCACCATTCCCCATACCCCTGCACCACTGTGAAGGGAGGAGAGAGAGAATCTGAGGGTGAAGTTTTGTTACTCTCAGGAGAGGGGGAGAGGATGTTTTAAAATTTGGTTTATTTTGGGTTATTCCACTCTGATGTGATTGGTAATAAACTAAACTAATTTCTCTGAGTTAAGTCTGTTGTGCATATGACAGTGAGAGTAAGGGTAATTGGCAAGGAATCTCTCCCTGTCCTTATCTTTATGTCCTTTCTTTGTATTTTCTCTCCCCTGTGCAGCTGAGGAGGAGAGGGTGGTAGAGCAACTTTGGTGGGGACTTAGCACCTATGCAGGGTCAACACACCACACCTTCCTACATTATCATAGATGAGGGAAAATAATTTTTCTGATCCAAATCTTAATTTATTAAAAAAAATGAATAGGGGGAAGAAAACTGTCAAAGTTTGCAGTGGCTTAAGATCTGTCTGATTCCTAGTAATTTCATAAATGAAACAGTGATTTATTTTTTTTTCTGGAAACCTGATATAGCTGAAATATTTATTTGCTTTAAACACTGCCACTAAGATTATTGTCATCTCTGATGTGACCTATGTATTATCTACTGAAAATAAAACCTATTTTTTCTCTGCCTTTACTGGTCTTTCCAAGACACCATTTCTGTCCTTAATAAGTACATAAATACCCACCCCTGGGCTCTCTTAGAGATGTAGCTGGAGCAGTTTATGTATGGTACTTGCTTTGATTCTTCAAGGAGTATCGTGGGACCTTCCTCATCAGATCTAGCTAGCTCAGTTTGCCTAGAGCCATCCCTGATATCTTTTGACCCAGTGATGTCTAGCAGATACAGAAACCCAAGAGGTATGAAGAGTGAGCTTTGTTGGCCCTTGACCCTTTGAGTTTGTTTGACTTTAAGCTACTGGAACACTAGTAGGATCCAATGTCTTAGAAAGGCTGCTTTTTGGCTCTTTTCATATGCAGAAATTGCAGTAGTAATTGATCACCTTTCATCTCTTGCTCCTAGCTGCACCCCTTTGCCCTCCAGAAAATCAGGGTTTGCTTGAATAAGCCCATGTGGAAGCAGCATCAAATTTTCCCTTTCTGCAGGGAAGCAAAACCTCTGTGCTTTATGCCTGTCTCCTAGCTGTAAGCGTGTGAGATCAACAGTAACAGCAGTAAGAGAAAATAAAATAAATAAATAAAAAAGAAAACCTAATCTAATAGGGTTTAACTCTGCTTTTGGAGGAGGCTTCTCTAGGCAGCAGCTCAGCATTGCTCCAGGGAAATAATTATCTGAATTTCATTGAGAGGAGGTCTAGAAGGAAAATTCGCGAATGAATGATTGCTTCCATTTCAGGATGTGACAGCAATCTTTTGACTGGTTTCTGTGAAGACTCAAATTCTCCTTAATCCTGCAGAATATTAGACAGCAGAACATTCTTCAAATTTGACCCTTTTTCAAAGCAGCTTTTCTGCTTCTGTAACCATTTCTGCTGCATTGCCCGATCTTGCTTTGTACCCTCCATATTTGAAACATTCATCCATTTTGTCAGTTCTCAGGATCATGGAAAAGCAGACTTGTTTGACAACTCAAAATGAAAAAACATTTTCAATGTATGGCGTTTTTTCTAAAGTCATCTCTAAACACATCTCCTTGTTGTTAATTTTCCTGAGATTTTCTGCTGATTTTCTAGAATACAACAGTGCTTTCAATAAAGGGGATATATATTGCCATGTGAAGCTGATGTTAATGCAATGAAGCAGTTATGAGCATCTGGATATTCTGCAGGTTGCAGCTTTTTGGTATCAGGTAGCTATTGTCTGTCACAGGATGGGAAAATGAGACAGATTTTCTGAGAGGGGAAAAAAGAAAGCAGTAGGGAGACAGAAGCACTCTCATTAAAATCCCAAACTAACAAAACTTGACATGACTTTTTTTTGAGGTTTTTGTTCAGGATATACCTCCTACATAGTGCAGTGTGCCCATGTTTGAGATTCCTGGATGTTGCCATAATCTATGTGCCTGTACATTTTTGAAGGGTCCAACAGGAGTGAAAATGAGACCTGGCACTGAGATTCCTCTCTTGGTTTCAATGGTGAGAGGTACTTCCGATTTTGGGGGTGAAGGAAGACAACTGCATTGAGCATGATGAAACTCTTTTCCTCCTCTTTTTTTGTGCTGATTCTTCATTCACGGTGGTGTAGGATGTCAACCTGGTTACCGCCCACAGCCCAACAACCTCACATCTTCCTTTCTTCTACCTTTTTGTGGGCCAGTCCTGTTCAGTCAGGGGGAAAAGCCTGTTGTAAGAGAGCAAAAAGAATGGTGGCTTAAGCTTACAGAAGAAAATCAAGAGTAATGTGATATTTCCATTAAAACCCCAAAATAGTAACAGGATGGAGTAAGAAGAAAATCAAAAATCATTAATTCATATTGATAACATCTTAATCCCTTGCCTTGCCTTGCCTTACCTTGCCTTCCCTCTCCTCCCCTTCCTCCACCCCCTTTCCTTTTCCTCTCCCGCCTCTATTACACTGAGGAAACTGAATTATTGGGACTTAATTAGACGAGTGCTGCATGGGGACAGCAGTGAAAGAGCTTCCATCCCCAAAATGCTGCTGAACTAGCAAACACAATTTATTTATAAGTGTTTCCATCTGTTCAGTGAAGCTAGGGAGGCTAGCAAAAGTTTCAGAATAAAGGTTTAATTTTTTTTTCTGGAGTAGTGAGGGGGTGTGGTAGAAATATTTTCACTAAAGGACAGGGAGATTTGAAGATAATACTTATTTAACATCATTCTTACCTGTGGATACTTTCTAAGCATCTCCTGAGAGAAGCAAAGTTAAAAAAAGATGAGGAGGCCCAGAACTAAACACTATGCTTCTAACATGTAGCTGTGCAAATACCAGAGTCCAGAAACTGAATACTGAATCCAGTCAGTGGTGGATATGCTCTGTTTCTATCATTCTGTTGACATCAGCTCTGGAGCTAGGAATCAGGCAAGCACCAGCCAATACAATGTGCAGAGTTTGATCCTGTAGGATTGTGATCCCAACTGGAGCACAGGATAGGACACAGTCAGCTGGAAACCCTCAGGATGGAGAAAGCACGTCCAATTTCTTGTGTCCAATGTACACACCAGAATTTCAGTTCTTTCTGTCCGTTGCCTAATTTGTTAGAGTATTTATCTAACAAACAAACACATTTTGTTCTACTCCCACTTCCAGGGATAAATCTTAATTTTTAATTAATATAAAATACTGTAAGGGCTTCATTATGATTGTAATGGTATATTTCATCAGTTTTCAGCTTTAAGCTGAATCATGAATAGTGCCACATGATGCATAAATTACCATGTGCTTTTCTCCTAATTTTTTGTTTCATCAGAGGTTGAAAAATCAGACTGTTTCTGCAGTTCACTGTATTAACCTTTTACATACCCCAACACACTATATGGAGCAAAACATTTTCCCCTTTCTTGGATGCATTTCTATAGTAACACCAAGTGTAAGTTTTCTATCTTACTGCTTTTGGTAACTCTGCAGTGTATTTCTAGCACTTTCTACTGGAGCTAATTTAACAAAACTTCTTATGCCCAAAGGATGGGAGACAAACTTCCCAACAGGCTGTGGTAGCAAGTGCTAGATGCACAAGGGTGATTAAAGCACATCATAACTGATGCACAACAAACTGTATAACATATTGATTTCCTGACACAGAAAACTCATTTAAGAGATGCAAGTAAGAAACAGGTGAATTAAGCACAAACCTGTTCTTATTCAGAATGCATCGAGCACAACTGATTCTGACATCAATGTCTTTCTCTCATAGACTTTCAGAAAAGGTTTGTCTTGGGGATGAAGCTGAAAGACATACTGTAAATGGCTTCAAAAAAAAATGAGACCAAATGACACACAGAAACTCACTGCTGCTTTATGCCCACTTCTTCAAAACATCTTGACAATAACAAGCAATGAACAATTCCCACCCCACCCCCTCCACCTCCAAAAGTCAACCAAACAAAAACACACATAAAAAAACTTATGCCTGGTGCAAAATAATTTTACAGTAATAACTTTTATTGTGAGAAATTTTACCATATAATTTCAGATGATAAAAATATGTTTCTGCATAATACACAAAAAAGGTGTTTCCATCTTTACAGTATATAAAAGGTAAATTGATCCATCATTTGAATAGCCAGGATAAAAAATTTCTGAGTGCACCAATTAATCCCTAAATAAATGTATTTATTATTGACTTATTAATAAAATGTGTATTTCTAGTTATGAATATACAATTTAAAAAATTATTTATAGGTATTTTCTAATACATATCCCTGGGAAAGGCTGCAAAAAGTATTTCTTCCTCAACAAACAACAAGTATTGTTGAAAAGGAAGCAAAATGATATTCATGTAAGGATAATATCGCCACTTCTTACCATATGATTAAGAATAAATTGCTCCACCTGTAGCTCCTGAAGATTGATCCCTTACTGATCTCAATTATTTATTCATTGGCGACCCCGGTTCCCTTCTTCTTCCTGCTTTCAGCCCTGAAATACTGCTTTTCTTGCTCTCTGATGCCAAAATAACACTACTTTTTTTTGTACAGGTGGCTCTAAACCATCTCTTATAATCCCTTAAATTTCTTCTTCCTCTTTGCTGCTGGCTGAGTAAGAAAGGTTATGAATGGCCTGAGGTAACCAAGTTGATTAGCCAACAGACATGTTAAACAGAGTGTACTGGTATTAAAATCATACCATTCTCTGCCTCAGTGTCTAAATTAGGGCCTTCATAGAGTACGAATTTATAGAAATTACATACCTTTCAGCATCTATCAGATTTTCTTAAAATATTTGAACAAGATATTCCAAACTTTTTGAGGATAGGTGCAGTCAGTTACAATCAATATGGTGGCTGTGAAAACAAAGCTTATGGGAGGAAAGTTGCAAATCTTTAAAGTAATATGTGAAAAAAATATTGATCCATGGACTGTGCTGTATGCCATATAGCTGTATGCCGTATTACATACATACCTCTGTTTTGTCTGTTGGAGTCTTTTTGATCCAGTCTAAATCCAAGTCATTAGCATTTATCTGAGTTGCTGACTGGAGTCTAAACTTTGCTGTCATTTTCTTCCAAAGAAAAATATTGCAGCTTATTCTAGCTTCATAAAATGACTGGACATGTGACTTCATTTATGTTTTTATGACTCTTAATTTTAGTATGAATTGGGTATTACTTTTATAGAAAGTCATCAGTAAAAAAATTTTATATAACTCTGGCGATCTGAGTGCAAGACATTATTTTATAGTTGTTGACCTAACAGTAAGGTACAAATAATGTAATTCAAATATTATTGCATCTGTGGAATTCCTTTAAAAACTTTATGGCTCTTTCAGTCAACACAAAACTCAACTCAAAGATTGGCAGTATGAAACCACAGAAGACAAAACCCAGGCCTGAGATCTCTATGTTATAGTCTGCCAATCAAAACAACAGAATGTATTGCTCCATGAAAAAAAATTATGCAATCTTAGATTTCCTTTCAGACTCACAAGCACCTTATCAGTCTCTAATTGTAGTGAGAAATAGAGTCTGTGCAGGAATCCTTGTAACTGAGATAATGAAAAAACCTCTGATCTTTTTATGTCTAGAAGGCTTTTCCTCAAAATAATGTGACATTTTTTAAAATTAAGAATTGTTATTTTGTTGCGCATCTAATCAAGTTTCAAATAATTATAAACACCAATAATTTAGAATTGAATTTTTTAAGTGCAAGTTTGGTAGTTTTACATGAATGCCCAATATTTTGTTTCATGTTTTGTTTCATATTTTGTTTCATATCGTTATTCACATGCTTTTCATCACATAGATTTTACCACATCAAAGAATATTAAGTAAAATGCTCAGTAATTCCTTATAAATGGTAAGGGGTTTTATAACTTTAACCTGTTTCTCTTATCTGAAGTGAAGATTGGAATATGAAAATGGGTTTTGTTTAAGCAGCTTGAAGATGTAGCACAGGTCATGGGAACAAATTAGCGACGATTAGAATGCATGTTTTGTCATTCCATCTTCCACTGGAAATCATATTGTGGACTCAAATAGTTTAGCCTGAAATGTGTATTTTCTGCTAGACTAGAGTTCAGAGATTTCTCAATCTTTGTTATAGATCAGGCACTAAAGTCTTTGTCTCAACAAATGAACATATGAACAAATGAGTATCTTCAGTACCATTTCAGCAGGTCTTTGCCTTTTTTCCCCCAAGAAAATATTTCACCTTGGTAGCAGCAAAACTTATGATTCATACAGAAATTATTGAAACATTTATGCTTATTTTTAATTGTTTACTCTTCCCCTCTTCCACCTTTTGTGTTTGTGGGTTTTTCCACTCCCTGGGAAATAATGTTCTAAGAAATGATCTATGTTTCAGAAAAGCATCCATTTCCTCTCAAATACTGCAATTCAGCAAATGCAGTAAAAAATGCAGTGAAGCAAATTACCTGCCTCTATGCAAAACTGGATAAGGTAAGGATTTGGACAAGAGTCCATGAGGGTTTCTAGGATAATGCCTTCATTCAGTCTAATACTTTCAGTTGTATCTACCAACCAGTGAATCAAATAATTTGAGTCAGTGGATCTTATTAATAGTCTTTGATAATCCTTTGATGGCAGACCTATACTGGCAGTAATTAATATTGGCAACCTGAGTATTAAAATTTGGTTTCCAATGACAGACAAATCACGTTCAGCTACACTTAGAAGGTAAATGGTGACACTTCTAGGGAGTTTTGTAACATCCGTGTGCTTTTCAGAGCATTTTTCTGAAGAAGCTGCTCTTTTTCAACTCTGCAAAAGTAGTTTTGAAATTTGGTACCAAACCTAAAAATATTTTTAGTTTTATCAGGTGTTAGATACCAGAATTGCAATATTTCTTATAGCTATGCAGCTATTCAAGTTTTCAGGATGAAGTAAAACCATGAACAAGGATGAAAATAATATCAGACAAATTCATAGGAGTTGGTTAAAAAAATTGGATAAATGCTGTTTTTATTTTGCTTAAGATGCTGTGTACAGCAGTATATTCATGTGACTTTTTCTTAAGAATTTGAGGAAATCTTCCTAAGTTGAAAAATATTCTGAATTCTCTGAAAAAAAAAAAAGACATTGTTAAAGAAATTTGTTTTCTTGAGTTATAGAGCTGATATCAGAATCTGACAGAGTACCCTATGGCAAGGACAAGGATGATGGCATAAGAAGGATGGCATAAAATACAAGTGTCAAACTCCACACTGACTTTCTCTGCATAGGAAACTGGTGCCTTACATATTTTAATTTTATTATCATACTTTTCTACTGTGATTACATCCACAATAATATTTCAGACCCCACCTCCCTCCCTCCCCCCTCTCCCCCCCAGGTGCTAAATATTTCCAAAGTTCTCTAAGGACAGTGGAAGAAACAAACACTTTGATAAACAATCCAGCTACAACCACTACCTACAGCAATTGTGAAATATTTGTTTTGTTTTGGCTGTTCTCTGTCCTGGCTCCAGGGAAGCCTAGCTTTTCTGTGATTTGCCTAAGAAGCCTGTCCATCCCTACAGCAATGGATTTCTCTCAAACGGTATTAGAGCTGGTGACTAGATTAATTGCCTCAAACTTTTAACCCTTACTGTGTTGTTGGGGTCTAAAATGCAAAGGTAAATCCTGAAGAAGTGTACATTTCCCTGGGTTGTTCAGGGCTGCGTCTGGAACATATTCTGGTGTATAATAAAACTTTATTTCTGCGACAATTCAGTCCCAGCAAAAAATAGCATGTGACAACTGACAGTGTCCTTTCTTCTTGCCTGCTAGTGACTGTGTGTGTCAAGATAACTGTGCATGCAGCGTGCGTAGAGAATAGAATAAGCACTACCAGCAAGCTGGTACAAGTGTGTAATATAACGGTTCTGCTCCAAAATCTTTAATGCATTGCTCTCACCACACCAGTCTGCTCTTCTGGGTGTGCTTGAGAAATTTCAGCTCGTGGCGCATTATGGATGATGTATAAATGCATATCTGTCAAATTGCTGAGTAAGTACTGAAGGTGGAGGGAGTGGAAAGAAGGTTAGCTTACAGCAAACACCAAACTAAAACGTTGAGCCGTTGCAACTTTTAATCAACTTCCTGATCATTTGTATTAGTGTTCATGACTCCTAAGGCAATTCACCCTGTTTCAGTGGTGTTTATACTTAATCTTCCCATCATGTGAGAGACTGTACTTGGAACTGCCAGAGTGTCCTCATGCCATACAGGTGTATGGAGCATAGATGTACCTGCAGTCAGCTCAAAAGGAAAAAGTGCTACTATGGAGCTGATTTACCTTGTAGAAAGGCAGGGCTTGGAAGATAAAGTACAGCCCTGATCTGACACTGCATTGCACTTCAGAGGGGCTAGGCCAACATTTCCATCAGTGTTGCACTGCTCCCCAGGAGCACATCTTTGGAATACTGCATGCCTTTTTCTGCTACAAAAAATAGACTAGCCCAAGTCACAGTTTATCCTGGCAAACCATCCCAGCCAGCAAAGCAGGCTGGCTGCAGCCCTTTGTTAGTAAACCAATACTCATTTCCAAAACAGACAATGCTGCTGCATGCTTTTTCAACACTTTTTTTCCTCACAGACACCTACATTGGAGGAAAGGGATACATTTACATAATTGAATACGTGATATGTCTAATGAGGAAGAAAAGAAAGAATTATTGGCACTCGTTCAAAATATATACTAAATGTCAGCAGGAAATAAATTCAAAACTATCTATTTAGTATTCTATAAATGTCACTCTGCCTTCATTTTGAAAGGGTGAAATACTG
Source organism: Leucosticte australis (assembly GCA_025504685.1). NCBI lineage: Eukaryota > Metazoa > Chordata > Aves > Passeriformes > Fringillidae > Leucosticte > Leucosticte australis. The sequence goes on along the minus strand of JANIJU010000003.1, from coordinate 27,929,122 downwards.
CTGAAGATAGTGAAGCTGTTACTGACTGAAAAATGATGAAAGGGCAGAAACTGGAGTTTCATGTTTTCCAGAGGTAGAAAGGCATCTACTTTGTTTAAAAAAGGGTTTAACAAAAAATTGTTCCATATAAGTGGCAATCCATAGCTGAATGTGATGATTTTAGGCAGCAGATGTGGGAAGAAACATAAGAATGATTCTAGAGTTATACAGAATTCCACTTGCTGTCTTGTCTGCTGAGACTTCTTTGTTAAATACTTCCAACTATAATGAATGAAGAAAAGGGTTAATCCTAGCACATGGTCTTGGAAAAATATAGAATGTGATGGGCTTGTACTTGGCACATCATGCTTTGAGGTTAGTTAAAAGTGGGGAGATCTGTTTCTCTCTTTTTAAAGATAATTTCTGTTCAATTGCACTGCATTTCTGTTCACCTGATTTGGTTTTGTTCCTACTTAAATAGTAAGGATTGCAGAACATTGTTTAACTAATTGGTCTGATTTTAATTAATGCAGTGGTAAATGATTTGTGTAAATGGTTAAAGGAGTAATCCTAGGTGTTCTACACTTTTAAAACTTGATTTATTACTTAGGAATAGAAGTTTTCGAGAGGATAGGACTGGAATTTTCAGGTTTCTGGAGAACAACTGATGAGACTGATGAGAACAACTGAGAATAACTGATAAGAAAATGGTTCTTTATTTATTTATTTTTTTATTCTCACCGGCAAAAGCCATTCATGAGAATGGTTTTGCTCATTTGCAAGTGTAGAGAATATGCCCCAGAGAACCAGAGAAGCAACTGTCTAGAAGATCCCTTTTTAGAAAAATTCAAGAATCTTAGAGCAGCTCTCTTGAGGAAGATTGCTCAATGAAGAAGATGCTTGAAGAGTAGGCTTCCTGACAGTGTAAGACTCCTTGATTCAGTACAATTCTGCAGGGTTAGGAAGAAATTTCTTGTCTTACAAGGGGTCTGATACAATTTCTCAGTTTGACTGCTTGCAGTTTCTGTCTGAAACCACTGTTCCTTTCTTGAAATATTGTCTGTTTTCTTGCTCTGACTCTGTTCTCTCATATAAGAAACCATTAACTGTATTCATATATGTCCAGCTGATTTAGATCCATTGGAAATAAACCAGTACAGGTTTATTTTCCCCCAGCATTCATTTCACAGTATTCCAGAAGGCTGCCTAGTTTGTCCACTTCTTCTGTTGTACTGCAGAAAATCTGCTTCATCTGTCCTTGGATAGTCACAGCTGGTAGATCATCACCTGGAGGGTTTGGAGCAGCCTGGTGAGGCTTCTCCTTGAAGATCAGGGACTTAACCTTCTTCATTCTGAGCCAAGTGAAGGAACATCTTGTCATGCAAATGGAATATGGGTATTGATTGATCCACACCACACTTTATTTCCAGATGTTAACAGTTAATTTTCACTTTTTCCTTTGAGACACAAAAATTTAATCAACTAGTTTATTGCAGTGTAATCACAAGGAAAAAACTTAAATAATACAACCTTCTAGTAGGAGCAATGATATTTTTTTTCCACTACTGAATCCAAATCTGAAAGGTAGGTGATTTATGTGAGGAGAAAGGTGGTTTTTATAAAATGTGAGAGAAGTACTGTAAGGACTCAGGCTGGGGGGGGGATCTATTGCTCCTTGCTGGAGTCAAGGGCAAATGTCTATGGACTGTGGTAAGGTTATGATCTCTTGCATTTAAGTCCCTTCTAGTATTCTGTTATCAGTAAAGCTACTGTCTTTCCACTTCATTTTGACCGCCTGAAATGACAACTAAGTTCTTATAAGGCAAATGATAAACATTGATATAACTTTATCTCCTTCAGTAGAACTGGACCAATTTGTACTCTCTGGAGGGATGACCTTTAGTACATAGATACATCACATCTTGCAAAATTTTATCACTGGCATTTTGGTTCCTGTAACAAATGAGCATCTTGGAGCTGACCTTTTTCAAGAAGCAAAATTCCAAGTATCACCATCAGAATATCTCATTCTCTTTCTAAAATAATGTATAGGCCAACAAAACAAACAATGAAGATAATAAATGCTAAAAACAAAAAAAGGAAGAAAAAAAGAAATGTCATATGACAAAACTGTTTAAAATTAAACAAAAGTTTATAAATATCCTCTATGTACATGCAGGTATTTTCATCTAAAGCATCTTCTCCCTTACTTTTGGTTCTTTGGAAAATCATCGTACATTTTCTGTATCCACACAAGACCAATGGATGTACTATTTCTTTACCAATCTAAATCTCTCCAGTTTTTCACTGTGCAAAAAAGGTGTATTATTTACACATTATTTCTGCTTTTTATATATAATGTCTCACTCAGCTTTGTATACAGGAATCTAATCAAGCTACTCAGAATGTTCTCTGAACTACTTTTTCCTGAAGGTGTAGCGTAAATTGACATGATAAGCTTCTGATTCTGTAATATAGGCATGCCAAGTGACATGTCAAGGACATCCATGTCTTTTAAAGGAATATTTAATTGGATTTTCAATTTGGACCCAAAAGAGTTCAGGTGAGCTTCAGAGGGTTCTTGGTTTTTTCCCTTTTTCGCAAATCATTATGTACAAAATCCAGTTAATTTCACTGGGGTTGAACACAGTGAGTGAGAAGGTTGTTTCAGAGATGATGATTTTATGCATATAAAACAATGTCTATGAACTTCCTGTGCACCAACGGATTGTACAGGCTGTTACCTCAGATACTTTGGAAATACTGAAGTTGATCAGATCCTTTTTTTCCAGTATCTTTGACTGTTGTTCTACCTTTCTCCCACTCGTACTTGTTGCCACGAAAAAATCCCTTTTGGAGAATCATGGAGTCATTAAGGTTGTAGGAGACATCTAGGATCAGCAGACCAACAATTAGAGCAGAACCACCACATGGAAGTGAATGATTCAGAGGTTACAAAATGGATTGTTCCAGATGTTAGGTATGTTCATCCAAAGAAAAACATAGAAAGTTCCAGACAATCTCAACATTGTTACTTTAAGTGGGACAGGGCTTCATTCAAAGAGACAAATGTAGAGACTGCTGACCTGCTGATAAGCAGCATTTATGTTTCTAGTCCTCACTCTTACATAAGTCGATCTGGTCTCAGAACTTGTCATTAAGATGACTCAATTCTTTGGAACAGAGCAAAATAAATGTGTCTTTTTGCAAGCCAGAAACAGTTTCTTGATTCATCAGTGAGATTTCACTCTGGATCAACTTATTCCCAGTTATGACTCTCTGAATAAAAAACTGCATTTTCAGTGGTCATTCAAACACATGGCTTTGGCATTTTCAATGCAGAGCATAGCTGATTCCTTTATATCTTACAAAGGAGAAAGTAAAAAATGTTGAACAAGTCAGTTGGTGCTCTTCCTACACAGCCCTTCTGGCAATGTGTGGGTATTAATTTATTAGTGAGTAGCTCATGTGCTGCAAAGGTGAGCTCATTGTCACCACTTGTCTCTCACTGACCTGGATGCAAGATGGAGTTTAAGTGTGAATGATTAAAACAATCCATCTGATTTGCTGAGACAAACAGGTAAATTTGGCAAAGGAGATATAATCTGTATTTGAGCCTGTACATCACAAACAGCTATTACATTTATTGGAGAACACAAAATATTTGATTTCACCAATTTAGATCACTTTATTACTTTAAGGTATAAGATTCATGTATAGCTGTGTCTTAAAATAAAAGAGGTTAACATTCAGGACAGCAGCTCTACAGCTGCTGGGAGACAACAGCTCTATACTTTACTATACAGCTAGAGCAAGGACTCCAAAAAACAAGCCATGAGTGATTAAATGGGATTCTGAATCAACAAGACAGACTTCATTTAAAAATTCTGTTGTCTGCTAAGTTTATAAAAACACCCGTACAACAAAGCACATCTATTACCCACTCTCCTGTCATCTGTGTAATGAACTTTATTGTACAACCTGAGCACCCCATTATATTTGGAAGTTTAATCATGGAAAAAGAAAAAAATAATCCATAGCTCTTCAAGCTCAAGATGATTAATTCCATTCTGGAGAATCTGTATAGAAAAATTCTGGAGAATATTTTCAATTTAATTTTATGGATTATGCATATTGAAAGAGCAAGCAGTCACTTGCCAACATATCTATACAAATAAATAAGTAGTATTTGTAATATGTAGTAATATGTATTTCTTTCCTTGTCTTTACTGGATTCCATATTTATAGTGGGTTGTGTTGCACAGAGCAAACTCTAATTCTTCAGTTGGGCAGATCCGAACAGACTGGCTGAGAATTGAGAGAAATGCTCTCCACATCCCCAGGCATGCCTGGTCCTATCACTGGGCCCACACAAAGAGGAAAGGTATTGGACCTTTCATCTAAATTTTCACAGGCTGTATATTCTGGGACCAGGATGCCAAACCAAAGTCTATAAGCAGCCCACTTCATGTTGTGTCTGTGTGGGTTTCTATGCTGTTGCACTTTGCATGTGTGCAAAGAGAAAGGTACATAAATCAGTGCAATGGGCCTGCATCATAGGTGCAAATCAGTGAGCACAGAAACATAGAATTGTTTAGATTGGAAAACACCTGTAAGATCAGGAAATCCAGCCGTGCATACAACATAGACTGATCATACATCAAGAATCAGCTTTGGCTGAGGGACAGTCATGTAAACTCACTTTTGGGCCATGGAGGGTTCAGGACTGTTTATAATCTTGTTTTGATGCCTTTCTGGTTTTCCTGAGTATATCAGGGACTCTAATTATGCAGATGGAAAGGGAATATAACCCTGGATTACGCCCTAGCAGTCCTTTCTCAATTTTTCATCTATAATACTGGCACATATGGAGGCAGATACAAGAATGTAAAGGTGGGATAAGTTTGTCTCCAGTTAAATTTGATATTTCTGAAATGTGGTGATTGAATTGGTGAGAGAGAATTATATATGTGGAAAAATACATATTTAATATTCTTATAATGTTTTTATGATAATTTGCCTTCTATGGAGTTCCAGTTCATTTTTAATAGAGCTTCATTGCATGGTTAGATAATTTATTTGCCCATGTTTGGTTCTTCTGCTCTATCATGTCTTTATTCAGAATTTTAAAACATGCAGGCTGAATGGCTCGATGCATTTCCAGATCCAAAAGAAGACATATTTAATTCTGGGGAAATTTCATGTCTAGTGCAAAGCCAACAGTATACTCTGCTGAACTGAGTTTATCAATGTCTGATTATGCCAGCTTAGCTCTGCCAGTCTCCTAAGCAGTTTAATCATTAGGAGAGCACCCCTGCATCTTACGGTCACTCAGAGTTTGTGAACACTTCCTTAATATTTCAGGATCTTTTGGTGTAAGAATAACTGTGGCCACAAGTGGCAGAATCAGACTCTGGGATTTATGATATTCCTTTTTTGTATGGAATGTGATTAAATCATCAGCATCAACTCTGATGATGGTTGCATTAGGTCTTTTCTAGTATCGGTGTGTAATGTCTCATTGTCTGAATTTATATAACCTTGGTGTAAAGATGAAGCAGAATCCAAGTTTATTCCTCAGCAAAGAGACTGTTAATGGTCCTAATTTCAGAATTATTAGAAGTAAATTAATCTAAATCTAATGAAAAAATAGCTCCTGTGAGTGTAGACTCTCAAATAGTTATAGAACCACTGATTTCTAATTGTTGGGAATTGTACAATTTTCTGTAATTTTAAAGGCAACATACTAACTGTGGTTTTAAAATCTGCATTACTGAAGAAAAATATGCACCTCAATGCAAACTGGAAGAATAGAAAGTTCATCTGTTTATAGTTCATCTGTTATTTCCCTAGTCTTTTACTTATTAGCAACAAACATTGAACAGGAGGATCTTCAACACATATAAGTGGTCACTGCTGGGTCCCTGAACAGGAGCTAGATATGAGGTTGATGGCTTTAAGGAGGACAGGGGAGCATCCTGCTTCATTTTGAGGTAACCTGGCAAAAGATCAGCTACAAGCAGTTTTAATTGCTTGATCTTCTCTTTAAAATGAAGATCAACTTTAACAAGCAGGTAGAAAGGCAGTAAGCCAGTGATAGTAAGTATGGATTTTGGTTTTGGTCTTTTCTGGGGTTTTTGTGTGTGTGAGGGGTTGGGGTTATTCCTGGTTATCTGATACTTCTCTTGCTTTTCTGCAGGTACACCCAAACAAGATGCAAAGCCAAGAAACAGCAAAAACAAAACCCAAGCCCTTAGTGTACTTATTGATTCAACTCTGTTTAACACAGACAGGTTTACATTCTTTTGAGATTTATGTATAAACTTTCTTTAATTGCTCATATGAGAATAAAGCAGTGAATGAACCATGGCCAGTCTTGTAGAAAGGAAGTGGAAGGGAAAGAAAATGGAAGTTCAGGGAAGGGAAATTCCGGGAAGGGAAGTTCAGGGAAGTTCAGGGAAGTTCAGGGAAGGGAAGTTCAGGGAAGTTCAGGGAAGGGAAATTCAGGGAAGGGAAGGGAAGTTCAGGGAAGGGAAGTTCAGGGAAGTTCAGGGAAGTTCAGGGAAGTTCAGGGAAGTTCAGGGAAG
>JANIJU010000003.1:27580822-27922456 GCA_025504685.1 Leucosticte australis | reverse complement strand
AGGGAAGGGAAGGGAAGGGAAGGGAAGGGAAGGGAAGGGAAGGGAAGAGAAGAGAAGGGAAGGGAAGGGAAGGGACATGACTGTGGTATCAAGAAAAATGAACTGACTCCTGTGCCATCTCTGAGAAAGCCCTCCCTCTGCTGTGACTTGCATGGACTAAGCTGCCACAAAGATACACCTTTTTATCTCTCCTTGGTAATAAGAGACATTCAAAGTAAAAGACTTTCCTGGAAAAGCTTGCTTCAGGTACTTTCCTTTTCTCCAACATCAAGAAACATCAAATTTAAATGTCATCCCATTTGGCAGCAATGAATTTGAAGGGCAAGCTTCTGTCAGGTAAAAGGAGGACATTCAGAGTGATATGGATCAGGGCAAAACCAGCAGTTTAATTTCTATCTGTCAATGATTGACAGCCTTGATCTGAATGAACTTTCTTGTCTGGCCTTCTGTCTTTACTGCTAGGTGGTACACTGGGATGCTGGCTCCTGGGATAAGGGCTAATGTCCTTGAGTGTCTGAGCACATCTCAGATATTCTTATGGTGTGCTGGCTTTGAGCAAAGCTCCTGTAAAATTAATATCACTTTATTTTCACCCTTTCCTTTGGCTTTTCTAGTGGTGATCTCAAGTGGTTTCTGTCTAATTTCTCACAGAATCATAAAAAAGTGCCCTTGTGATCTTTCTGGAGATTTTGTTTTTGCTTTGTTTTCTTTGTGGTAAAAGTGTATCTTTTGCTGTTGCGCTGCTTCACAGTACTTTTGGTGTCTTAGCGTTTGTGACCCTATGAGACCTCCCTTTGCTCCCTCCAGAGCACATCCTTTTACTTTGCAGTCTTTAATCCACCTACCCACAGGACTCCAGGCAGCGCTCTCACCCTGTTGCTCAGCTGCTCTCTTCCCTGGGCATTGTTCCTCTGAACCTTCCCGACTCTTGTTTCTTGCAGACAGTGATTGCCACTGATATTTAAATAATCCTTCTCTTTCCCTGCCTTTTTATCTTTTTTCTTTCAAGGTTGTAATTCATAATTGTACATTAAATTTCCTTTACCTGTTTCCTCATAGCTTTTAGTCTATAAGTTCACATGAGAAAATGTAGTGCCTAGTAGGTAGGAAATGGATCATGTCAGTTTCTTGTAAATATTATCTAATAGCTACATGCCTATCTTACTACCAATAAGGTAGACAATATTTAGTAATGCTAATATCAACAGTAGTAGTGCCATGAACAGAAATTACCAGTTGGGGTATTGTGTTAGTCTCAATGAAAACTGTAATTGTACTAGGAAGGAATGAACAAAGGTTAATTTCCATTATTTTCCTCATTCTCATCACCTCCTTTACTGAAGAGGAGGATGCTTTTCACAGGATCTCACTGCTAGTTTCTAGGCAGCAGGCCACAGTGTGGAAATCTTCCCTTCCCTTCCTTTTCCTTTGTTTTCCTTTGTTTTCTGTTGGTTTTTTTTTTTTTTTTAATCCCTGAGGTAACTTTGAAGTTGATGTATGCACCCTCCTAATCTCGTATCTCATTTTGCCCTGTGACAGCTTGTAAATCAGTGGAGAGTGGGAATTCACCTGGACAAGTTAATGCTCATTTAGGCAGTTTGTTGCTCTTACAAAGGCAACATATCAAATTACAGAAAAAGGACTTTCTAATGTTTTCTACTTGGAAAATCATTAAAATTATGTTTTTCTAATGTTGACTCTTAGAAGTCTCTTCAAGGCTGCAAAATCTCTGCAGACAAGCTTCAGATTAAATAATCCTTCAAACTAGAAAATTCCTTCTCTGCAATTTTTGAGTTTGAAGTTATTGCAAATAATTGGTTTTCTTTAGCTGGCAAAGAAGATTGACAACTAAAATGTGCTTTACACACAAACCATTTTGGACAGGTACGTACCTGAGAAAAAAGTGTACAAAACAGCTGTATACAAGATACACTTATATTTTTCATTTTGACCTTGAAAGTCTTTGAAGTGACATTATGTGAGTCCTCTGGCAGAAGGGTGCTGTCAATTTTCACAGCAGCACTTGAACACATGGTGTTCCCATCAGCTACCCGGTAGGGTGGCAGAAATGAATGCCTGCTCCATCTTCATCTCCAGACATCAACAGCCACAGGCAGGTGTTACTCCATTCTGCTGGTGAGTTTGGTCTGAATTAACACAGCGATGGAGGGGTAAACTCAGAGGGTAAAAGGAAGAGCCCCAAAGGGACCTGCCTGCCAGTGGGATTCTGCTGCAGCTGGAGACACCAGGGATGAAAACCAAAAGGTTGTGACAAAAGGACACTGGATTTAGAGCTCTGTCAGTTCCTCAGCCTGAATTTGCCTTTCTACTATTTGCCCTGAAAATATAATTTTAAAATCTCATCCAGTTTTCCACTCACTAGGAATAAAGTGCTCTGGCAGATCTAATTTCATGTTTACTGTGGGTGTCTGTTAAGTTGGCTTTTTGCTAACTTGATTTTGTTTTTTCCTTGGTACAAATAATACAAAGGCTTCTTACTGTCAATAAGAGATTTCATTTCTTGATTTAAGGAGAAGACTGTGTTGTCTGTAATATTTTTTATTACCTTAAATTAGCTGTTTAAATAAAATTTTTGACTTAAAAGGATCCAGTAATACAAGAAGAGAGAATGGATGTTACTCTGTTACAGTAATGGCTATTACAGTTTCAAATTTATTGGTCCGGAATACAATAAGAGCCACAATGGATTGCTTAAAATCATCCAAAGAACTGTTAATACATTAAAATATGAATATTTTATGCAGGTCATTAACCTTGATAATTTACCTTAAAATAACTTTGAACTGGCTTGATTTTGATTAGTTTCTAATGGAGCTTGAATCGTCTAGATGTTAATCTTCCCTGTATGGCTGCCAGGTTGTTGAGGTACTATCAGATTGATAATTATTCTTTCATCATTCTTATAAACTTGAGACATGCTCAAAGGAAAGAGTAATTGTGCCCATACCACATTTATTCCTATCAGGTTCTTTCTTAGTCATGCTTTTAAAAATATCAAGGACAGGCAAACCTATGATGTCCCCAGGCAATCGACCTTGGAGCTTACCTAACCCTGAGAGCACAGAAGTTTTCCAAATGTCTAACATTTCAGCTGTGACATTGAATTATTTTCTTCTTATACTGTGCAAAATCAACATGGAAAACACACTAACACACTGTTCCGGTCCTTTTTTAGTTGGTGTTTTTGGGTTTTTTTTTGTTTGTTGGGGTTTTTTTGGTTTTTTGGTGGGTTTTTTTGGTCTTTTTTTTTGTTTTGTTTATTAACATAGATTTATGTGCTTTTTAATACTGCAATTAATTTGGATTTACTTTCCTTACTGTCTTCTGTTGAAATTGTTTCTCTCACAGAATCTAGAATCCAAGCCAGTCATACAAGGTGCTCATTTATGTTTTGGGACTAGTGTAGGATAGAGGGATTAGCCTTAGCAGACACCAGGAGAAAGGAAAATATGTTGGATGGGAGACTTGCAGTCCTGTACAGAAACCTCCTAGATATTAATGATATACTGTAAGTTTGCTTGACTTTCATGTTATTTGTTAATTTTATGGTAGGAAAATGTGGGTTAAAAAAAAAAAGGTTATCAACTGTCATTTTATAGTAAAGAGAACATGCAAAATTCAATGCTATTAAGGAAGTTTTAAACAGGGGTTGAGTTAGGGATATTCTTACAGAGACCTAATTCCAGTTTAAAGGAAAGGTATGTCCTGAATTAGAGGAAACAAAGAGGAAGGTGGAAGAAGTCAGGAGAGAGACACTGGCAACAGGAGGTCTGACCAACCAAAGAGCACCAGTCATCACAGGTTATCCTGTGTTGGAGACCAATCAGCCTGTGAGGAAAGTTTTGTGACATCTTCTGTCCCTGGATGTGTTTCTTTCTATATGGCTGGAATGTTTAAAATATTAAATTAGGTATGCAGTAGTAAAATGTGCAATATATTTGTTTGCAAGAGGGAACAGTAAGTAGAGAATAATAGATGATATAGAATTAGAAAACGGATTTGGATATGAAGTTTTTGGTTAGCAAGAACTCCACATAGCTTCATGAAATGGCAAATTATTATAACTGATATCAGAAAAATATATTCAGAAAGAACTAGGTATTTTTGTTTTATTCCAGGAGATTGCCTATATAGCATATTATGTAATCTCAAAGAATATGGAAAAATCCATTTTCCCACCAAGACTTCAGTTTCAAAGCAGAAAAGAAAGAAGAAGAAATAAAATTTTTAAGCAGTTTATTTTTAAAGTATTTCCATTTGATTAGCATGAACTGGATTGATGTATTAGAAGAATTCATTTGTTCAGTTGCACAGTTAGGCTGCTCTGGATCTGAAAAGTTCAGCCTAGGGATTTTGGATCCCAAAACAGTGAGTTAATTCTATCTCACTTTTAGCCTTCAATAAGATTTTGTCCTTCAGCATTATCTCACTATTGAAAGGTTAGAAAACATTTCATTTTCTTAGCAAAGTCCCCAGAAGCTACCTCTGTAGGCTACACTTCACAGTAGCCATTTCTCTTAACCAGCTTCAGTCTAGGAAGCTATTTTTGATTAATTTCTTGTATGGTACTCCTTTTTGCATAAGCCTCTCTTTCAGCCCCAGGATGTCTTTTTAAGACTCCACATTGTGGTTGCCTTTTTTTCCACCATTTTCCTCAGTGAAGGACAGTGTACCTAGCTAACACTAGGTGGTATTGGAGTTCTTTTATTCTCATGAGTGCTATGAAATATATTGCTATCACCATGTCTCATGTATAACCAATTTAAGAACAGTCGTATGACCTAAAATTATTTATCATCTCTTTGAAGAATATGATTTTACTCAGTCTGAAGTAGTTTGCCAACTCTTTCACCATTCAACAGCCTTCTTGAAAACTCAACAAACAGCTCTAAAACCCTAACAGTCATTTTAGATGTGTGAACATTGTTAGGATAACAATGAAGCAAGAGAAGAAAAGGATGGAAGATTAGATGGAAAGAATGCAACACTTGAGTACGGCTGTACTTTTAAGTTAATGAGAAGGGAGAGCTACTGAAGCATAAAAGAATAGTTCAAAAGTTTCTATTTGATAGGTGTATTCTCCCTAAGTTTTCTACAGATGGCTTCAGAAATATTTCCTCCAGTTGTTGTTTGAGGGATAAAATACATGATCAGGCAGGGAAACCACCGGCTAAACATCCAGAAAGCTGCCTTTGTTTGCTCTAGGTTTTGTTTACCAGGATGCATGGTAAAATAAGATCTTTGCAAGATTGTTTGATGTTTGGTTTCAAAGAAGCAGGTGATTATGACTTACATTAAGAATTGAACATCGTGGGTTATTTCAGTAGGCTATGATGACAAAACTTCAACGTGACTGACATTCTCATTGTGCTTGAGAGTGATAGGTGGGTGGCACCCTGAAAAACTGTTCTTTGTGCTGTTAACACGATACCTTTTAATTGATATATCATTTCTTTCTCCCACAGCAATCCAAGAAATTATACAAATTGATGAAAATCTGTTCAGAAGTAGCTGTTATTTTAAAAAACTTTGATTTCTTCCCCATAGTGGCATCTAAATAATGTTTCCCAACTTAATGACTCCTCCTTCTTCAAGCATACAAAATATCTGAAAAGCAGAAGAAGAAAAAAAAAAAGTGTGAGAGCTTTCAAGTTACAGGTTCAGTTTCATGTTTATAAATGTGAAAGACAATAAAGAAAGTGAAAAAGGTTTTATATATCTGAACATCATTCCTAAATTCTGAGATATTCCCCATTACCATGGCAGTGATTAGATTTTCTATGTTAAACTTTTATTGATTTTTTGCACATTGATTTGCATAGCAGGGTGTGGTGATAAAACTAGAGAAGTATTACTTAAGTGACCAGCACTCTGTACAGTGAAAAGAATTTGGAAATTTGCTAAACATGCATTGCTATTACATGTCCTCTGTTTATCACATCATTTTGTCAATGAAGTTAAATTTCCTATACATAAATGGCCATGTTAGTCATGAACAGACAATTTTCCTAAATCTGTCTTGCTTTTAGAGATTCTTATGGAATATTTACATTTTTGCTTTTCAACTTTTTTCAGTTTTTTCTAATCTAAAATGGATGACGATTCAATTAAATCTCTTTCCTCCTTTGGCTTCTTGGAAAATCTCCATATCCCACCATGAATAAAGGGGACACACTATTCTGCTAATGTTCTTGGGAATAATTATCTTCCTTAAACTGTTGCTTAACCAAGATATTTTACTAAGTTTTGACACAAAAAAATCAGTGAATGAGTGACCATGGGCATATGAGATTAAGTGCACACTCTGGAGAGAAAAAGCACCTATCACCTCCACAACCCCCAAAGATATTTCTGCATCTACTGTTATCACTCATTTAAAGAGATTTTTAATTGTTGTTGGTTTTTTGTGTGTGTGTGTTTTTTGTTTGTTTTGGTGGGTTTTTTTTTTTTTTTTGTTTTTTGTTTTTTGTTTTTCCCCCAGTAAAAAACTCTGGCTTCCCTGTTTTTCAGTAGGAATGCCCTTTCATTGAAGTTTTCCACTCTCTGGTTTCTTTGGAAAATCTCTAATGTCGCTCTGTGAAAACCTTTGCATGGAACCAATCTTTCCATTCTGGTTCTTTAAAACACCAGTTAACCTGTAAGGAAAAATAGATTGGTTTATGCCACTGCTTTTGGCCTGAGAGCTTTTTGAAATATGGATTTTCCATTTTTTTTTTGTCTGTGCATAAGAAAGGCTATCTTCTTTCAGTATGTGAAATGTAGAACCACAATAATAATCTAGACTTCTGCTGAAGTACCAATGTGCAACTGTAATTGATTAGTAGTCTGAAATTTACACTTTTTCAGAGAAAATGGTTAAGCTTGTCCTGCTGTCACTTTGGATGCCTCCTGATTATTTAAATCTGTTTTCAAAAAGCTAGTTATTATGTCACCAAAACATGAAATGGCCTTTTGTATCTTTCTGGGACTCTGATTACAGCAGCCAACTAGAGGACTGAGGATGTCTGCAGCTTGATCTCAACATTAGATGCGGATCTCTTTTTTTTAGGGAACTGTAAAATTGGAGCATTATACCAATTTTTACTGTGGATACCCTAGTCATATATTATAATAAATTGTCAAGAATTGGCTTGATAAATCAGGAAAGCAGAGGATTCTGAGGGGTGAGAGAGGTGCAAGCATTCAGTTGCTTCCTTGTGTTTGCATTGGCTATTTTTGCATTGTACAAGATAAGTTCATTTAGGTGTAAATAAACAGTGTTAGGACATTGAAAGTAAGTGGGCATAAATTTATCATATTGAAAATACCAGACAACAAATTTGGCAAGATGTGTCAGGGATAATATGAGTTCCTCCAAAGTTTCTTTTAAAGTATCCTTGCTGTAACTTGAAGGCCTGTTAAGATGACCTAAAAGTTTTTCAGGCATGTAAGCTTCCCTTCTGTTTTATTAATGGAATTAAGAAAAGCTTATGATTCTTCTGTTACAAAAGCTTTTCCTCAAAAAAATTATCTAGTCCATGACTGTTTTTAACTTGATGTAATAATCTTAGGGTAAAATTATTGAATGAAGAGACACAAGCCCCAACAATTTATAATTTTACATATTCTTCTTTGGTGAAAATTCTGGAGAAAATTAAAATGTCTTCTCATGTCCAAATGTGTTTCTAGATTTATATAAAATGTGGAAGGAGAAGATGAATGGCTCTTCCTTGTTCGCTCTCTCATATCCCAGATTCTTTTTTTTCCCTATTCAGATAAGAGTCATGAAACAAGTTCTCATGCTAGTGTAACTTGCATGAGAACATGCTGTGTAACTCACAGCCCAGTTTCATTCCAAATGGTTTTCTTCATTCCAAAAGGACAAAGCAAGGAAATAGAAATGCAGGTTGGAAGGAAAGTGGAGAAGGCTTAAATGAGGAGGTCAATTTATGAGATTTTTACAGGCAAATGTCTACACAGGTCTTTACTGAAGTAAAGAGCTCTTACACTGATTTATGGGATTTTCATAGTCTCTCAATATTATTTGTGTCTTACGTCTTTATGATGCTAGAAGGCCACAGTGGCCAAGCAATCTAAAAAATATGAGGTCTGCTAAGAAGTGACCTTTCAGATACGTCTCACTTTGAAGCTTCACTTCACCCTTTAACCTTTAATTTGTTATGTAGGAAGGGCTTTGTTTGCCATAAAGAAGATTTTTCAGCACTCTGAGATTTATCTCTAATCTTTTAAAATGAAACATGCTGATATTTTTAGAGGAAACAGAAATTTTCCACCTGTCAGAACTGAGAACCTGACCACGTCATAGCTGCAAGCATGCATTCAGAACAGCCCCACAAACTATTTTCCAGTCAGAAATGAGAAAAGTAGGGTTTGGGCCCCCACAGTTTGATACTTAGACACTGGTGTTTTTTTCAGCGTTGATAACAGATGAATATCTGTTCTGAATACAGAGCTCTCTTTCTAAATGTAGTACTGTTTACATATATAATTTACTAAAATGATTTTTTTTCTTTTCACCTTGACTACATTCTTGTGTTTTCCTATCTCATGGTCAAGTCATTTTAACACATACCAATGTACATTTTTTCTAGGTTATGATTTTCTCTTTTTTCTCTTTTAAAAGACATTTGTCCTATGTCCTGCTGTAATTTAATATTTTTTTTTATTTCAGTAACACTCATAAGAAAAATGTTAAGACAAATACAATGCTGTGGATTACACTGTGGAGTTTTCCTTGGAAAACTGTGAGGATTATGACTATTTCCAGGGGAATCTAAAATAATAACCAATTTTCCCTTTTTTTTTTCCTCAGAAAGATGCAGAGTCCAAAAATGAGAGTTTGAACCTTACACAGCTAGAGGAGAAGGTTTATTTTGTTGTCTTTTCTCCCATGGATAAGGTCTTATAAAAATTTGGAATTTTTATTTCATGGAAACATGAAATAAAATTTAATTCCCCTCCTGTCGGCATGTGCTGCGTACTTTGTCCTGCCCAAAGTGGTTGAAAAATAAATGTGCATGCTTTGAAAGTTCTTATTAAAATCTAAGAGTAAAAGATGGTAAGATTTTTTTTTTATTGAAGAAAATTAGGAAATAGACATTTTTCAACATTTTTTTTTAACTTTGCTTACTTTGTAAATAGGCATACAAATTTGCAGGTTTAGAACTTTTTCATCTTGGTGCAGTTTTATGTCAGACTCCGTCAAATGCAGAATAAATATATTACTTTTCTGTGTGAGTCCTTCCAGTACACATGTTTTGAAGAATGTCTGTGCAGCCCAAGAATAGGAAACATTGCCTGAGGTAGCACATTTCAATGTGTATTTGCCAGAGCTTGAAAAATCCATCATGGGATTTTTTTTTTGGCATTAACTCATTTTGTCAGAAACATAAAAATTATATATATCTGTATGTGTCCATGGAGTGTCTCAAAATATTTAAAAAATTATATATTTCTGAACCTAAAATTGAGTATGGAAATTTTTTGTCATCCTCAGCTTTGAGGTGGGATTTTCATTCACCAGAAATTGTATATTTTCAGTACGAAAAAACATGATATTGGCAATGGTAGATACTTTTCAGTTATTAGTGTTGTGAAAAGGGCTTAGGGAACCCCTCTCTTTGGTCTACATTTCTATATTTGGTCCAGAAACCTAAGTAATCTTTTTCCCAATTTACATACTCATCATGGAGAACCACAGTGTGTGATCAGGCTCTTAATGGCTGAATCTATATTGTGACTCTTTTATTAACTCGAGTGTCCAGGTTATGCCACTTCTCTTTCATCCAGGTTTTAAAATGTAAAACACCTGTTCTGGATGAAGCTACCAAGAGGCAGAATCTTGCTAAGGAAATCTGTTCCAGGACCTGACGTTCCTCTCTGTCCCTTCTTCCATTTACCCACTGTCTATTCATGCTGAGATTAAACTGCTTTTTTCCATGACTGATATCATACTCCTTTCATTTTAATTTGGATGGTTCAATAAGGCCTTTGCTAATGTCACAATCACTTAAAAAGCCACCAGTGTCACTCAGACATGAACATACTATATTAAGAATGAATTAGTAATTCTGGTTCCAATGGAATAATGCAGAGATATTATGGTATTTATTTTTTGGGGTAATATTTGACATATGAAGCTTGCAGTCTATTTTATTATTTTTTAATTATTTGCTACAAGTAAATACATTGTACTTCATGTCCTCTTTAGAGCTTGTACCTCATGAGATTAACAGTTGCCCTCTTTTCATCTCTGTGGTGTGTTTGATTGAATTTCAGTCTCATTTTCCACTCCCTGGATTTTGTGACCTGAGATATATATAATGGGGTCAGTGAAGTTAATATTATTGTTAGTCCAGGAACACAGCAAACCTCGACTGAGTGCAGCAGTTGGTCCTGCAGAATTGCAATCTCCAAACTCATTGACAACAACTAGATGAGACTGTGCTGTACACCACAAGTAACTGTATAGAAATCCACATGGCATGAAACACATCGCTGCTGGATTTGTTTTCACAGACAGTGGCCCTTGCAGCCTTGAGGAAACCAATCCAAGAAAACACTTTTTCAGATGTACTATGGGTTCATGACTGGACAAAATTTGACTGTTCATACTCTTGGTTACTGGTAATACTTATGTGATGGGTTCTGCACTTTGTTAACTCTTGTAATAAATCTCTTCTTATTTATACTGGTAACACAGCATGGAGGGCAATGGACAAATGGAAGACTTATTAACCCTGATCTCACAAGCAGGCTTCTGCAAACTGGCCAGGAAATCTCTACCAGCATCATGCTGCATTCTTTGTAAATACACGAAGTGATAATCACAAATATATAAGCACATGCACATTCATAAAGTACAGAGATCAGTGTTTGCAGGACTGCAATAGGAAACTTAGTTTCCTGCATTACCTGTAGAAGACAAAAAACCTGATGTTTTTATTAATTGCCATCTTTGTTCCTCATGCTGGAATACAGCCCTTTGTAGAAGTGCCCACTGTGCTCAGTGCCTTTTCCTTGTCAATTCACTTCCCTCTCTACATTAAACATACAAACTTTCTACTTTAGCTAACATCAGAGGACATATTTATACACAGATTTTATCCTTATCATGCTGTTATTCCCTTCCCCCTTCCCTTCCCATTCTCCTTCCCCCTTCCCTTCCCTTCCCATTCTCCTTCCCTCTTCCCTTTCCCTTCCCCTTCCCCCTTCTCCTTCCCCTTCCCCTTCCCCTTTCCCTTCCCCTTCCCCTTCCCCTTCTTGCGACAGTCCATTACATAAAGTAAATTTTCAAAAATGTTAGAATACAGCTTTCTTTAGCACAAAGATATGAATAACCTTCAATTTTAGTTTTAATACCTGATGTTTTCCTGCCCTGTTATGTCAGGTATGGTTTAGTTATTTCATCTCATTTTTTACTCCTCTCTCAAATCTTCATATTTGCATACCTGTCAATAGTTAATCTTAACCTTTGACTGCTTAGGTCACTGACATGGTTTCCTCTCTGTTCCAAACTTTCCACCTTCCTGATATCTCTCCCCATATTTAACAACTGTTAGAAACAACATGAAACCAACATTTTTATTGCTAGTTTGGCTGTTATTTTTTTAAGGTGGTAGTCTTTAAAGGAGCATCCTGTAAAACACGGCAAAAAGACCAACCAAAACATTCAAATTGTTATATTGTAGCTTTGACTGCTGATGTCATTATTTCATAGATCACTCAAGGTCACATGCAGTTATAACTTAAGTTCAAAGTGTTTTTCTTTATTGATTTTTCTTTTTGTCTAGCTAATACTACACTAAAGGCTTTCTTTTCTGGACAATATTTTGCTATTTGGTGTTGCAACAAAAAAAACCACCCAAAACCATGGCATCAGAGCTCCAGTGTAGATGTAATGCATTCATACTGGTGCACAAATGGAAAAGCAGTACTAAATTATTCTTTATCCTGTTGAAAATTATGTGTCTTCACATGCTGCCATTAAATTCTGTGCAGTCTCACAGAGGATGTGGCATACATGCAGTGTGCATTCAGATGCATACTGCAGAGCTAACTGCATCTCAAATGCATCCTTACATACTGTGCACAGTCTTCACTTGCTTGACTGGGGTCATGCTCAGAACAGAAACAAGCTCCAGTCAGCTGTCTGCCTGGGTTTTCTGTAAGAAATTTTTTTCTCTTTCTCCAAGGTTGTTGTAATGATAGTAAGGTCATGTGAAATATTTTTTAAAGAAGTAAAAAAAAAAAAAAATAGCACCAAAGTAATACTCAGAAAGCATGTATAATTTTTTTCCTGTAAGGAGTAAGAAAAATATGAAAATGTCTGGTCAAAGATATGTCAGTCAATTTTTAAAATGAACTGACTGGTGTATATTTGTAGAATATATATCTGTGATATTCTGCAGAGAGTTTATATATATTCTATTTTGTTATTTGAATGATTATCTGAATTCCCTATTGCTAAACTGATGTAGCAGCAATCAGAATGCAAAAAGACACCATTAAGAGAACAAAACCCCCTGGCATAACAGACCCTTCCTTTTAAAATCATGTTGGATAACAAATGCTAGTCAGGAAAGCAAGCAAATAAGTTTGCCGCTTTTCATTATTTGTTTTTTTTAAAAAAAGAACATCAATTAAAGGAAGTGTTCAATTTAAAAATTTAGAAGGAAAATGCAACAAGATATACCTGAAAATTATTCCTCAAAAGATTTATTTCAAAATGTGTGAGCATTCATGTAGACAAGAATATTAATAATTACAGAATAAAAAAACATAGCTGAAAGAACTTTAGAAGGCAGCCTGTCCCAAAATCAAAATATTTTTTGTTTGTATTATTTCTGACAGATCTCCAGAAAATTCTTAATAAATTCTGTATTCCATTCCTTTGACATGAAGGCATGAATACATTTTTCTCTAACATATCTAGACATTTTGTTCCAAATTTGAAACAACTGAATTCTGGCCTAATCTACATGTGTCTGAAGAACCATTTTTTCTTGTTTTTCCTCCAAAAATGCCAGAAGAGACTGGGGGCAAGGTGACAAGTCAGTCCTGTGGAGAGTGAGACAGCTATCTTCTCCTGCCTGAAAAAGTTAAACACCTAGTTTTTACCAGACTCTAGCAATAATTCCTTCTACCTCATTTCCTTTCAGGTGAGTATGAATGATTTGCTTGATTAACATTTCTGGACTTTCTAGCAATCAAATATAAGCAGCCTGACCTATAGCTTTCTGGCTTATTTAACTTATTTCCCTTCCTCTCCCAGCATGAGCATTGTTAGTCCCATCTGATTAACAAGCTGATTTTTTTTCAAATGCTTTCTAATTAACTTTTGTTGGGTGATTTTTTTTTTTTTTTCATTATTGTGGTCGTATAGTCCTCTAACTTTTAGTGTTGCTGGTCACCAATCATTCTGCAGCTGTACTATTTTGAGAAGGTACAAAGGTAAGGGAAAACACTAACTTTTGCCTTACATAATCCCTTCATAGCCTCCTGTGTAGACCACTTGCCGTGTATTCCTCCTATGACAAGGAGCATAGAGGACAAATTACCATGTACTTTGTACACTCCATCAGCACTTAGCTTCTAAGCTCTTCAACTTAGCTTTTACCAAGACTATTGTACAAAATGTTCATGCTTTGGCATGTAAAGCAAATGCTGAGAGAAAGAGGGAGGGCAACAAACTATTCAGACAGGAATAGCATGCTAATTCTACTCCTGCTCACTGTAGTGTTTGATATTAGTGAAGAAATCTCAACATAGGTAACAGGTACCAAGATTTCATTATCTGCATATTGTCCCTCACTAATCATCACCCAAACACAGAGGAACAAAATACCTTGTCCTGCGTTTTTTTTAATGGTTTGATCATGAAATTAATTTAAGTTTTCTTTGAGGGACATGGACAACTCAGACTTACAGCATACTTTGACTAATCATGACTGATTGTGATATCTTTGCGGTATGGTATCTGTATCCATCTGGAAGTGCTATTTTCTGTGTCAGTGTAGGTTGTATAATATATGTATGGGGAATGTTAATCTGTTTCTTTCTCTGTGTCATTTGTCCTGTGATTCTCTTTTAAAGCTTTGGGGGAATTCAATTTAACTGGAATGCATTTAAGACTCCGAGTGATTTGTAGGCTTCTCTGGAAGACATATAAACTACCTGACATTGTTAAAGTCTGAAAAGAAAGCGATAGCAATATATTTCTTGCAAGAAATTTGTTATCATAGCAGTGGTCTTGAAGTACCTTTCTAAAATATGCTCTTTCACTGTATGTCCAGATTTCACTGTATGTCCAGATTAAACAATATAATTTCAAAAATGTTTATCTCAGATATGTTTGCCTTTTGAATGCTGGGAAAAAAACCCAAAATGGTTGACTGCATCAAAAAATTAGGTGTTCTTAAATATGACTTGAAAAATACCTAGAATATTGACATATAGCCAATTTAAAATTGAGATGTATTACTAATAGTGTTAAAATAAACCATGGGGCTCTGGAAGAGTCTGGTGCTCAGCCCTACATTTTAGGAGTGGTTTTGCTCAGATAACATCTTAAATGATGTACAGTTAGAGACAGAATGAGAAGATAAAGGAAATTTTGTATTATGAGCCTCAGACAAGAAGTGGAGAGGAATAAGGAATAGATAAATGACAGCACTAGAACATCTGTATTGCATGAAGATGCTTTGTACCAAAGTATTGCCAAAGGTAATGCCCTGGTTTATGATGGAAAGGATAAAGAGCTGAAGGGATTAAAACAACCTCTAATGAAATATGAAGGTTATTTTGGGAAAAGTCTTGAGAATTTTTTTAACCATAGTAAATACTCAATAATATCTCAAATAAGAATCTTGGGGCTTATTTTGTCTTTTATTTTAGTTATACAACATTTTACTATGAGAACATCAATCACACTAATATAAGTAGAGAGAGTAGACTTTTACTACTTGTAAAAGTCTTCTGTAAATTTTTTACATGTAAGATCATGTTATTATTGGATAATTAAAAAGAGAAAAAAAATCTGTTACTCTCTCACTGGACAGCTATACATTTCCTATAATTGTCAGCATAATTTCCAAAACATATAGGTTTTGCTACATTGCAAGTAGAAGAGTTTTCTTGCGCAAAGCCAAGAACTGAACTTTCATTAAAAAAACCCCTTTTTGTCACTCTGGATACTGCTGACATATGCTCAGAGCAGATGACACACATGAAAATACATCAGGTACATATATTCAGCTGGAAGAAATAGTTTCAAAGAAGAACACTGCTGAGATCTGAGTTGAATTCTTTGTGGAAGTAATGAATCTAGGTAGGTTTATGAAGGTAAGAACTAGAGTCCTTCAAAACTATTGAAATCTAGTTTGTGAAATGTTAACTCCAAATCCATTACATTTATAGTAATTTATAGATGCAGATTTTGTTTTTTCTGAGCTCTCGCAGCCTGGACAGATTTCCACCATGAACAAACAGTGCACAGTTTTTATTTTATCTATTGAGGAAAAAGTTTGCATGTATATTTATTAATTTGTGTAGCCCGGAACAACATGTAATATTTAGAGGTAATTTTGTGTAAGGAGCACTGTAGATAAAATTCTAATTCATAATTTAATGTAAGGAAGGACATAGATCAATGAGATTATTTAGTTCTAAACCAGTTCAAGATTAAGCTGGTGTCACAAATTGTGGGATAACCCCAGATTTTAGATAGAAATGCAGCCCCTTAGGCTGAGTATAGTTTCTACTTTTTTGCTCCTTTTTTTCATTACTAACATAATTCAGACTTGTGGGCTGTTCCAGAAGGAAGGAAGCTGGATAAGAGGTATTAGGTCTATAGACTGCAACAGTTACAGAACCTAAGGCTGAATGCTGTTGGAGTCCCCTGTTATATTTTTGCTGAACACATATGTGTCTTTAAGTCTCATATTGAGAAACACAAACATAATGCAGTCTGGGAAAAGTGAAGGAGGAAATAAAAATCAATCTGAGAAGGCTTTAAACCACTGGTATATTATTAGAAAAATGTTAAAAGCAATAACACATTCAAGGACATTAACCTGAATGAGTTTTCTTGCAAATATTACTTGCAAATATTTTCTTGCAAATATTACTAAGTTCATGTCCATCATTCCATACAGTTTACAACCATCAGAATGTAACCATCCAAATGGAAGATTTTCAATGCTGTGGTATAAATAATTTTACTGTGATAAGTAACAAGTGTGAATTTTTGCTAAAGTTTTCATCTCGTTCTATAAAATTGGAAAGAATTTCTAATCTCATCTATCAGTAAATTTGGATGCTTTTGTCATTCTCAGATATCTTGCAGTTGTGAACAGTATGAGTGTGTTCAAACTGACAAACTTTTTATTTATTTTAATTTTTTTTTTGATTAATCAATTAAATTAGTCATTTAAGCCAAGGATGGAACAGGAAAAGAAATTCTTATTTTTCTAACAAAGTATATTATAAATTCTAGAAACTACACTGAAAGTCACCTGTGCACAGTGTGAATTAATTTTTTGGACACTGCCTTGGAATACTGCAGAATTTATTTTGTGTGCAGAAGAGCTGTTTATAGAGCAAAGTATATCTGAAGTAGCTTAAAACTGCAAATTTTTCTTTGATGATGAATTCTCTGCTCCCTTTCTGATTAAAATAATTCTAATATTCTTTTTCCATCCAACACTTGGTGAATCTCACATTTATCAACATATGTATCTTCCTTCGCACATGACTAAAAAGTTTCTCACCTTCCAGTTTCCTTACAGACTTAACAGTGGCAAGTCTCAATAACATAATTAGGGAATAGAAATTCTTACCCAATCAGGGATTAATGATTAGACGGATGACTTGGTTATCACCATGACTAAATTCTATTTCAGACACTAATTCCTTAGTCTGGCTACTTGTAGACACTTAGCTGCTTGTCATATTCTCCTAGTGAAACCACAATCACTTTTGCTCGTTTTTAGGAGTCATGCTGAAATCAGGGAAACTTTTTTTTTTCTGAAGTGAAATGCTGGTTGCTGCCTGATTCTCTGATTCTCTCTCTTTTTTCTGTTCTCATTTTTTCTTTTTTCTTAGCCTAGTAAACAGAATTTTTGGTGATTGATGTCATCATAAACCCTTAGAGTATCACTGGGCTTTGCTGTTATTGCTCAATACTAAGAGCAACAGATTATAATGCTAAATCATATATTAAAAATGGGAGAGGTCAAGATGGAACAATATTGAATACCAAAAAGCTGTTTTGAGTTGAGTTGTTTGAATTTTTATAAGGAGAAAACAAAGTATGATACATAATCACACTAAGAAGGTATTGTAAAAAATAAAAGTTTTTGCTTCATCCTTCTCAGACAGGAACATTCATCATTATTATAGGATATTAGATGGATACTGATCTAAAGAAGGCAGTTTATTTTCTCTTGAAAAAAGAAATTACTTTGGAAAAACCAGTATAATACTTTTTAATTATATTAAATATATTTTTACTAAAATTATTTGGTATAGACTAGCATTTCAGAGGACTTTAATTCTGTTTTGGTACACATGTCAAGAAGGACAGAGGCTTTGCAGCCAGTCATCAGTGTTTTGCTCATAAGATTTATATGGTTAACAACTCTATACCCACACTTAAAAAGCTCATCTCTCTGCATATATTCAAGTGTCTCTGCAGTGTCCGGTGATAGGACATGAGAAAATGGTATGAAATTGTGTCAGGGAAAGATTAAATTGGATATTAGGAAAAAAATTCTTCACCCAGTGGTTGATGAGGCACCACAACAGGTTCCTCAAGGATATGGTTGCAAATTGAAGCATGGCAGAGTTTGAGAAACATTCAGACAACACTTTCAGACACATCATGTGATTCTTGAGGTGAAGCTGTGCAGGGTCAGGAGTTGGGCTGTAATGACCCTTTTAGGTACCTTCCAGCTCAGGATTCATGATTCTATAATACTTAAATATCATCATGCAAAATAAAAGGATGGGAAAATTACTATCTTATTCCCATCAAAGCTTTTCATATTGTCTATTCTTCCCAGATCCTGAATTATGTTCTACTGAGGGCAGCCTTTGTATGTTTTGGTTGTAAAATAATATTCTGAGTCACACCTGCCTGTGATTAGGCACTACAAACTAGAATAGGGAGATAAGTGGAAGAAAATTAGGAGATAACTGGCTGGCTATGAGGTCTGACCTAGGTGCTCCCTGCTGGTGTCCTGCTCCTGCCACAGTCCCACAGTGGCTGGGGGCTTGGGGCAGCTGTGGGGTGGGCCAGACATGCTGCCAGAGCATCAGGCAGCTCTTGGGGAACGGGGTCAGTAAAGCCTATAAGTGCTCTCAGGTCTTTGAGATTTGCCACTTGTACCTGATTTTGGTCTTTTCAAATGCACCTGTTCAGTGAGTAAATAAATCAGCATTAATAGGAGGAAGCACGCTTGAGGATGTCAGACGCCTGACCTATTCTGTTACAGAGTGATGTGTGCTTGCAGATTCTAATGCTGATACCTGTCTGGGTCCTGTGAGTGGTAAAGTTTTGTGTAAACACACCAGAAAGCCAAGGCCAAACTCTATTTTTTAATGTGTTTATTATTGTGCATTGCGAAACTCTGCTTTGTGGTTCAATTTGAAATCTTGGAGGTTTGTGCTTCATCTTCATCTTCTAGGGTAAAAAAAAAAAAAGTCCTTTGTCTCTTTTCTAGGAGAGGGTTTTGTTTGTTTGTTTGATTTCTCTATTTTCTTCTTACCTTGTTCCTGAGAAGTAAACTTAGTGGTATCTTCCTCTATCCATTCATCACATACTAGTGCAGTGTGGTATGAAAAAATTCTTGTAGGGAAACTATTGCAAAATAATGACTGCAAAATTTCTCAAACATGGAAGAAGTTCCCTGCTTACCTGTCCACAAAGAGCTCTCTTTTAATTTAATTTCAGTGACACATCTCTGAGGTTATTGATTTGATATTTTTGGGCTTCTTTTAGGTATAAGTTAGTGCTGGTTTTGAGACAGTGCTCTCGAAATCTGAGAAGCTGTGACATATCTACTAGATCTGTCACTAGACACTACTACTAGAAGCATGAAAATCCTCAAGGGTTAAAATTTCATGGTCATGATTTTCAAAGTTCTGTCTAAAAGAAACCCAGGAGCTTTCTTGTAGAGATGGCTTTTCAAGATACACTGGAGAATCACTTGACTGGTTGGTTTTCTTGATTTGTCCCATGAAAAGTGAGCGCAAGTTAGTGCTTATCTAAGGTTTGCAAATAGAACCAGTTATCTTGTAAATCCCCACCTCATTTTCCCTGCAAAATAAAACTTGGTTGTACTTGTTACTCTGAGCAAAATTCTTACTGGAATACTTCTCAGAAATACTATGTTAACTACTTTCCATTAAAAGAAAAACAATTCAGGAGATATATAAATAGTCTATAAAAATCATTGTGAGGGTTGGCATATTGAATTACTGTCTTGTTTAAATACTTCTTGATGCAGACAACTATAAAAGACATGCCTCCTTCTGTAAGCACCTGTTCCTGGTAGAAACAAGAGTTATATTGATTTATTGCAATTTATTTTCTCCCTGGATTCTGGTTTTGACACTGTGAGAAGATTAATTGGAATTAATGGCATTTGCACAGCTAATTAAAGTCACTCTTCCTTCAGTCAAATGAATTCCTTTTATCAGAGACATAACAAAGTCTTGCTTAGTTCCTGCAGTCTGCATGTAAATGTTCTTTGCTTGAATAAGCATCTCTGCAGTCATTAGTGGTTGAATACAGACACTATTAATGATACCTGGTAATTTCTTCAGCACTTGAAAAGCAAAATAAATATATCCACTTATTCTTATATACCCACTTATTCTTATAGATAGCACAACAAAATCAGAATTTTTAAAAAATTAAAGTTAATAAAAGACAGGGTGTATTCTTGCTCCTGAGAAGGATTTTGGAGATGAGCACAGTAGTGTCAGAGAGTGTACGGTCAGCTTTTCATTGTCCAAACAGAAAAAAATTGTACAGCTCAAGTAAATTAATTCCTCTGTATAACCCAATTATGCAATCTCTCTGTCTAAGCATGATGCCAAATAGCTTATTAAGAAATTGCTATGTCAAAAGGTGTTGCATGGAAAACACAAACAGGGTGGGAAACAGAACAAAATCAACATGCTGCTAATCTGTGTGTGTCTATTGAAAAATGGAGGAGGTACACCTTTTACTACAGAGTAAGGCTTTGGAGGAATATTTTTCTTAAACAAATCCATATTGCTAGGATAATGCTTGAGCTGCACTAGACCCTGTTGGCAAACATGCAGAACTGCAGTGGCCCTCTGAATTGATATTGAAGTCTAAACAAGTAAGGGCCAGATTATTTTTTTTCCATATAACAGTGAATTTATGTTCTACTTTGATTTCTGCTTTTACGTGACATGACAATGACAAAAATCCAAGGACAGACTGGAAGATGTTATTTGCCTATGGATTTATTACAAAAAATCCCTGTTTGCTGAAGTATTTAGTGTGAATCATCTTTTAATATACATGGAATCTTAATTCATGTAATAAAGAGAGAATTTTTTTTTGCAGTTCAGAGATCACAGAATATTTTGAATTGAACAATCAAATCCAACTCTTAAGTGAATGGCCTATACAGGGCTTGAGCACACAATCTTGGTGATATTAGCACCATGCTCTAACCGACAGAGCTAAACTCATTTAATAAGATAATACTTAATCATATGGCTGTGATTACAAGTTCTGTTTCCTAGACACAGATCTAATTTTCAGACTCAGAATATATTAATTATTTTTGCTTTTAGAGTAGAAGTACTCTGAGAAATTGTGATGAATAACATGATAGAAAATTCAAATTAATCTCTCTGGGCAAAAGGTATGACTAGTATTATTCACATAGTCTTTTGAATGTTGAAGTAAAAGTTCTTGAACATTGACATGAAAACAAAGATATGACAACCTGCACAGGTAACTGCACTACGAATTATGATTTTGGAAGATGTTAACTCTTGAGTTTTAAGCAGTAAGACAAACTGCGATTTGTGTCTTATATCCATTGTATGGTGGATCAGCCAGCAAGTTACAAGTAGAAAAATGATGGAGAATCAGGAGAAAGAGGGGAAGATGACAAGCAGTTCTAAACCACATAGAAATCTTTTATTACACAGAAGTAAAAACAATATTAAATTTATGGTTGTATCGCAGCTGCAAAAGCAGACTGTTAAATTCATTGAATGTGTTTCTTTGCTTCAAATAAGCCTTCCATAATCACTTTAAAACAAATTTTTAAAATTCTGGTCCTGTAGAGACATGCAGAAGAAAAGTTGCTTCAAGTGAGAATATAGAGTAGCACATTTTGCCTGCAGAGAGACAGCCGCAAGACCTATTCAGGAGGTATCCCAGGTTTGAGGTAATAATTTCTACTTTAGAGTACACTGGTCTCTGCATTGAGGTTGTTGTGTGTGAATGGAGCCTTTATATCTTGTTGCAGGACTATAGCATGAATTGCTAGTCGGTTTTAGATGTCAAAATTTAAATAATGTACAGCTGGTGCAAAAAGTTCTTTTTCTCACATCCCTACAAAATTATGTTGATTCTTTGATGCAGCTTGGGGTTGTTCAGCCTGGAGAAGAGATGGCTCTGGAGAGATCTTATAGCAGCCTTCCTGTACCTAACGGTGACTTAAGGAAACTTACAGGGACTTTTTCCAAGGGTGTGCAATGACAGCACAAGGGCGAATGGCTTTCTACTGGAATAGGGCTGTTTTATATTAGATCTTGTGAAGAGAGTGAGAGTTTACTGTGAGAGCGGTGAAGCACTGGGCCAGGTTACCCAAAGAAGTAATGGATATCCAATTCCTGGAAGTGTTCAAGGCCAGGTTGGGCTAAGTTTTGAGCAATTTGTTCTTGTTGGAGGTGTCCCTGCCATGGCAGGGGGGTGGAGCTAGATGATATTTAAGGTCCCTTCCAATTCAAACTATTCTTCTACTCTTCTGCAATTCTATGAATTTATATAATCATAGAAAAATTACAGGAAAGGCTGAACCCAAAGTCTCCATGTCTGAGAAAAGCCAGTCTTTTAACCCTCACCTGATACTAAACAAACCTAATAAAAACAAACCAAATAGCCAGGAGGCTAAAAAAGCCTTTGTTCTCTTTCTGAGGATATTCTAAGCCAGGAAGGACTCATGCAGCTCTTCTTCCAATACTTACCTACATAATGTTGTATTCAGTTCACCCTCAAGTAGTATTGCAAATACATTTTGCTGCACTATTTCTTCCCAAAACTTCAAGCTGGCACTTGTATATTTAGTCTGTTCAGGGAATGACTGTATTCATAAGGGATGAAAAAAAAATTATACACTTTTTATTGTTTATCTATTTTGACGCTGAAATATTTTCACAGTTATAATTTAAAAGCCAAATTTTGAGCCATGTGAAGTACAGACTTCCATTACAGACATAGTTTGGTAAGCTAGTATGCTTTGAGAAGAATGACTTATTGAAAGCTTCAAACAACAATTTGGTAGTTGTGTGCCAAGAAGGTATTTCTCATTCTTCAACTTCACTGCTGAAAACCTTCTGAACTGATACAGAGAAAACAGCAAATATCTTTCAGATGGCATTGTCTTAACTCAGAAAATCCCTATAGGTTTTCATATAGTCCTTTGAAAATGTCCCTTTTGAGTTATCTAAATTTGTAGTGAAAAGAGAAGTTTCTCAACCACAACTATTTCAGTTATGTTTTGTCATGATTTAACCTCAGCTGACAATCAAGACTCACATAGTCACTTGCTCATTCTCCGCTTGTGGCACAGGGGAAAAAACTGGTACAGTACAAGTGAGAAAACTTGTAGGTTGAGATAAAAACTATTTAATAACTGAAATATAATAAATCAAAAATAATGTTAATTAATTGTAGTGAAAAGGAAATTAACAAAGAGAAGAAATAAGACCCAAGAAAGATAAGTGATGCAATGGAATACTATTGCTCACCACCAACCAAGAGATGCTCAGCCTGGACCCTCAGCCACGGGACCCCTTCAATTTTCCCCCTTATTTCTTTTGCTGAGCATGGTGCCATATGGTTAGGATATTCCATGGTCAGCTGAAGTTAGCTGTCCTGACTGTTTCCTGTGCCAGCTTCTTTCCTTCCCCCAGTGCCTCCCCCTATTCTTCTTACTGGGGGGAAGAGAAGCAGAAAAGCCCTTTTGCTGAAGCCCTGCTCAGATATAATGAAAACTTCCCTCTGGTATCACCCCTGTTAAGCACAAATCCAAAACACAGACCCATACTAGCCTCTATGAGGAAAATTCTGTCTGCTCTACCCCAGACAGAAAAGCAGGGTACACTTTGACTAGCAAATTTTGCCTTTGTCTGAATAAATCTAGTAGAAAACATTGCTGCCTATTCTATTGATTCCATTTAAACCTATTTCAGATTAGCAGCAGATTGAAGTCCTCAAATAAATTGGTAAGAAGATGAAGAGGTTGATGCATTAGTCTTTCCCTGGTAGCACTTTGAGAAGTCATCTTTTTCTTATGACTTCAAATGCAAGTGAGTTTGTGAGTGCATGTGAGTTTGCTGAAGTCAATGCCTATTTCAGCAGTTTATAGATAAAAATTTCTATATCCTATTTTTTATTTGCCATACAGCCCAAATATTATTTAATTAGAGCCAAATAAGTCCCCCACTTTTCATCGTATTTTACTACTCCAATTTGTATAGAGAGCTTTTAAATGCTGATAAAAAAATCCCAAACTTCTAAACAGATTTTTTCTCCTCTTAATTGCACTGAAATTTTATACACAAATACAATAAATTTATATAATATGATACACATAACTTATTAGGATAATATATAAACATGTATTTTTTTAATCATGAAATCTAATATAATTATGACAGATTGTGTAATGAAAATTATCCGATACTGAGAAAACAAGCTTACCATGAGTTTCAGAGTTGATGAGAGTTATTTTGTGACATGTTTGGTTTTGTGGATGAATTCAAGTATTTTCACAGAGAAATGCATTGGAATGGATCCTTCCCTCATGCACTCTTTAAAGCAGTTCCTCTGCTTCTTAAAGAGCTTGGCTGCTGTAGAACACTTCTGTCAACATTCTCTGCTCAGCTCCTCCCTCCACAGAAGCTTTTTCTCTCTCACTCTGGAACAGTTAACAGCCTGAATCTCCACGTAGTTGCCTGCTGAAGCAGGGTGATGGAAGAAGTAAGTTCAGCCTGACAAGCAAGAATGTTGATATCTGAGAAGAAAATCTGGGAGAAACTTGGCTGGAAGACTGTTGGAGGGCACAATCAAGACCAGGTCCTGTACAGGTGACCCTAAAAATCAGGATATGACACTTTAAATGTGTGAGCTAAAAAGTCCTGCTGTTTCAGATGTAATCTGAGCCTAGTTTTGTAGATAGAGAGCTCCTGCCTAGTACAAGTAGCAAGATCCAAGCCTTGCAAAAAGGGAAGCTAAATAGTAAGTTATCATAAGAAAGGGGACATCAGGAATAATGAGTATCAAAATGGTGCAAAAATGTGTTTAGAATGCTGTGGCATACACAGTTAATCAGTACAGGGGAGGTCACTCCAGGTGCACTGTCTGAGTTGCTGATAACTGTAAAATTGCTTTATATTTCTTTTCTCAGATTCTCATGGTTTTGAACTCCTAGTTCTATCTACAGAAATGCCTTATTAGACAAAAATTAGGAATGCTAGTCAGTGCAATTGACAGTAAGTAATTCAGGAGAATTCCTGAATTACACATTACACTTCCTCTTGTTTTGAAGAGAGGAAAATATTAAGCTCAACAAAACAGCAGTGAAACTCAGACATGGAAGCAGTGCTGAGATAAAGGAGTTGTTTCAAACCTAAATGTTCTGGAAAATTTATATTTGTAAGCTATGTTGTTAAAGTCTGCAGTATTTCAGTAACTTTGCTTTTGTTGCATGGTTTGTTTATGAATACAGTAAAAGTCAGCTGTTTTGTCACAAAACCTGAACAGAAAGAAGGAGTTGTTGCTGCTTTTTTTCACTTCCTGTACTGCCAGCTGTTTGGCGCAGACATTAAAGGCAGAGGTAGTTGATGTCAAAATTTACTGAGGCTGGTGGGGGCTCCTACCTGTGTGAAAGGAAAAGAACATTGTACCCTGTACTTCTATTTGTGCGTGGAGCACTTGGAACATCAGACTTGGAGAGTGCTAGTCAGAGGAGGAATTTGCAGTGCTTGGAGAGATGTCTAGAAATCACAGGATGTGCTGGTCACTGATGAATACCTGCCCCTTGGACAATAAATGCAGATAATATATCAAAAGCTACAAGGACCATTTTTTCCTTTACACATTCTGAATTTTATCTATCAAACAAAATTACAAATAGTGAATTTTGAGCTGAAGATATGTAGTTTTTTACAATTCTTGAAGCCATGACACCTAAACCATGAGTACTTGCAGATGCTAGTTGATATCATCAGCAGTGAACCAGGCTGTTTTCAACTCCTAACAGAGTTAGTGAGCTGTCTAGATAGTTTCTGGACAAGAAACTGTAAAAATGCATGTGCATCCCAATAACTGTAAAAACAGGGAAATAAGTAAAATGGTTCTTAAAATGAAATATTTTTTTTTAGGGGCTAAAAAGTACTATGGTACCCTGTGGCACATGGCTGTTCTTTCTGTCTGAAAACATGAAAGCGGTGCTGAAGTTCACAGGAATGCTACTTACTCCAAAAGTAATAAATTTTCAGTGCATGGAGACATCATGGACAATTGAAAGTTGACTCCTTCTGTCAGTGCTGGCAAAGCAAAAATGATGTAAGGAGAAACGAGTTATTCAAGAGAAGCAGTAAGGACCTCCACAAAAGTGCATGATTCAGAAGATGAAATTATGCAGCTGGATGATGTGGTGCAGACTCTACAGGGTTTGTGTTGAGAACAGGGTTTGTGTTGCTGATGATGCTTGGTACAGAGGAAAATTTCATTTCAAATGGCAGAAAACTACAATTCAATATGCCAACATTGCTTAAAGTTCTATGTGACAGTGTTCGCAGGGGTCCCAGGATGAGGGAAGAGGCGAGAATCTTGACTCCGTGTTTCAGAAGGCATGATTTTTTTATTTTATTATATATATTATATTAAAACTATACTAAAAGAATAGAAGATAGGATTTCATCAGAAGGCTAGCTAAGAATAGAAAAAGAATGAATAACAAAGTTTTGTCTCTGCCTGAGACAGTCTGGACAGCTGGACTGTGACTGGCTATTAATTAGAAACAACTACATGAGACCAATCACAGATCCACCTGTTGCATTCCACAGCAGCAGATAATCATTGTTTACATTTTGTTCCTGAGGCCTCTCAGCTTCTCAGGAGGAAAAATCCCAAGGAAAGGATTTTTCATAAAACATGTCGGTGACAGTTCTATGCATAGGGATATCAAGGACTTCTCCCCAAAGCTTCTCCCTGTCCCACTGGCATCACTTCTGGGGTTCTGCCTTCTGGAGGCACAGCTGCAGGACTCTGGCCCAAATATCACGGAGGCCCCGTTAGCCCCTTCCTCACAATGGTCTCAGTTCCTCTGAATAGTGACGCTGCCGTCACAAGCATCAACTGGACCCCTGAAGTTTGGAATCACCTGTAAACATGAAAGGCATGCACCTCATCACCTATGCAGATCATTGATAAGAGGCTGCTGTGGGAGCTCTCTCATTTCCAGTCAACAAAGCAGTGAACTATCCACCAATCACCCCTTTTTGAGTAAAATTATCCAAACCTTTTTCTCATTCTTCTGATGGTGCACCCATCCAGATCATAACAGCTGAACACAGAAGAATACTGCAGGAGATGGTGACAAAAACCATGCTAGTGTCAAGGTGAAGGACATCTGCACTTTTCCTCTTAGCCACAAATACATGTAGGCATTTGTCTGGGACTGACTTGGTTCACACATTGGCAGTCTATGCTGGCTATTTTGTGCACCCTGAGTTGTGCTCTAACAGGATTTCTTCCCTGGTTTTCCCTAGTACTAAACTGTCTGACAAGTCTGTAGTTCCTCAGATCTTGCCCTTTTGAAGGTGGGCACAGTCCTTGTACTTTGGGTTCTTTCCTTGATCACCAGAGCACTTCTCTGGTGCTAGAGAGCAAGCTTGCATGGACACTGGCCACCTCCCTCAGCCTCAGCTCTGAGTGCAGCCTGTTGGCCTTGATCCTGACAACACCTTGCTGTTTTCTGCAGAGGGATGAAGTGTGCAGTAATACCTCAGTAGGGCAGGTAAACTTAGGCAATGCTGCCTTAGTGGTGCAGATATCTGCTGCTGATTCCAGAGTACCTGTCACAGCAAATTTGAATGTCGCTGCTTTGCGACACACGAGTGCCATGAATGCATTTTCCTGGTTTCTCCTTTAATACACAAAGGGTCTGCCAGCCTGCCCAAGGAATCCTTTATGAGCTTCTGCTGTGCTGTTGTACTTTTCGTAGGATCAAAATGTGGGACATGGTCAGTTCTTTTGCAGAGCTGTGATCAAGCTGTTGGCTTAAAAGATCAAATTATGGTGTTATTTTTCATTATCCTAATGGCTGTCAGGTTCTTTGGGATTTCAAATAATTGATAATGATATCACTTTCACTTCTAGTTTAATATTATTTGCCATTATGTAATTTGCCACTGGTGTTCAGAACTGCGTAAAACAAATAATTTGATCACATAGGATTTTTCTATTGCTTTCTGATTGGAAATTAAGAATATTTAACTTCTGCTTGACTACTTTACTTTTCTTGATTAATTTGTCTTCATTTACATATATTTTTCAATCATTTCTTTTAATCTTTTTACTGTTCCAGTGCTTATATTAAATTAAAATAGGATTCAGATGCATACATATCCTCTTTAGTTTCTGAAAATAGTCCAGATATTAAATGAAGTGAATATATAACATGTTTGCATTTACTTACTTGGGATTTTTTGCCTCACCAAAACCAGCCTAAACCAAATTAGGAAATCAATGATATTTCACAATGAATAATTCTGGCTTAATTTACTAATTAAAGCACATCCAGTGAAGAAAAGGAGCTACATCATGCGACCAGTTAAAACCATTCAAGTGTTACCATTTAATATTCTGATCAAGAAGCCCACAAATGTATGATAGAAAAAGAATTTTTATTGTAACTCTTTGATGAGTAGTTTTGAATTACTGATATCTTCCAAGATAACTGCAGTAAAAAACTGTAGACCAACCTAACCTGAAAAATTATTCCTTACAATTTATTTCTTCACCTCTAATTAAAAACAATAAAACCTTCTTCATGAATATTTAATCTCAACAAAAGTCCTACCAGCTCCATTACTGTTCTTTGGAAAGGTTTATGTCAAGAAAGCATATGTTCTCCAATTTCTCTCTTTTTTTTTCCTTTAAATGCATGAATATTTTAGAGCAAATTAGACTATTCTTTTCCTGAAAATAAATCTGGCCTATGTGTTAATTTCTTTAGAGATAAAAGTGTTCCAAGGGGACACAAAACATGAGTATAGATATTTTTTACTCCTTATATGGAAGGGAAAAGAGAACAAATTTTCTAAATGGAGTCAGGAACACTGATCTGAGGATGCCTTATAAGTGTGTTTCAGAGGATGGCAAATAATCAAACTTTACGAATCATTGCACCTGAAAAATTGCTGAGCTAAAAAATTGTGTATAATGATCATTCTCCAGGAAGAGAGAGTTATAGAATTATAGAATGGTATGTGTTAGAAGGGACCTTAAAAATCATCTAGTTTGAGCCTGCCTGCCATGGGCAGAGACATTTTTCAGTCCCAGCCGATATGGCCTTGAACACTTTCAGGGATGGGGTATCCGCAGCTTTTCTGGGCAACCTGTTCCAGTACCTCATCATCCTCATAGTGAAGAATTTTTCCTAGGTTCTAAAAACCAGAACCTACTCACTTTCAATTTAAAATCATTGTCACTTGCCCTGTCGCTATCTGCCTATATTAAAAGTTGCTCTTCTCCTTTTTGCAAACTTCTTTTAGGTACTGGAAGGCCTCAATGAAGTCTCCCTGGAGCCTTCTCCAGGCTGAACAACCCCAGCTCTCTCAGCCTGTTTTCACAGAAGTGAAAACCTGGTCTCTGAGTTCTTTTGGGCCTTCTCTGGACCTCCTTTAACATGTCCATGTCTTTCTTGTGTGCCCAAACACCTTTATGTTGGGCTTTTGCTTCCTTTGACACATTTATAGTATTTTGCAGCTCTTCCAGTATTGCCAGCTTAACATAATTCAGTCTTTTCCTTGAAACCTAGTATTTCTACACCTTTTCCTGCTACAGGACTTAAAACAATGACTGAAACATTACTTTCCAGACTGTTGTTCGTAGATGAACCTACTGAAAATTGTACCAAGGCTCAATTCAGCATAAAAACTTGACAGATTAAGTCATATTCACTTGGTTTTGACAGGGCTTTCCAGCAATGAAATGAAATATCAGTCAGAATAGGGGTGATTATAAAGATTAGACAAAAAGTTTGTAAAGTTTAGAAAGAAAAATTGGAAGGTTTTCCTTTGTATACAGAAAGCCTCATTTGTTTTCTTCCATTATGAGATGGAACCCTGCATCCAGCTCTGGGGTTCCAACAGAGGAAGGACACGGAACTGTGGGAGTGAGTCCATAGGAAGGTCCTGAAAATGGTCAGAGAGCTGTAGCGCCTCTCTGAAGAAAGGCTGAGAGAGCTATGGTTGTTCCCCCGTGGAGAAGAGATGACCCTAGGGAGACCACATTGCAGCGTTGCAATATATAATATGCGTATTTGGCTTATAAGATATAAGACAAACTTTTTACTAAGACTTGCATTGACTGGAGAAAGAGCAACAGTTTTAAATTGAAAGAATATAGCTTAGATTTGGCATACGGAAGACATTTTTATGATAAGGGCGGTGAGAAGCAGGAAGACTTACCCCAGAGGAGCAGATCGTTCACCTATGGAAGTGTTCAAGGTCATGTGGGATGTGGCTTTGAGCAGCCTGATCTGGTTAGAGAGATACCACATGATCTTTGAGGTCTCTTCTAACACAAATCATTGTACGATCTTATTCTCTTGCTGATGTAACCTCTCAGGGCTCATTAAACTTTATACTTATTGTGTTTTAGTTCCATTCTTCAATTTGGTTCATATAATGAGCATCTGCATTATATACAAAACCTTAACAGTTTTTTGGGTTTTTTTTTCTGTTTCTGGATGTGTTTTGTCATTTTTGTTTCTCCGCTATAAAGCATTGTGCTTATATACATGCCTACAACAAGCATAAAAAGAAATTTTTCATTAATCCCTGGAAAATGTACTAAAATAGTAAGACTGTTTTATATTCTTCATATGGGTCAAATGTAAACTCTCCAAAATACTTCTGGGAGGATCCAATCCTCTATTATTTTCAGTCTCCTGAGCTTCATCTATAACCTAGCAAAAGAGATGCATTTAGAATCAGAAAAAAACATCATTTGCAGTTTTTCAACACTGAATGAACGCTATCCAGGCATAAACCAGTACATTTTCTAACACAGCTTGTGATAAGAGATAACTACTCAACCTCAGCCCCTATGCTAGTACTAATTTAATCACAATGTCTAAATGCTGAGATAATTTTTGAATATATTAAAGATTCAAGTTCAATATATCTTTTTGTTTTTTTCTCTCCTGGACTAATCACAAAATGCTGATTTATACATTTAAACTGGAGATCTCCTGCAGTTCCTAAAATAATTTAGGTTCCCAGAGCTACCATGTTTTGGAGAACTCTATTATTGTGAAAGTCCCTTTTTTACCTTCACAAAACTTATCTGTTTCTCCACATAGATTTAGGTGTCTTTTTGAATACAGATAAGATGTTCTGAAATACCGAAGAAAACATTAAGAGCTTGAAATTACTCCCTGTGTTTTCCCTGTACAATTCCAAAATGGTAATTTAAAGGAGAAAGGCATTTTTATGCCTTCTGATCTCTGAGCAAAGCGAAGACAGAAATCAGGGCAGTGGAGGTGCAGGGAAAGTACACCCAACATAATATGAAGCCACAGAGCTTAGCTGAAGTCTGAAGAAACTGATGAAATTTTCCACGCCGTGTTCTGACTCTGAGGCTCCATGATGAGATAATGTCATGGTTTGACCCTGGCGCAATGCCAGTGCCCCCATGAAAATACCTTCTCCCTGGTGTCTGCTGTGAGATGTGATCAGAAACAGAGCAAAGCAGGCTCCAGCTTAGGAATAAAAGGGGAAAAACTTTATTAACCTACAGCTATATATAAAGAGAAACACACAGAACTTGGAACGAAAACCTCCCAAAAACATTCCTCCTCTCCCCACGAAATTTCCAATACATCCACCCCTCAGATCATCAACTCTCATCCCATCACCACCCTTTAGATAATCAATTCTCAGTTCATCAAGGAGAGAGGAATCCCTCTTGTACCACAGGCTTCCTCAGGAAACACAGTTGAAACTTCGTGTGTTTCCATGTCACATGTGGCACCACCTGGAGATCATCTGCCATCGTGACCTCTTCCTTCCATGCTCAGTGCTCTCACCACTGCACATGGACCAGAGCTGCTTCTAGGGTTTTCCTTTTTAAGGAAGCTTTGCCCAGGTCCAAAAAGAGCACAGTCTCTCACTTTTGTCCCCCCCAGATTTCACCGCCTGGGGCCGAGGGGTCTCGAGAACAGAGATCATCTCCCTCTTCTTCTTCCCTGGAGACGGAGGGCACCACCACCCTCCTCACCCGTCTCTGTTCACGCCACTCCTTCACATCACATCACTGCACTCTCTTGGCTCCAAGCCATTGCCTCCCCCTAAATGCAGTCTCTGTGTCACAGGAAACAAATTGTTCTGTCCATGGCCATACAAGAAAAGTCCAGCCAAAGGCCACCCCATCACCTCCTCCCACCTAAGATGGGATTTTCAACTTCTCTCGTAGCCCATTTCCTCTTATCTCATCTGTCTCTCTCCTCATTCAACTCCAGGAGGAATCAGCACTTGCAAGGTTTCCAGCATCCAAGAAAAGGGTTAAAATCTCAGGCTCTGCCTGCCCAGAACTCCCACGCTGCCCTGCCGGGCACTTTCTCACGGCACCCCCCCCTTCTCCTTCACGCCGGCCGTGCTATCAAATTTCAAGGTGGCACAGGCACAGGCTCAGGCTCTCTCCCTCTCTCTCTCCTGGGGGGGCTGCCCGATGTCTCTCAGGGTTCCTCCACCCTTCCATCTTGCAGGGGCCTTCACCTCCATTCTCTGTCCCAGGCCCCGGCCTACCTCCTCCGGCTGCATGGCTTCCCCTGCCCCGCCCAGCCCGCAGCCGGGCAGGGGAGGTCGGGTCTCTTCCACGGACTGGAGCCAAGAGAGCTTCCCCCGGGCGTTCACAGCTTTTAACCCTCCTGTCTTCTCAGAGGTGTAGCCTTGTCCTCAGTGGCCACACCAGGTGCCAATATTCAAATCTGAGCACCTTTTGGTTTGACCACAGCATCTCAAAAAACTCACTTCGTCTCAAACCACGGCAGATAACAAAGGGTGAAATGTTGGAGAAGGTGAAGAAAAGCTAAAACCTAATGATGAGGCATAAGGGAAGTTCTGATCTCTAGTTCTGGTTGGATTGTAAAAAATGCTAAAAAAAAAAAGAACAGTGAAAAAAGGATGCAGCAGACTCATGAGGGAAGGCTCTGTGCAGAGTAAATATGCTTTAGAGTGTCCTAAATGCAATGTGCTGTCCCAGAAGTGTTTTCTTAGAGACCATTTAGGAAAAAAAATCTCTTGCTTTCTGCACAAGAGATCCTTAATGGCACTGAAAATGTTCAGACAATTAAGAACTCACCAGGAAGGATGGTGTTTTTCCTAACATTCCTTGTAATATCGTAAATTATTGACTTTTGTTCACATTCAGAAGTGAAGATCTCATTTGCAGCTAAAGAAGAGTAAATGACATCCTAATAAGGCTCTCTCCTTTTTACATAATGGGCTATCCTCTTCTCTCTGTTTGGTGTAAATCTGAAGTAGTTTCATCAAATTAATGTGTTGAGGTTTTTTCTATAGTTGCAAAAACGAATTAACATAACCCTGTCAGGAAAAAATCCAGAGTTCTGCTAATATTCATGTAGTTGCTCTACACAGAACGTATTGTGTGTTTCAAGAAAGCTGATTCTGATTTCCCCTCTGAAAACAAAGGAAGAAAATATATCTCTATCTTCCAGCTATCCGTATTTTCTCGTAGATTCTAGTAGTGATGTAAGTACAGTGATTTTTCCATAAATATTTTCTAATTTGAAATAAATAAGCATAAAAATTCCTTAAATAAACAAGCACAAGATTTTTACATTGACAGCACATTCTTTTACCTTCAAACCCCACCTACACACGCCCTTCCCTTTTTCTTTCCAGAGCCCTGCATGGTTATGGTGCCTTGCATCCACAGATCTGTCAGGCCTGATGTACCCAGGATGTTTTCAGAACAAATGGTTGGACTGAAGCTGTAACTTTAGATTGATCTACTCCCAAAGCAGTTTTCAAAAGAGGCCACCATCAGTCTGGTTCAGAATAACCCTTTAGCACTGGGGAAAAGACTGATTCTTGTTTTGAATTCTGCAGATTTGATCTGACAAATGGCAAAATGGCATTCCACCAGTAAAGGGCAAATTCTTACAGTTCCTGGCTGGTTTGCTTCTCTGTAAGTTTGGAACTGGTTTTCTGCAACTTTGCTGGCCTTAGATTGATGAGTCTTTCAGATGCCTTATAAAGTGCTCGCCAAAGCTGACAGTCAGAGCTCCTCAGGAGAAACTTTGTTTTCTTTGAACAAGCTTGATAAAACTGCTTAGTGCTCTTCAGACTGATAGTGCCTCAATGCAAAGAAAAAAACAGGCAAATATGAAAGCCAAAATAACATTTATAGATGCAATTCCAAAACTATATTTCTTGACTATGTGAAAGAATGATTACCGGTCAGTCTTCATGTTGACTGAAATGTTTAAAGGTTAGGTTTTGCCTTCATTTGTTCCATTTTTGTTTTACTATTAAGAGCATATTTTCATATTCTGGTAGTTAAGAAGGTCTCGCTGCAAAATTGAGCCTGGTTTTACTCATTATCTGTTTCTGATTTTAACATTAATACAGATTTTAATTTTGAATATGTAGAGAAATTGTTTGTATTTTATTACCAAAGGCCAGAAGGTGACATCTCAGTATTAGTGTAGCAAATAAAACCTGCATGCAACCCAATCAGTTCAGATAGGAAAAAGGTACAGAGAGAGATCTGGATATATTGAAAGAAAATGAGGCCTTTTATACTAGCTTTTTGGTTTTGTTTTATTTAAATCAGCAAATTACTTGAGATATCCATGCTCACAGAAGTTTGCATAATACTATATAGGCCTTGTAATGACTTCCAGAAAGTGTAAATGGGCAAGTTTCCAGGTCCATAGTGTGTAGTGGGGCCCATTGTGTGATAAACCAATTTATCACCATTTTCCAAAATCTGAAGTGCTTCATACATGGAAAAAAACACATGCAGCTGTTCAGGTTTTGTTTGTTTTCTGTCTCAGAAATTAATCTGATTTTAACTGGAGTAAATAATTGTATTGATTGCCAGAGTGAGGACTATATTTAATACTTGCATGATAGCCTCGATATAGGAGACATTTAGCATTATAATTTACAACATTAAATAGCCACATTTAATTCCACTGTTTTAAACATCAATGCAAGGAGAATAACAAAATAAAAGCTATTGTGGTAAAGAATGAGCAAATGAATAATCTTTCTGTTCCCAAGCATATTTGAACCAAACATTTGAAATAGATATTGCTTATAATATGCATAATCAGTGTAATTAATGTTGTAATTGATTTAAGTTCTCTGCTATGCCTTGTGGTTCATGGTATTATTATAGCAGATAATGTTCATTGAAGTGGTGTGTTCTGAATAAAAATTGTCTTTACCTTGCTCATCCTATAATGTCATTATATAATACTTCTTCCCTTATTCCTCAGAAGATTAGAAAATGAAATTTTGTTCTGTGGTCTCACACATGAAATATGTTCCTGTACTTTTTTTGGTTGAGTTCATTCCTCATTTCCTACCAGTGGGCTTGGAGGAAGAACCAGAACTATAAAAGTGCAAAAAATTCCAGATAAAGACAGTTTAATAGTGAAAAGCTACATGTGTATGCAAAACAAAGAAGAAAATCAGTCACTACTTTCTCTTGGTGAGAAGATTTTACTCCTGCAGTCCCTATCTTGCTCTCCATCCACTCAAAGAGGGAAGAGAAGTTACCATTGAACACTGCAGCTAAAAAGTTGTTGAGCTCCTCAGCCTTTTCCTCATTTGCTGTTACCAGTGTACCAGCATTGTCTGTCAGGGGACACACC
Source organism: Leucosticte australis (assembly GCA_025504685.1). Classification (NCBI taxonomy): domain Eukaryota; kingdom Metazoa; phylum Chordata; class Aves; order Passeriformes; family Fringillidae; genus Leucosticte; species Leucosticte australis. The sequence goes on along the minus strand of JANIJU010000003.1, from coordinate 27,887,015 downwards.
TTCTTTGACTTCCCTTTTCTGGCTGGCATACCTTCCTGTTATTCCTTGTGTCCCTTGCCAGGTTCAGTTCCAGCTTTGCCTTGACCTTCCCCACCCCGACTGTGCCCTTCCCAGGTTACGTGTCCTTGTTGCCACTGCTTCTCCATTTGATGATTTCCTTTTAGTTTGACCAGCGGTGCCCTGCTGAGCCATGTCAATCTCCTGCCTTCCTTGTCTGATTCCTAGCTCCTGGGATTTGCATATTCTTTCTCTCTTGGAGATTTGCCATCTCTGTTCCTCTCCCCTGCCCCTAAGGAGGCTTTCAGGAGATTCTATGGACTCTCTCATTGAAGAGCTGGAAATTTCCTTTCTTAAATCTCAGGGGCCTATCTTTACCTCTCTCCTGACCCATATCTCTGTGGACTGTGAACTTTTCCAATGCATGGTCACTGCCCCCATCCTGACATGCACAATTAGCTCACATTGGTGACCAGCATTGAATCCCCTCTGGTAAGGCTCTGTATTACCTGGGTCAGGAAGTTTTCCTCCATACATTCCAGGAGTCTACTGGCAGTGCACCATGCTACTTTCCTAGAAGATATTGAGATGCCTGAAGTCCTCCAGAAGGGCAGGAGCCTGCAAATGCAATGCCTCCTGCAACTGAATCAAGAAGGTTCCATCAATAGGCTCCACGGGATCAGGGGGCCAACAGTAGATACTGACCACAAGGTTCATTTTGTTGCCATGGTTTCTGATTTTTACCCAGCAACTACTAGGTGCTATGTGAGAATGTATTTACCCATGTGAAAATGTACAGTTCTAATCCTTTTTTTCATACTTTTTTCAGTGATTGGTGGGTGTAGATAAGAGGAGTTTTAAAGGTGTAGATAAGAGTATTTTAAAGGAGTTTGGAAAGTGCTGCTGTTCTAGCAAAAAAAAAAAAAATCAGTAATTCCTATAATTTTCTTGTGAGTGACTTGGAACTATAAATGCAGGACAAGAGGGAATGCTGGGAAGATATGTGGGGCTTCTATTTTGCTTCTGTAGCAAAGGATGTTTTTTATTTTGCAGCAGAGTATCTTCTCCAGGAAAGGTTTTTGTAAAGAATCTAATTTCCATGAATTTGTTATGTGTTGGAGAATTTATAGAAAGTGTGTTAGATCTTCTTTTGATCTTCTTAACTTCACAAACTTCTTTTCCTTTTTGTGATAAATTAAATAATTCAGTCTAGCATCTAGAGGCAAGAAAATGTCCTATGTTCTGTTCTCCCCTCCCTTCCACAAATTTAGCCATTGAAAAATCCTGAAGCAAGGAAGTGCATTTAAAATACAGTTCTAATACTGATTATTTTCCTTAAACAAATCTTATAACCACCTAAATTTTCTTTGCCATTCTTCTCAGAAGAGGCTCCATTATGGTGTTTGAGCATTTTAACAAACATTTCATGGTGAAAGTCTGAATCTTTACAATTGGAATATGTTGAAAAGAGGAAAAAGTTTTCCCAGGATCATCCTACAGACTAGTAATAGTTGTGGTCAGGACCTATTGAGTACAAACCCAGTAACACATGGGTAATTTAACTTTCTTTAAAACACAAGTTGTTGTTTTAGAAAATTTTTGGAATTAGAAAGCATCACAGAATAGCATTACAGTACAAGAGACACAGTACAATCAAATCTATTGATTGCACTGTCTTTGAGATATTATTGCAGCACTCAAGTTTTTAAGAAGGAGTTATGAGTGAATGTCATTGCATAAATAGTAGGTTGAAACATAAGAATTTTGGGTGTTTTTCATTCCCTTAATATTCCCTGAATGTTTCACTCCTTTCATTTCCCTATATTTCAACTAGTCACAATTACCTACTAAAGATGGGTGTGACAAAATGTAGGTTTTCCTGATGTCTTGTCTATATATTTTAGTTAGAATAAGGAAAATAAGAGCAAAAGAAGCATGCTGAAGTTTTTTGAGGTGGTGGTTTATAATGAGTCTGATGCCTTGAGAGGCTACCTACAACAGAGGCTAGGCAGAGTTATAGGAATAATGTAGGTATTTATTAAAAGGCCTTCAAAGGATACACTTTGGGCAATACAAGAGCCCAGCCAGGGCTACATCCAAGGTAGACCCAAGATGGACTCAGGATGGATGATGGGTTACACGTTTTCACACTTTTATAAGTTTTGGTCCATTTACATATTAGGGTTAATTGTCCAATTACAGCTTCAGATTATGAAGTCCCATCCTCCCAGACTGCTCTCCTCAATTTGCTGTTGTTTATACTTTTTGGGCTTGAAGCTGCAGCTGTGTCCTTGGTTCTCGGGCTGGAAAAGGATTGTTTTGTCTAACTAAACTGTGAGAACTTTCTGACACTTTATAAGAAGTTCAGAGTTATATACTAATGCAGTACAGAATCTGGAAAATGTGAAAGCTAAAACTTAAGGTATCATGTCCAATGCATGACCATTTTTTCATCTTCTAACAGCTACAGTCTCACAGCCATTTATGTCTATATAAAAGGCGAAAAAAGGCACTGAGACCTGATGTAAAAATGTCAAGCTAGACATTTAAAAATGTCAAGCTAGACATACAAGCTAGTGTAGTCTGACTCTCTAATCTGATAGTCTCTATCTCTTCAGCTGGCACATGTGTAATGTATTTGCTCACCTTTAATATTTATTTATTTTTAAATTACTAATTTTTTACTGCCCCATTCAAAAAATATCCACGTGGAAAGGGATGAATGTCCTTGGTTTTTTATGAATTAAAAGTTGCTATGATCTGTTCAAGGCTTCAGTGTGACTTTTTACCTATGTCCACAGCGATCATGGTGCAACTAGTTGAGATGCGAGTGGCATTGAAACCAGCACTATGTAATGAACACTTGAGCAGCCACCTTGTGCTGGGCCCCCCATGGCTGCAGTTGGACTCTGATCTAAGAGTGTAAAAGATGGGCCATTCCCTTGGTATAACTTGGACTATCAATCCAATCCAATCGCAGTCTTAACCTTTGAATGTGGGTTGCCAGCTTTTAAGTTCAATTGTATTATCAACTCTTTTTGAAAACAGGAGATCTTAACTCAAAAAAATGAAAAGCTGCAAAATTTTAGCCCATCCATTTTATGCTATTGATATAATATTGGCTTAGGACTCTATAAAAGCCATGAAATCATAAATGAAGAAAAAGCAGTCTAAAGGTATGATACACTTTTGTTAGATACACACAGCTAAAAATGATCAGGTTTACAGTTTTAACAGCATAGAACATTAAACTACTTTTCTTCCACCCCATAAGCCTATGGACAACATATCAAGCAGACCTCTATATGAAAAATGAATGCATGCTTTCTGAAAGCTTAAAGCATATTCATGAACTGGTTTGTGGTGAAAGAAAAGTTCTGGTTTTCATTGTGCCTCTAATTTTAGGCAAGATTTTTCTGCTTAGGTTCAGCTCACCGTTTTGTCTACGTGTCACAAAATTTATTGATAGCCTTCACATGTCAGCCTCCAGATACGAGTGTTGCTGATGTTAAATTCTAAGAAAAGTGTGTTCTGTGAAGACTTATTTTGCATGTTTTTATCAGTCTCAGTAGTCTATTTTTCTCCCCTTTAATAATGTGATAGGATCATAGATACATTTTATTGTAAAGCCTGAACCTAGCTGTAAAATTTCTGCGTCATCTTGACAGAGAAAATGTTTTAAGTGTCTTAATGGATCATCATTACTTGCTCCTTCCTTCTTAAAAATCTGTGATCTCACCTACAGTGAAAAGGATATTGATTCTGGGAATTGTGACATTTTCTCTCTCTGTCCTTTTCTTTAAAATCTGTGAACATGTGAACATCTTTTGAGTTTATCTTCCAAGAATATGTGCCAATTTGATGGCTGTCTTGTGCTTTAATGTATCAACCTTTTTTTACTGACCTAAGCTACTGTTAAATTTTAATGATCCCTCCTTTGTTGATCTTTTCCTTGATTCTAATTATCTATACCAACAGAGATGTTTGAGGTTATGTCGTATCCTACTCTTTTAGTGTTTCAGTTTTAAGCCTTAACCACATCTCAAAGCTCTCCATTTATACCAACAAGGTAGGTGATGTGTCTGAGAGGATTGAAATCCCATCTGGCCAGGAAGATATATTTACTGGATCTACCAGAGTATGTGTAGTAGTAACAGTAGTAACTCTGGCATCTAGGCTGAGAATTAAAGGAAACAGTGGAATAAAGGAACAGAGACTAATTTAACTACGAAGCTCTAAAGGTATATTCGTATTCTGTACATAGTTTATGGCTTCGGTAAGACTGCATAATATCTTTATATATATATATATGTCTCTAAATGAAGTGTAAGGCAGTTTGAGCAGATTGTAAAGACAAAGAATTTGCACAGTTCTTCAGAGAAGAAGTTTTGGATGGTGACTTCTTGGCTAGAAAATGCTTCAGTGAATGTCTGGGTGAATGCCAGGGAGTTCACAAATTTTATTGGGATGATTTCTTCTTTTTCTCATGTACCAGGTAGAGACATAAGTTCTAGGTCTTTGATTTTTCCCATGAAAATATCAGAGCCCTGACACACCTGAATCGCTCTGGTTCCAATTTACAGAAGATGGAATTTGCAACTAGCTCTGCAAGTTCACCCTAGATTTTGTACATTGCTTTCAGGTCAGGTTTTACAAGGGAAGCCTTGTTTATATTGTTTTGCATTTGAGCTACAGTTGCATAAAAGGTTTTTTGGAGGGGGGAAGGGTATTTTCATCAAAGATATTGAATTTTGCCTATATCTTATATAACTTTTCTTATCCAAAGTGTGTGTGGGAGGGATGGGACAATATATTCTAAAATAAATTTTGAAAGAAAGCCAAGTATCAATTTAAAAGAAAACAAAGTGAAAATTCATGGTATTGAATGAAATTAAACTGTATTTGCTACTGATTTTCTGACTGAAAATCTCTGCTTCTTTTTTTGTGTTTCTACCTAATGATAAAAAATCTGCTTCCATTAAGGCATAGCTGGTCTAATGCAAAATTTTCACAAGTTATAGAAATGTTTTTGTCAATTCCAGGAGTTAAGAGGTAAAAGGAAACAAACACAATCAATTCCTTTATGCCACATGCATGTTATTTTTTCCCCTGTAGCGTTTGTTTGTTTGTTTGTGTGGTCTTTTATATGTTGGTACCTTTAAGAAAAATGGTCACACTGTGGGTAGTGTAACTTCAAATACTTCAAGATAGTCTTTCATTCAAATGGTTGTATTTTCTCTTCTACTACTATGAGTAACAGATTTCATTTATCTGATGTTAGCCACTAATTTATTTCTTAATCCCTCCTTATTCTTCTGAGGGAGAATTTTTTATGGCTTCTTTATGGAATATTGGTCAAGGACACATTGCTGGTTTCATCTGGTGAGGCTGTTACAGTGTACATTGCATAAAGTACAAATAGCTTGCTTTATATTTGCCTGAAAAGACTTTTTTTAAAAACCACACACAACTGAGAAAAAACACATTTGAAAATTTTATCTTTAATATTCTATCAATATTTAAAAAGGGTCTGAAGGGAAGGACCCCAAAAAGTAATGTAATTACTTTCCTAAGTACTATTTAAAATTTAGTGCAATACAATTTAAAATAATTATGAACAACAAAACTAAAACCACATTTTTTTTACAAATACAGTAATTGTCACTTTTTTCCTGACTCTTAAGAAGGCAGGTATTTTGAATACTCTAAATATGACCAGCAGTGTGTTTCTTCCTTTAAATTGTACTTTGCTTTACAAGTTTGTCCCTTGTAAAGCAAACATTTCAGTCCCTTTTTAGCAAACGTTATATTCAAAATTAGTTTAGAGAATATTGCTTGCTTCTGTTGAAAAAATATTTGACCAATTAATCCTGACAAATTACAGTGGAAAGTCTAATTTGTGCAAAGAAAGCTTTTCTTAAATAGCTTTATGTGTTGAGTTGAGTTTCTTCTTAACATTTCTTTACTCAAGCAAAGAGCCATTTCATCCCTTTTATAATGTGTCAAGTTCATAAGGCAGCATTATGCCTGAATCTGGTGAATGAAATGTGCATCTCCTATCAATCTAGATATGCCATTTATACTATACTATCCATGTAGATATACTGGAGATCTATTTAAGTTACAACCAGAATTTATGATCTGTTCCATATAAATTAATATATTTTTATGTTGCATCTATTCCCTGTTCTTCAACACCTTTACCTCATCCTGATTTACATTTCCCAGAGTGTGGCAAAGCTTATTCTATGATGTGAGAGAGAAATTGCTGGAAAATGAGGTATTTCTGCACAGTATATGTGAATGTATGTGACTATGAGAACAGATATATTTATTGATTGGCTACATAAAACATGAAAAAAACATGATGAAGGGATGTTCTGAATATGTATTTAAATACATTAATGACTTTCGTTGTACAGTTTGATATACAAGGTCATATAATGGAGTTAAGTAATTCTCCCTCTCTTTCTCTCCTACCTTACTTCTCTCTTGGTTCTCTTGATCTTATTTCTTCCTTTCTTCCTTCTCCTTTTATCATGGGAAAGAAGGATAATTGCTTGTGTTTGTAGATCAAGTCTCATTGCTTGTATTGGATTGCCTACACTGCAGTGGAATACCAACTGGATCAATGTCTCAGATGGCTAGAATACATTTTAAAGGTATCCTATTCACTAATTCTAGAAGAGTAAGTAAGGTAGTCTGCATCCTACATCAGGTTTAAACATTTATAAGTTTCTAATTTTACTTTTTTTTCATTTATCACAGTGCAAGAATAAAAACATTATTTAGGCTGTTCGATTCACTAGGCTTTTGACATTAATCTTCAGCAAGTGAAGACAAGTCTTCACTCTATGTAATTCAGGAATAAACAAAACAGGTAGAGATTTTTAGATGAGGTTACTATTCAAGAAAATGTGAGACTGAAGTAATTCATGAAGAATTAAAGACAGCTTAAAATATAGAAAATCTTCCAAACAGAACTTTGGCCACATTGGTTTGAACAATTTGTGAGATAGGCTTAACTTTCTGTAATAGACTGGATGCACTCAAATGTTGGCAGGATGTGGTCCTTCAACTGGCACAGAATTACTACAAGTTTTTGTAAAATATACATTCATGTCAATTCCAATTTACAGTTGTAGTTAGAGTCCAAAATGAGTATGAGAGACAGGAGAGAAAAAATGGCCCCTGAAGATATCCCAGGCTTTTTGCCCAGATTCTTGATAGAGGCCTTTTACACCTCGGACAGACACTTTTAAGATATTTTAGCAAGTGAATAAGATCTGCCAAAATAGAATGAGGCAGAAATCTTAAGTACATACTAAGCCTATAACCATATACAGACATTGAAGTATACACTGCCTGAATAAATTTGGAACAACAAAGAATGATAACATTCTTTGTTTATTCTGTCCTATTCAAGAAAGTGAAGTAAGTTAATTTCACTGTTCTTAGCTCTAAACAAATATTGCACTTAGCAGAAGGCATTGCACTACTGAGTGCAGAAACAGAGGTCCTCTTGCCTAAAATCCCTTTCTACAGCCAGAAAACCTAGAGTGAGTGGGGTGGAGCAGTGTCCAGACAGTTTTTAAATATCTCTAAAGATAGAGATAGAATACATCACCTCCTTGGGCAGCATGTTCTATTGTCCAGAAATGTCCTACATTTATTTGGTTTAGTACTGGTGAAATAAGTGAATTCAAACTAATGACCATTACAACATTTTCAAATGAATGTTGTTACCTATTTTCCCTTTGAAGCTTTGTGGTGTATCAGCCACAACAAGACTTCTTTACCTCTTCACTGGTTTGAAACACACATGTGAAAGAGGGACCTTAACTTTTCTTCAAAATGAGATTATTTTCTTCAAAATGAGATTGAACTATATAGATTTTGCAGATGTATTTCTTTGTTTAACTTTCAGTATATTCCATTAAAGGCTTTTGAAAATGTTCTCTTTCGACTATCTGTAACCACTTTTATCAAAATCTTCTTTCCTCTATATTAGGAAGTTCCTCACTATTTAGAGTCAGCACTTTTTCAGTCTCTCATTATTTGAGTTTCATTCTGAAACACAAGAATTCAATCCTTCTATAATCAGGTAACCTTCTCAGTGGATTAGGGAAGGACTGTGGATGTCATGTACCTGGCACTCACCACAACATTTGACACAGTCTTTCACAGCATTCTCCTGGAAAAGTTGGGCAAGTATAGCCTTCTCTGGGTAAAAAAAAATAATTAAAAAATAGATGGATGGCAATGCCGAGAGACTGGAGGTGAATAGTATCACATCCAGTTGGTTGCCAGTCACTATTTGTATTTCCCAGTGATCAGTGCTGGGTCCAGTCCTATTTAATATCTTCATTTATTATCTGAAAGTTTGGACTGAGTGAACACTTAGTAAGTTCGTGAATAACACCATTTTGGGTGGTAGTATTGATCTGATGGAGAGCAGGAAGGTTTTGCAGATGGATCTGGACAGCCTGGATCCATGGACCAAGGCCAGTTGCATGAGGTTCAACAAAGCCAAGTGTCAGGTCCTGCCCTGGGGTCACTACAACTCCATGCAAAGGTACAGGTTGGGGCAGAGTGGCTACAAAGCTGCCCAATGGAAAAACACTGGAGGGTTCTGGTCAACAGCACCTGAAAGTGAGCCAGGAGTGTGCCCAGGGGCCGAAAGATCCAGTGGCATCTTGGCCTGTATCAGTGGGGCCAGCTGAACCAGGGCAGTGATTGTCCCTGGTGAGGTCACACCTTGAGATCTGTGTCTGGTTCTGGCACCTTTCTTTAAAAATTACATTGAGGTTCTGGACTATGTTCAAAGGAGAGTAACAAGTCTGGCGAAGAGGGTAAGTCATATGAGGAGTAGCTAAGGGAGATGGTGTTGTTAAGCCTGGAGAAAAGGAGGGATAACCTTATAATTTTCTACAACTACCTCAAAGGAGGTTGTAGCCAGGTGAGGGCCAGCCTCTTCTCCCAGGCAACCACTAACAAGACAAGAGGAAATTATTTCAAGCTGTACCAGGGGAGGTTCAGGTTGAACTTTAGAAATTATTTTTATGGGAAGTGCTGGTAAACATTGAAGTGAACAGATCACGGAAGTGATGCAGTCACCAGCCACAGAGATGTTTAAGAAAAGCTGTCCATGGCACTTGGTGTCATGGTCTGGTTGACAGGGTTGTGGCTGGTCAAAGTTTGACTCACTGATCTTAGATCTTTTACAGCCTAAATGATTCTGTGATTCTGTAAGAGGTTGAGTATCAAGCACTGAACTCTGAGTAGCACTAAAGATGCACTGTTTTGTTTTTTTTTAATTGTGCCTACTTTCTTCTCACTTGTATGAGGAAAATGAGAATATTTGTAAGCCTGCAAAAATAGATTACTGCTCAAAGCCTCTTTCTGAGAAGTGGGTAATGGCATTTGCAGTTAGGCTCTAGCATTGGCCTCAGTGGAAGCAGACTTGAGATAATGCAGCATATTTCACATGCCTCAGCAAATCAGCAATTCACCTGCTACCTTGTTGTGTGTTTTTGACACTGCACTATAAAGTATGCTGTTATACTGTATCATATAATTTGAAATTCAAGAACTTCATAAGCTTTGTTCTGGAAAGATTTCCCATTGTATTGTTTTTATTTTAAGTAACCTCTTTTCTTTCTACTTTTCTTCGCTTACTAGATGGACCACCTTTTCAGGTGAGTTGAAAGAAACTATAACCAGTTGCTTAGAAGTATGTGTCCTAAACGAAAAGTAAGTCTCAGGAGGTACATCCCAAAAAAGTGAGTCCAGTAACAGCTCACCTCTACTCTAGGAGCAGGTATCTAACATACCACACAGACATTTCCATTTTTTCTTCATGGGGTAAAGGAGATTGTCTTTTTTTCTCTATTTTATGAAAAATATCAGTTTTCTATGGGAAGAGAATACCCTGCCCCTACATCTTCCCTCTTAAACAGAAACTGTGAACATAATGAAATTACAGTGTAACACCAGTTGCCTCAGTGTGAGGCATTGACAGCTCAGCATTCCTATGGTGTCATAATGGTTGTGTGGGGGAGCCGAGTCAGCTCCTTTACATTTGCAATAAAATGTGTTTCAATGAGAGATGAAAAAAATGTGCAGGAAGTAGACAGTTTTGGAAAAAAATCCTGTCCAAAAAGTACTTAATGATTCATTATTTGTGCTTCATGCAAATAAGCAAGGGATGGCAGAGAAAATATTCCTTGCTGTACTGGTTTGAGCTGTGATACAGTTAATTTTGTCTCTAATAGCTAGTATGGGGTTGTGTTCTGAATTTGTACTGGAAACACATTTGATAACACAGGGATGTTTTAGTTCCTGCTGAGCAGGTATAACACAGAGCCAAGGCCTTTGCAGCTCCTCACCCACCCCTCCAGTGAGGAGGCTGAGGGTGTGCAGGGAGCTGGGAGGAGACAGCTGACCCCACACCACATGGTGCCATCCTCAGGTTATAAAGGAAGGAGGAAGGAGGGGTCATTTGGAGTAGTGGAGTTTGTCTTCTCCAGTCACTGTGAGGCTCAATGGGACCTCTTGCCCTGGAGATGGCTGAACACCTATCTGGCCATGGAAACTGGTGAATGAATTTCTTGTTTTGCTTTGGTTGCATGTGAGACTTCTTCTTCCTATTAAACTGTCTTTCTCTCACCTCAAGAATTTTCTAGCTTTTCCCTTCCAATTGTCTCCCTTATCCTACCAGGGGAGAGGTTATGGGATGCTTAATTGTTAAACCACAACACTTACCTATTAACGGAGTTCACTGCTGATGGTTTTAGTATATGTCTTGTAACAGGTGTTCACCTAGAAAAGCTTTCTGTATTAGACAATTACTTTTCTCATTTTCCTATCACAAAATAACCTCCAACTTGTGATAGCACCGAATCGTCCCAGACTACTACTTTGGCAACCAATGTACTTCCAAGCAATATTAAAGAACCATAGACTTTCCACTCATCATATCCACTCCATTCCCCTTTCTTATTTTCTTTAGCGCTTCTTTCAGCTTTTATTAAGAGCCTATTATTTAGATATATGTTTTGTTCTATCCCTGGTGATAGTGTTTCATCTCTCCTTGTATTTTCTATTTTTCACCTCCATATGTACAGTTTGACTTGTGAAAGCTTTACAGTGGTGATTTCAGGAGGAAGCTAACCTTAGCTGGAATATCTAGATTTTATTCTGCTGTAAATGTGTATTAAACCTAACTAAACATTACTTTTGCTTTTGATGTTGCTTTTTCAAATTTCAGAGGACAGAATTAACGTCTTGAATCATATTGCCAAGCTTTCCTTGCATATATCCTTCTGTATACAACTCATTTAAATGAGTTCATAAAAAGGTTATCTACACTGGTTGTCATATGTGTATCTCCCACTCCAGATGGAGTCCAAGCCAGCCTTGTGACCTAGTGCATGTGGTTTCCAAGTTGCAGAATACAGAGAAGGAATATGTAAAGATTTTTGCAGCATGAGTAATGAAGGGTTTGGTTCTTATCTAGGTGATAGTGCACAATGGCCAGCAAAATAGGTTACAAAATAAAAGAAAAAAAAAATCAGCTGAACTATGGCAACCTTTGAATGAAGTGTTGCTGATAACATCACACATGCTTTTAAAATGAACCAAGTTTTTTAGGATGCCCTATTCAGCTGTTGCAAAGCAAATAAGGGAATCAGACAATATACTATTCTTCGCTCTTTTGTTAACTGTTTTGCATTATGGCAGCTCATTAACATTTTATTTCAAAGAGAAAATGGAAAGTGATGGTAACTGGGGTTAGAGTTCAGAAAGTTCAGAGGCCCAGAAATAAGGATGAGAGAATATTAAATTAAAAAGGGGATCCTTCTTTGGCAAATGATCCACATCAGTGTTGTAAAGAAAATATGAAGGTGGTATGAAGATATTCATATGTTAAAGTGGAGCCCATGTGATGTGTTCTTCTGTTGAAGGCCTAGTAGATCTCAAAGAACCTTTTTTTTTGTAGCAGTGTAGTCTACCTTAGTGAAGCAAGCAACTGTTTTCCTGTTCAGCTTGAAATTTCCACCCATCCTTGAAGAGAACAAGTAATCCAGTATTGAATGCCTGTTAGTTTTACCAGAAAGATGAATGTTTTAGGAAATCCTAAAGCCTGAAGACTGCTAAGCCAGAAATTATATCCATCCTGCTTGCTGTATGCTCCTTTTCCATCTCTGCTCTACTGCAATAAATTTATGATGCTGCCCTCCTTCTTTAGCACCTTAGCTATTTATGGCTGCACCTCAGGACTACTAGAACTGTAGTCATAATAAAAAGAGATTCCTGGCTTCTTCTGACTACTCAAAATATTAGTGTAGTGGTCAGCTTCCTAAAATGGAATATCATTTTCCAGCTGTCTGATCTCATTCACACTGTTGTCAGGACTAACATAATGGTGTGACACAAAGGTCTCGTCACAGGTGTTTTGGAATAAGTGAATTGAATCCTGTGGTGGGGTGACCCCAGCTAGACACCAAGTGTCCACCAAAGATGCTCTGTTACTGCCCTCCTTAGCTGGGCATGAGAGAGAAAATAGAGTGAAAGATTCATGGATCAAGACAGGGAGATCTCACTCACTAATTACCAACACAAACAAAACAGACTCAAGAAATGAACTGAATTTCTTACCAATGGAATCAGAGTAGGATAATGAGATGTAAATCTAAATTTTATAAACCTTTCCCCCCACCCTTCCCTTCTTCATGGGTTAAACTTTACTCATCGTTTTCTCTGTGTCTTTCTTTCCAGAAACACAGGGAGATGGGGAATGGGGGCTGCAGTCAGTTCATCATGTGATGTCTCTGCCACTTCTTCTTCCCCCTCAGTGGGATGGCTCCTCACACTGTTCCCCTGCTCCAGCACAGGGCTCCTCCAATGGGAGACAGTCCTCCATGAGCTGCTTCAATGCGCACCCTTCCCAAGCACTGAAATTCTTAATGAACTGCTCCAGCATGGTTCCCTTCCATAGGGTGCAGTCCTTCCAGAGCAGATCACTCCAGCATGGTTCCCCTGTGGACCTCATATCTTACCAGTAAACCTGCTCCAATGTGGTCCTCTCTTGACAAGGCCATGAGTGCTCCCAGGAGCTTGCTCCAGTGCAGACTGTGCACAGCATCACATCCTATTTTGGGTGCCCACTTGCTCTGGCCTGGCGTCCTCTGTGGGCTGCAAGGGCACAGCTACCTCGCCATGGCCTTCATCACAGGCTGTGGGGGAATCGCTGTTCTGGCGCCTGGAACACCTCCTCCCCTTCTTTCACTGGCCTTGGTGTCTGCAGGGATGTTTTTCTCAGGCCTTCTCACTCCCCTCTTCTCTGTCTGGAGATGTCGTTGTGCCTTAACTTTTCCTCCCTTCTTGAATCTGTTATCGTAGAGTTACCACCACTGTTGCTGACTGGCTCAGCCTTGGCCAGTGGCAGGACTGGCTGGAAGCTGGTTGTCACTGGCTCCATTGGACCACCTGGTAGAAACTTTTAGCAGCTTCTCACAGTAATCTTCTCTACAGTGTGTGTGTGTGTGTGTATGTGTGTGTATGTGTGCACTCATGTGTGAACCTTCCCTTGTTTTAGGCTTTTACAGTCTAAGTTCTTCACCTTATTTATTGCATTGACAGTTACACATGGGTAAATGGAATGTAGTTTCATTTAAGGCATTTGCTTTTCAATGCAGTTAGATGTTTAATAAGATTTTCAGGGTATGTAAGACAGTGCAGTTGTAGATTTAACTAAAACCTACATTATCTTTTCTGGGCTTTTAATGCCTAGCAATAATTAAAGCACATTTAATGCTTAGTAGTAAGACTTGAAAAGTTATACTAAATTGAGAAATTCTTATTTATTAGCTGACATATTTGGCATAAATGTTTCATGTGTTTTGATGTAGATACTTCATTGACAGCAAAGTTTTTTTTTTAGGTATAGGACAGCATAACAGGGAATGCAAACCAACCCTTGTTCACTGCAGTCTTCAGGCAGGTAGAATTTGTGGAGGAAGGAGCAGTGTGAAAAAAACCCCATCAAAACAAAAACAAACCATGGACACCTCCCAGGATTTCAGAAGAAATTATTTCAGGAGAAAAATCATGCTTATGTGAAATTTGGATGCTGGAGTAAACTTCACCAAAGACAAGTTAGACAGCATATAACTGGCAAGAAGATAAAGGATATATGTTTGGTTAATAAATCCCATCTCTGAACTCCTAAGGATACCACCTCTATGTGTGCATAGTATATTAAATGATTGTATCTATAAAACACACACACACACACACACACACACGCACTCCATCATACTCTCTACTCAATTTATTAACATTTCCAAAGCATTTGTCAAATCACTGTCTAAAATTTTATGAAATTAAAACACCACCATAAATATTTCACAAGTTTTAATTAATTTTCCTTATGCCAGACAAAATGATAAGCTTCATTTTCCGAAGAAAAATGGTTGCTGCATCCCTGCTCTGGTTGTTTTATAATACTACTTTGTTGTTTTCACTCAGGCCCTTTGAGAAAGCTTGAGTTGTGAAGCAGGTCTTATAAAATAATCTAAAGATTATAAGGTGATGACTTTTCTTAGATCTATTTCTGGAAGATATTTCAGAGTCTTGGACCTATGCTTAGCTGTTAAGTGTCGTGCACTTGTTGATCACAGCAGAAACGGCCACAGATGAAAGCCTTGAATCTGTGCCAAAGCAGAGCACTGCAACAACTGGCAGCTACAGTCTGTAAGAAATAAAACAAAATCCAGATTTTTGGAAAGCCCTTCATATGTTTCCCAAACAGTTCCTTTCCCAAAGTATAAAAAATTTATTTAAGAAAGCTTGCTTCTTTCTTAACTTTTGAGAAACTCACCATCCATCACTATCACCCAAAGACACATGAAATACTGCTATTCAAACTGTGACAACTTCTTAACTCACTGGAACAATAAGATCATGCATTTTTTCCAATCACAATGAAAAATGCAGTTCATCCAGTTTTCTTTTTTCATTCATTTTTGTTTTTGGTGGGATTTTGGCACAGTCTTCAGCCAAGCAGCCAAGACCTCTTCTTTTCCTTTACTTTGGAGACCTCAGTAGCAGAGTGTTCTGTACACAGAAAAAATGCCTGTCTTGATCCTCTACCTCATTAATTTTGGCTTCACAGCTTCCTAATGTGCCAGATAGATCCACAGAATAAAAGAATTGCCTGAGTTGGAAGGTACTTTAAAGATCATCTAGCTCCTACACCCCTTCCATGGACAGGGACACCTCTGAGTAGACCAGGCTGGGCAAAGACCAACCTGACCTTGAACACTTCTAGGGATGGGCATCCACAACTTCGCTGAGCAATTGCTTTGGTGCCTCACCCCCCTCACAGTAAAGAATTTCTTCCTTGTATCTAATCTAAACCTACTCTCTTTCAGTTTGAAGCCTGTCACTATATACTCTTGCATATAGAGTCTCTCTTCATCTCCTTTGTAGGCTCCCTTCAGATATCTAATTTACTGGTTCTGCAGAAAAACCTTAGTGGTGCTGAATTAAGGTGGACAAAGGAGAATAACACCATGAAATTGTGAGCTGGGACATCCCTAAATGAAATGCTTACAACCTCTAGCATTACATCATAAGTGCAAATTAATTGCCACATTATAGAGTAACTGAAGAGTTAGATTTATGAGTATATATTATACCCACTATAGAATTTAGCATACATTATTAAATTTTCTGAAAAAAGTTGTGTGGAGCATTACTCAATGCAATCTCATGTGACATGCAGTCTGCACTGCTGTTTTCACTACAGTCTTTATCTGTGTTATGATCCACCTCAGAAGGTGAGGGTAACTAACTCAGGTTCTTTTTAATAGATCCCTTGGAGCAGATTAGAGTGAAACAACACTGAAAACACAGCAGATATATACATATATATGTATATATGTATAAATAATAAAAAAGTATGTGTATATGTATATGTGTGTGTGTATATACATATATATATATGTAAGTTCTATTTTAGAATAATTTAGTTGTAATAGAAAAGAGGTTATAGTTGGTTATTATTATCTGTAGTAATATAACAATGTTAAAGCATAAACACAGCTTATATAAGGGAAAAGAAGAAAGAAAGAAAGAAAGAAAAAAGAAAGAAAAAGAAAGAAAGAAAGAAAGAAAAGAAAGAAAGAAAGAGAAAGAAAGAAAGAAAGAAAGAAAGAAAGAAAGAAAGAAAGAAAAGAAAGATATCACCACTTGTGACAGATTTGACACAGATTTGACTTGTGACAGGTCCACTGGCTGAAGTAGTGGTCACAGTCTTGGTCTGTCAGGAGCGGGGAAAGCCCAGGAATTCAAAGGTTTAATACATGCTCAGGTTTATGTTGGAATGACCAGGTACTGCCCTTTGAGTGGGTGGGAGTTTTACACCTGATGGAACACTGTGGATAATGCTTGGTTGCTTAGTGGAAAGCCCCAGTACGAGTCTGGGGGCACTCTGGGGGTCTTTGGTGGTCTATGACACCTTCTAAAACAAGACAGCTACCTCACATATCAGTGTAGTTGAGCGAGTTATGCCCCACCAGAAGGGATGAACGCCCTCACGCCTACGTATGAATGTCCCAGTACCTCCCTGGGGAGATTCACACCTGAGCCAGTTGTGTAAGGGGGGACATTGGTGTGATCAAAAGCACTGTGGTGCCTCAGCAGGGACTGCTTTGCTTCTTATTTGCCTTCTCCCTTATCTGGATCAAAACCCAGCTTGTGTCCTCCAGTGGTGGGTGTTCAGCTGCTCTGTCTGATGTGGATCAGAGCTTTCACCACCACACAAAAAACTCTCCTCCTCCCCTTCTTTTGGGGGCAGGGGGTGCAAACCTGGCCTCAGCAAAGCACCCACTGCTTTTGTACATTGCCAATTGTTTGAGTCATTAGTCATGAATGTTTCTGTTTCTTGCAACCTGTAGTCTTAATTAAGTTCAGACCTGCTTTGCTCATTTGGACTCTGCAGTTTTCCATGTTGTAAAACTTTGAATCCTGGTTCTAGATTAGTTTTGGCCCATGGGCTTCTACTGGCTTTCATAAGTCATTCAGCTTACCGAAAAATATATTCATATCCTTCTCTTCCTCCAAGGACCCGTTGGTAGTTACATTTTAATTCACATGGGAAATTAAAGTCTTTAAACAGCAGAGTGTGAACCGCTGAAATTTCTCCAAAGAGGAAGCTTTACAAGAACTGACACTGTTAGTTACTTGAGAATTGGTTTACGTATTGCTTATTTCTAAGGGACAAACCCCATTCTCTTGTGTGAGACTCTCCATAGATGATGAGGGCTTTTGCATGCAGAAGCTGCCCACACAATCACACATGAAAGCTATCTTTTTTCTGCTAATTCCTGTCTGCTACAGTGAATTCTAATTTCTGATTGTCCAGATAATTATCTATTTCCCAGGGAACATATGAAACATATGAATTTTTTTTTGTAAGAAAAACAAGTCCAAAGGCATTTTATTCTGAAGAAGAAATACAATGGTTCAAAATAGGACAAGAAATTTCCAAAACATATGTAAATCAAAAGCTTCAACTGGATCTTAGCAGCACCTTAAGCAGTTTTGCTTGTTTTTGTAGAGCAGGAATCCTGAGTCTGAACTCCACCATTAGGATCATAAAACAACCTGGCAGTATGAAAATCTGGGTCTGGAAATCATGATAAGGACAGATAGGGAATGCAAAAATACTGTCTTGAGTCCTATGATGAACAAGAGGTTTTTCATTTGTTTGCTTGTTTGATTGGATTTTCTTTTGTTCTGTTCTGTTTTTATGTTGCACTGTTCAGACAGTTGGTTCAAACCGTCAAATAATTTTTCTTTCTGGTGTGAAATCCTTATCTTAATGTATCTTAATGTATCTGTGAGGACTGTCTTGTGCCACAATAAGGTACTGTTGTGGCTGACTTATCTAGGTGGTGGGACTGGGGAAGACCAGGCTCAGGAGACATCTTGCCAATGTAAATAAATACTTGAAGAGAGAAAACAAAGAGGACAGAGTCAGGCTTCTTCCAGCAGTGTGCAGCAGCAGAAGAAGAGGCAATGGGAACAGACTGAAACAAAGGAATTTTCATCTGGACACCAGGACACCTTTTGAACTTTGAGGGTGATGGAACACTGGCACAGGTTGCTCAGAGAGATGGTGGACTCTCCATCTTTTGAGATATTAAAAAAGTTGTCTTGGTAGTTTTGTTGAGTCTTGGATGGGAGGATTGTACAAGGTAAACTTCAATGATTGCTTCCAACCTCAAGTATTCAATGATCTTCTGTAATGGAAAGAGAATCAACCCTGGTTTCTCTGGGGTCTGAGTAGAGTATCCTCCAGGCCAAAGTATCATAATCATACCAGAAAGAAAGCACACTGATAAATCTTTCTGTCTTTTTTTTTTTTTTTTTAACCCTTTCTTTCAGTTTAGGCATCTTTTGCCAGTCTGTACAAAGCTCACAAAAGGAATAGTTCAGTTCACTTTCATTTCAGAGCTCTTGTCAGTTTTGGGTTTCATTGTCCCCCCAGCTGTAGAAATGCCTACGTTTGTATATCATCTTTATATGTGTATATCATCTTTATGTGTGTGTATCATCTTTATGACTTGCATGCCCCAGCTTATGTTTAGAAAATGGGACATCCAGTTTCAAATCTGGGGTGAAAAAGAGGACAGTGTTGAAATTATCTCTTTGTGTTTCTCTGTTCCCTATTAACTGTAAGCTAAGCATGGAAAATCTTTTCTTTATGAGCTAGTGGGAATGAATATTATGTAGTTCATATGCATTGGTGATTTCTATAGCTTATCTCATTTATTAATGTCAAGAAACAAAAAGTAGTTTGCCAGTAGAATTCTTGGAGGGCTGAAAGCTGCCAGTCTTGCCAGCACCTCCCAAATACTTTCAGAATTTGATAAATATTTTTTTTGTTTCTTATACTGACAAGATAATGCAATGAATGTAAAGGAAAGGATAAGAATCAGAAGCCTGCATACAATTAAACATTTCTCTCAGCCTTACTGTTTGAGAAACACCAACTGGTTTGGTTGGCTCTAGTTTTCTTTCCGGTGTCTAAGTATTCTTTGCCCAGTCCAATAATTCATTGATGGATTTCATTAAAATTGGACAGAGATAAGTACATCACAAAGATAAGCAAGTTTTTTATGTGAAACTAGGAAGCAAAACTTTGGGGAGTGAACTAAGACATTTCAATGGTAGGAAAAGCAGTACTGCATCTCCCCTCAGTTTAAAAACAGGAAAAATATCGAAACACAGCTATTGCTTCAGTCAGAGCCAGCAACAGAATAAGAGACATAGGCCTATAGATGAAATGTTTATGCGTGTTTTGGTCTCCACAGTATTATTTGTGGAGTACAAGGCTAAGTCAAAATCCATCATTTCAAGCACTTTAAAAAAAATCAAACCAAACCCAAATGAAAACTAAACAAAAAACCTGATCTGCCTCACACTCCCCCCCTTTGCAAAGCAAAGAAACACACCCTCCCCCAAAAAAACCCCAAACCCCAAAGCAGAAAAATAAACCCACAAATGATCTGACTCTTTTACTTTGGGAGACTTTAAATACTTTTTGTGTTTTGAACAGAAATTTGGATTTTAGCAGTCAGAGGAAGTTCACAGAAATTATTGCAAAACATTTACTGAAGGAATGTATGAAATAGCAGGATGAGAGTGAGCACAACCGACCTGGGACATCAGAAGGCTGGAGAAAGAGGGGCTTATGGGGCAGGGGCCTTGTGACAGGAATCTAGGCAGGAAAACTGCCACTTATAACTAAAGGAATGAGAGAGAGAAGGATGAAGGAAATCTGGATCAAACAGAACTTGAATACTGGTGAAGCAGCGGTAAAACTGAACCACGGCTTCTTTTTATTCTGGCTTTTCAGGGGTTTGATTTGTTCCCTTTCCTAATATTTTAAAAGTTATGTTTGGGGTTCCAGAAGGCAAAGACTAATGCAGAACTGATTAAAAGTATGTGTGTACACAAATTGCGATGGCTCATCCTATATACAGAAATACTAAATTCATAAACCAAGATTTTAAATAACACCTGGCTGCCAGAATAAAGTAAAATAGATATTGTCACATGGTGCTGTTTCAGACACAAAAGCTGTTCAGGGGCACTCTAATACACTGTGTGCTTGTGTACTGAATTAAAAGATATTTTTATTCTCTTTCCTTATTTTTCTTAAAAATAATAATATTAAAATGATTTTTTAATTTGAAAGAAGCCTTCCTGCAAGAGGCCTTTAAAATCTTCTTTAGAATAAAATGGTGCCCCAAACTGAATATGCATGCACCAAAATGAAATAATTTGTGTGCCCAAATCAGAACGTATGAGTGTGGACTGCAGATGACACAGTATCGCTTGATTCAAGCTTAATTTTTGCATTAAGTTTTGATGTTTTGGAATGAATTCCATGTAATACATATGGATTGCCATGATATTACTTTTAGAGTTGGAGGTAAGCTTATTTTAGCATCGCTTCTCTTGTGGAACATCAGTCAGTAGCACAGGGTTACTGTGTGAATCACACAGAACTCACAGGACAGTTTCCTCTGAACCCCTCAAGCCCCATGTCTGGTTAATGCCCCAGCACAAAAGGCCTGAGTGCAAGTCAACCATGACGTCAGTTTGTTGGGTTTTTTTCCCGTAAGTCAGTTCTTTGTATACACACTCTAGAAACAGTACAACAGGTAAGAAGGACTGTGATATTTTAGCTCCTTGTCAGTCCTAGTGAACTGCAGAAGATTGTTGGCTTTTATAGTAACTTTAGATTCCTGTGCTATTCTGGAAAAATGATGTTGGTAAAATCATGAGGGATTTCTCTTTAAATTTTATTACTACTCTGTCAACTGTGTTCTGCCTTTTTTTTATGCTATATCCCTCAGGCAATAAATACTAATGCTGCTTTAAACCAAGATAAGAAAATCGATCCATGAGTTATTTTTCTATAAGTTGTCTTGTGATACCTATTCAAGAAGTTAAAACTTGTCCCAGGACTTTACTTTTTGGTGTGATTAACTACAGAGATTAATGTTTGACCAGGTCATTCAAAGAAAAACTCTTCAAGTGGCGTGTTATTTATATGTGTCTGGAAATATCTGGTATACCATTTGACTACAAGCATGTTACATTTCAGGTGTCATGAAAGATTTAATTACAAACTTCACTTATATATAAAACCAAATTGTGTCACTAGTTGCTTACAACTTTTTTTTTCTTTCCTGAGTAACTTGCTAATATTTTTCCGGAAGCAAGTTTGATGAGGCTTTGGTCAAGCTGACCAAGAGAGGTGTCCCTGCTCATGGCAAGGGAGTTTCAACATGACAACCCTCAACCTACAATATCGAACTAAACCAAACCCACCAAACCCTTCTATCATGCTGCAATTCTCTATTTTTGTGCTACTGAATATTATTTAAAATTAATTCAACGAGATTTCAAAATGCACTTAGGTGAATTCTGACCCTTGAAAACTTACTAATGTATGTTCTACTCATGGTGCTAATGGTCATGTCATGCTGGCCTGAACACTTCTCTGGTGTAGTGACTGGTTGGCAATCCTTTTCACCTCTGAGCCTTTCCTTAAAATGAGGAACTTTGCGTGCCATTGTGACAAAACATTTGTGTGAGTGCTTTTTTATCAGACAGTATGATCTTTGCTTGGGGAACCTGCCTAGATTTAGTAAGGAGATTTACCCTTTACCCCACCTTACCCTTTCTCAAGAAGCTGAAAATGTAATGGCAAATATCTTTCTACTAAAAGAAAACATTAAGAAGAATTTTGCATAAATTTCCTTTGACATTTTCTGTCCAGATTCTTAAATCCCGTAATTTTACAGAGGCAGAATGATCTCTGAGTAGAAAGAAAAGTCTATAATAATCTCAAAACCCGTTAAATATTTAACAGTGAGAATATTTTATTTTGGCATTTATATGCAGCATTGTAACAAAGAGAAAATAATAGGGAGGTGCTCATTCCCATTTATGAGGATCATGTCCCCTTATGGAAATATTGCTATTACCAGATGAGGAATTCATCTGTACTTCAAGCGTTACACGTGTCCTTTGTCTTCCTGTGGAATCATACTTCTGAGTATGGAATATAACAGAAAATTGAATTTCTTCTCAGCGATAGCAAGATAAAAACTTTGATGTCTTTTGAGTGCAAGAATTTATGTCCTTTCCCTGAGTACTGCAGTGCTGATGGCTTGGAACTGGTCTTGGTGCTGTGACTTCATATTAATCAACCCTGTGATTCCTGTCTTGTTTAATCAAGTACTTCATGTACAGTTTTTTGAGCTCTACTACCTTTCCACATCTTGAATCAATCAAATGCTGACTGGCTCTTATGTTAAGCAAATTAAATTCCAGCTTCACACAGCCTTTGCTAGATTATTCTGCCATGGAAAAAATTTTGTCATTTACAGAACTTGATTGAAAACACATAGTTGTGTAGCTCTAATAGCCAAAACTTATACAGTGCATAAACTAATCTCTAGGTAGTGTTTCATACATTCAAGTAGCACTTTCTCATATAAAATCATATAGAAGTTTTTCAACAATTTACGCTTTGTCTATTATTGAAAAGTGTGTTTTAAAATATGCTCTGTACATTTTAGTCACTGCTAAATGGCAGCTGATATAGACAAGTGAGGATGTTAGTCTTTAATTTTTTCACCTTATTTCACTGTAATTATTCTTTCTTCCTTTTACTCTGTAGGCAAAAATATGAAGAGCCTGGAGAAATAAATTATGGAAAGTAGTATGATTTGAATTTATTCAGGCTGTTATCTAATATACAACATGAAATTCTTTTAATATGTTTTCACTGTATTTATAAACCAAACTGTAATTGTTTAAATGCAGATTGTTTTTTAATACTACTGCAATCGGTATAGTAGCTAGAATAAACTTTCTGAGACAGTCCTTCTGAAAAATTTAATCTTTTGGAAGCTTGTAGATATTTTTCTGAGACAAAAAATCTGAAAATATAAACTCAGTTTATTTATTTATTTATTTATTTATTTATTTGTCCATTAGAGAGGAGAAACTAGAAAAGAAATACAGAAAGTAAATGGAACTTGTTTATTTTGTGATTGCAAATGGTTCTGAAATACCATAGAAAAGGAGTTATGGGAAAAACATGCATTTCCAGTATAACTCTTTAGGTAAGCTTCACAGAGGATTAATAGAAAAATGTTTTTAACTCATCTGTTGTTGCTCTGTTCTATCAAAGTTGTTCTATTCCCATACTCCAAGGATCTCCTGAAAAAACAATTCTTCAAGGTGGCTTTGAGCCCAAAATAATGTCTTGAGCCTTCATGATGCCGAAGGAATTACTACATATGTAAGGACATTATCATCTTGTTAGTTTAATTTAAATATATTATTTATGTAGCAGGAGTTTAATTAATTAAGTCATTGGCTTTCAGTCAACACATGTTTAAACTGTCTGCTCACTCCCAAAAGACCTATGAATTGTCTAAGAATTTAATCTTTCAGAGAGGTAAGCACATAAACAAACTTTTTTTATTCTTCTGTTCCCAGTTAGCTGTTCTTCCCATCTGCCTAAAATTATTTAATCAGTACCTGAATTTTGTTGAGTTTCTTAATTTTATTTTCCTTTTTTTCAGATCTATTAACAGTGGGTACTGAAAAATATCCATTGGAAAGTCAACTCTGATTTAACAGGCTGGCTCTGTTCTGTTCCATCTCCATCCCTTACTTTAACTAAGGGCTTTATTTAAAAATCACTCTCCTGATCATTGTTCATCTGGAAATTTTTCTACTGCTTTCCTCAGAGCCTGGTGGTGCTTTTTACTGTAAGGCTGTTAGTGGAGGAGTTTGAAAGAGTATTTTACTACTTGAAACAGACTGGGAACTAATATCTAGTCCTGGAGGGCATATGCCGATTGCTTTTGGAATAGTCCTTCATCTGGGTTTTATTAGCTTACTTTAAATCATGTTCCACCTGTGGGTAAGTTTAGTGAAACAATGACTATCAAAATATGTTGTACACTTTTCTTCCTTTTTCTTTTCATTCCACAAGATGGGCTGAAAAGGTGGCAATGGAATTCTTTTTCTCTCTCCAAAGACATTCAACACCTTTACAACATGGCTTTGAATTTTTTCAACATTGTTGATATATCTGGGCATAAAAGATGAGATGGTTCAGCATTATAGGAATGCTTACAGATATGACGTTTCACATCCAGAATCTAATTTGAACCTCTGCTATGAGAGCTTACCTTTAATTCCTCTGTTTCTTCCCATAGTAGGGCTTTGTTGCAATTCTCTTCCTAGTACTGAGCATGAATATCTTCACTGATTTTGGAAAAGTTTCTGAAGTACTTGAAGACAGGCACCTGATTATGCTTTTGCATAGAGATCCAAAGAGCTGTATTTAAAATTGTAAATGCCAAACCTAATACAAAATAATTTGTGATATATTTGCTGGAAAAAAAATCCCCAAATATTATATATAATTCTGATCATTGTCTCTTTTAGTGTCCCTCTCACTCACCCATTTCTCTGTGGGCTGTCTAGTGGTTCTCACTGAAAGGCTGTGGTGCTGCTACCAGTGTGGTAGGAAGGATGGGCCTAGCAGGGTGCAAGGCAGAGCTCTAGACAATCTCTATGTAAATATAACTACACCACTGAAATTCTTTAGATTTCTTTAGCATTGTAGACTACATTTCATTTTACTTGGAGTTCTTTCTTGAGTATCTTCATCAGCTGTACTGTGTGTGACATTTCACAAAGTGCCTCGTTTCTTTCAGACACAGCACACTGAAATATGTAGAAGAGTAATAGAAAATGGCTAGATTCAAATGCTCAGCTAAGTGTTTGCCTAATCCTTGCTACTGCAGAAGTGGACTGGAATAGAGACTAAAACTTTATAAATTTACACTGGTTCAAATTCCAGTATGAACAGCAAACAGACATATATGACTCATCAGTAGTGACTGCAGTGTGGACTACAACAAATAAGAAATAAAGGACTTTGGTCTTGAAAAAGGAATAGGTATTAAATAAATCAAATTTGTTTATTACCTGTTCTTTCAGATTTATTTTAATAGTACTTACATATTTTTTTTTCAACTTGGATTCTAAAAGATATTAGATTGACCACGATTCAGCTCTAAAATTCTGCCACATCTTAATAAATGAAAATACATAGTTTTCTTTTCTCAGTTGAGATAATTTCATTTCTTATTCACTCATTTTCAGCAGTCCTATTGAACCTTTCTGTTTCCTAGACAGATGAATAATGACAGGTCAACACGATCAACACTAAAACTTTTCATTTTGATAATTTAAACTGTTCAGCAATTACATGGTATATGTGTTTACTTTAACCTTTTAGATTTTGGTGATTGATATTGCAATACCTGTACACCGATGCTAAAATAATGGCTTGAATTTTTATGCTCTTATCAGCCCCAGCTCAGGAAAAGTACTTAAACTTCATTCAAGTCCTTGAACAACATTCAAATCCTTCCTAGTAGCATGTCTTCTTTCCAGTCTTTCAAGCTTTTTTGGTTCAACAGAGCAAAGATTTTGGCTGATGTCTAAGGTAATGCCTTAAAAAGCTGATGAAATACTCTGAGTGGTACTGTACACTTGTTTAAGTATCCCCCAGTGCACTTGGTACTGACAACTTTGCTTGAATGATAGCTCATACATGCCACTTCCATGTTACCAGTACCATTAAATCACGTTAAGCCATGTGTCAATACATATTAGCAGTGCTGCTTATCCAGCTCACACACTCAGCATTGTAGCGGTTAAGCTACTACATTTTACAGGTGCCGCCCAAATCATGTCCCAGCTTGAGAAGGTTTTAACCCAATCAATTGTGTAACCTATATTAATTAACAAAAATAATCTTTCTATGTCAAAGTCATGGATATGGTATTTTCCTCTTTCCCTGGTGTTACCTGGGAACACTGTAAGTCAACAGTTGCTTTTTTTGGAGGCCAACTTCCCCTGTATTTGTAGTGTTTCCTTTTCCCAAATTTTGAAATGGTCAAAAGTCCTCCTCATCTGTCCTGATATGAATATGAAACTCCTCGAGCAGGTTTTTGTACTGCTTTAAATATTGTTCAGCCATTGACATTTGCAGAAATGAGCACTCCCAAATTGGAAAGACCGTTTCACATAAATTTTTCATAGACATAAAAAGGTACTCAGTGGACAAGAGTCTGGCTGCTGAGAGCTAGTTTGTGTTTGCTTTCAAGGCTGTGTTTAACTCCACCATGTACTGTAAAACATGATTTTCACTCTCCTTAAAGCTGATGTGGAAGTGCTTGCATTACTAATGTATGACCTTGTGCTTAGGAGATTCAAATAATTAGTGAAAGCAGCCTGCTCATCCATGGCAGACAAAAACTCACCTTGACAAGAATGGGGATTCCTTCTGTCCGTTTCAAGTGTTTGATGCCACAGATCAGGCTGACCCCTGCTATCACATCTCTGTCTGTCTGATGTTTAGACATTGAGTCTGTGCAAAGCCAGTTGACCCATTGCAGCTTGGAGGAAGGCATTGTGGACAATGGGGATTTGCAGCACACCAAGCATTTCTGTGGGTGTTTAGTTTTTGGAGACCATAGCAGAGGCTGCAAGCCTCTCAGTTGTGGAAAAAAAGGACAAAAAATAACACACTTTTATAGATTTTAACTATGAAGACTGAAATTGGACTGCTATTAATTGATTTTAAGCAAAAAGTGCCTTACTTTCTCAAAGTTTCTATATAGAGTTCTGCCTGTCTTCCTATCACTGTGCACTTCTGTGGGAAATAAGGCATTAAGATAAATCTTTAGGAAATTAAATCCATAGCAACTTTCTGCTGTAGTCTACAACCATTAAAAAAGAACCAGATTCCCAAGTTTTTAATGATTTTGGCACTGCAAATCTAATTAGTTAAATACAGAGTTGTAAAACCAAGCATAGACATTTTGTGAACTGTGGTACTAATTAGGAGATGAAAAGTCTCTGGATATAAATAAAGACTGTGAGTTTCAGCTTAACCTGGCTGTGACAAGAAAAAATGAAACCCAAAAAACAAACCCCAAACTCTTGTTAAAGGAAGACACTGTAAGAGTTTGATATTGTTTTTGAAATGTCCAGGGGTTTCTATCTCTCTAGTATTGATATAAATCCCTTCTTTGAAAAATGCAGATATTTGCTGGAGTAATTAATTCCATGTCTCTGCTTGAATAAACATTTTGTATTTGTCCCTCATTGTGATATACATATAAAATGATATTTTCTGTCCTGAGATGGGACTCGTTGCAGAGGAAAGGTGACAGGTATAACAATGGAAAATAATTTTTCTTGCTAATAATGTCTTTCTTGAAGAAGGCAGGCTTTACCTAAAGACTGAGAATGTCTTTGCCATTTAGCAACATAAAGGTCACATTTCACTCCTTTGAGTCTCCTGTGATGCATTTTAAAAGAAAAAATGTCCATATTCTAATTTTGAGACCAGCTTTCTTAAAATATACATTTTTTCTCTCCTTTAGTTTTTTAGCTTAACCAAAGAAAATGCATTAGTTGCAGAGTTTTTCTGAAGCAACTATAAGCATCAGTTATTTCAAAGAGGTAGATTTTTTCCACCATACAGAATAAACACCTGATCTCTTTAGAAGGACAATGGTTATAAAAAAAATACCATATATGGAAAAAATATATTGATGCAAGACAAGGGAGACATCTTTAAATATTTTTATTTTCAGCTGTCCACAAAAAAAAATTGAAAAAGTTACCGGAAGCCTGAAATCACAAATGAAAATACACAGTAACAAATGGTGGTCTAGGTATTTGTTCACATTTATGTGAACAAAGAGCACAAGCTCTTTACAGAAATGTTAATAACTCACCAGTCACTAGCTGACATGGACATATTTTCATAAGTGCTGGAGTCTTGAGAAAGAGTTTTTAGCAACCACTCAGAAGTTGCTTATGAATTAAATTATCTTTAAATATTGTAGGGTTGTTGGGATATATGCTAGGAAAAAAAAAGAACCTATGAAGTTTAATCCTAAAATGGACATTGGATATGTATTAAATTTACCTGGATTAGAAGTTTTTTTTGACTTTTCACTATTCTTGGGCATTAATGAATAACTCCTATACTGTCCTGGACACACAGGACAAACCTATTGTAGAGTATTTTTTCTCCAAAAAATGTGGCTTAAATTAGGGAAAAAAGGTAAATGAAAACATTTTAGAGACTTTTCAAAAAAGTAAACAACCCTCTCTCCTCAAAGAAACCCAACCAATTAAACAAACAAACAAAAAAAAGCCATACATATCTTAGTTTGGTACTTTGCGTTTTTCAAGCTCTTAAGAAAATTCAATCAAGGAATCACATAAAACTGTATTTTTTATTGATATAAAAAAATGAAGAATTCATCTAGCCTTTGCCATAGTGTATTTCTTTTGCCTTTTGGTCATGGGAAATTAGGACTTTCTAGTAATTCAGGGCAAGTCAGACAGCTGCTGCCCCTAGCTGCTTCCATGAAGCAACATGGTAAGATCCAGCTTACCTTACTCTGACATGAAACGTCTTCCCTCAACCCAATTTACATGTTTTCATTTCAATCTTTATTGCATTTCTAATTCTGAAGCAACTAAGATATGTATGTGTTGCTGTTTCACCCCATATGGCATCAAATCATCACACACAGCCGCTCACTCTCTCTGCCACCATCAGGACTGGAGAAAGAATCGGGTGGGTAGAAGCTGGAAACCTCATGGGTTGAGATAAAGACAGCGTAATGGGGAATCCAAAAGCCACACAAGAAAAAAAGCCCAAAGGATTCATC
Source organism: Leucosticte australis (assembly GCA_025504685.1). NCBI lineage: Eukaryota > Metazoa > Chordata > Aves > Passeriformes > Fringillidae > Leucosticte > Leucosticte australis. The sequence goes on along the minus strand of JANIJU010000003.1, from coordinate 27,858,138 downwards.
CACTGCTTTCCATGGGTAGGCAGATGTTTCATATCTTCAGTACAGCATGGCCACCTCATGCCCCAAGGTGACTTGGGACACAAACACCATTATTAGGAACAACCCTTCCTTCCTCCTTCTTTGCCCCAGCTTCAAATATTGAGCAGAATGCCACATGGTCTGGAATATCCCTTTGGCCAGTTTGGGTAAGCAGTCCTGGCTCTGTCTCCTCCCACTCTTTCAGGCACCCACAACTTCCTCACCAGCTTGGCAGTACAAAAAGGCAGAAGAGACCTTGGCTTTGTGTAAGCCCTGGTCAGCAATAACAAAAACATCACTAATGATCAACCCTGTGTTCAGGACAAATCCAAAATTCATCCCCATACCCAACACTGAGAAGAAAGCTAACTCTACCTTAGCCAAAACCACCACAGCATGCTTTTGGGTAGAATATTTACTTAAGTCCTGACTATGAGTAAACAGACAATCTAGGAGGTGAGGAAAGTAAAGAGGTTTTAGGGGTAGAAAAGTGGACTGGACATTAACACAAGTCATGAACATTTTAGCTGCAAAGACCATAATGGTTAGTCAACATCTGGATCAGTTCTGTAGATGCACATTATTGTTTGAGACCTATTGTACCTTACTACTGTTCAATTTTAAAATGGATACAAACTGTGGTACTGTTATTATTCTTAAACAGAAAGGATAAAAACTGTAGTCCAGCTTAATGAAATAGCTACACTGGTTTTCCATTTTCAAATCTGCTGTAGTGTATTACCAGATTTAACCCATGGAATACATCCTGGTAGCCTTCCTTTCCAAATGCCTGACAGACCTCACTTGGATGACTCAAAACCTGTGCTGCCCATTTCTCCTACCTTAAACACAGAACGAGTGTACCTGTATTCCCAGTGAATGTCCTTGTGACTATTGTCAGCGACACTCATTCCGCAGCTACACAAAAAGCTTGTAGGAGAATGAATCAACAATGGATCTGGAAGCAGAATTAATAAGTCATTAGCTCTAACTTCCCAGCCACTGAGGTTTCATCTCCTCCTCAGCACAGCTTGCTGCAGGTACATGGATATGGATCATAGATCTGTTGTGCAACTGTCCCCGAGAGACATCCGAGTAAGTATTCCCAAAATAGGCCCATCTGCAAATTACATTGCAGGGCATTCTTCAGTCGGTACTGGGCTCTTTTCACTGCTCTGTGTTTAGTTGCATAAGACTGGAGGATTGATGTTTGATATACTGTAACATTTTAAATCATGGTTCACTGTGAACTCTAAATAACCTGCGAGGCATTCAGTGACAGACAAAACACTTTCACATTAAGTGACATCTAATTATTTATTTCAATACATGGACACAGCCTGCATCAGGGGACAATTGGCACATCTCACTTAATATTTGAAACTGCATAACAAATAACATAATTACATTTAGACCTGTGTAGCTTTACTGCATTAAGACTGAAAAAACTGTGCTAGCTGTTTCAAACAGAAAATGTGGTAGGAGCCTGTAGAATAAATGTTTAATTTAATTTAAAGTATCTAAAACCATTTAATTCAGGCGGTGGGGGGAGAAAGTCTATGAACCAAATACAAACTACATTGCAACAGAAAAATGTTTAAAATTCTGTGCAAATGTATACTGAATCATCAAGATTGGAAGAGACCTTTAAAGTCGCCCAGTCCAACCATTCACTCAGCACTGCCACTGTAATGCCTAAACCACTGAACCACATCACCAAAGTGCACCTTGAACACCTCCAGTGACTCTGTCACCTGCCTGACCATCCTGACAGGGAATTTTTTTTTGTTTTCTAATATCTAATCTGAATACACCCTCTTTCAGTTCAGGGCCATTTCCTCTGTCCTCTCACTGAAGAGGAAACTCTACAGAGTACTCTTACTCTGATACTCTAGGTAACAGATTAAAGGCTTGTATGCTTGAGAGTATGGATCAGATATTAAAAAACAATTAGACTTTGGGCCCCCTATGTTCCTGATCACGCCTCCCAAGAGACATCAAAAACCAAAATTTCTTCTATTATAACATTTCTAAGGGTTTTTTTTTTTTAGTGTTGATATTACCTGAAAGTCAGTCCAGGCTTTTGTAAGAAGACGGGTGGCTACCACTTTCTTTATAAAATGCTTTTTTATGTTGTCAGCTGTATCCAACTTCTTAAGGTAAAGAAGGGATACCTGCCTCATTTTGTTCCCATTTTCTCTTAGGGAGTTTCTGAAATCTGCAGGAGAAATGTCTGTGATCTGCACAAGATTCCTTCTCTTTCTTTATAAAGAATGAAATGTTTTTAGTAAGTTTATAAAGAGCAATATGAAAAGCTAATAAGAGTACAAATTCATACAGAATAAACTAAATTATTGATGACTTAAATTAATCTATACCACTAAGACACAACTGACACAACCATTTAATTTGCTTGTAAACCACAGCTTTTGCAGATAAACATTCCCTTTTTTTTTGGATTGATTATTCTTGGGATACTTCCATTATACTTTTGAATCTGGCTTCCACTTTTGAACCTATGTATTCCTAGGAAATCTGCATTATATTCAAAGCAGAAATGGAATTAAAATTTTAGTTTTGTTTTATTTGATTTTCAAGAAACACTCAGATGTAATGAAAATTAACAAAAAAATGGTCATGACCCAAATGGCTGCAGTGAAGGAGAGATAAACTGGATTTTTTTGTCTGTGACTTGCTAAATTACTTCAGTGAATACTGATTATTTGAGTCTGAACAAAATTAAATCCAGTGAAATAAATTTGCTAAGAAAAACCAGGCATCACAACTTTTTATTTTCTTTTTGTTGCTGGAAAGTTTTAAAGAGTTTATCAAGTGACAAAGTTCAGAATTTCACCATAGTGAGTTCATTTCAGTTTAAGGTATTCATTGGATTTGTAGCTGCTAGCATTTGTGGATGTAAAGCTACAACATCAGGTAAGAGATTTTAGGTCTTCATCCATGTTGTTTGGAAGATAGTGAACACTAGGTGAATTACCTAGAGGAGAATTGCAGACATATCAGTGCTGAGGTGAACTCTTTCCTTGATTTTGTTATAAAAATAATGTACCAATAAATAAAATAAAAGAACCTTGATTTTTCTGACCCTCAGTTTAATTTTTAGCTCTTTCCTACAGACAGTGACTTCTTAAATTATCAGCCAATTATTATCCCAGACAGTTTCAGTTATTGCAGCTCATCTGAAGGAGACGTGGTCTTTTCTGTCAGCCGAGAATCTGCTGCTATAGAGAAACAAAAGAATCCAAGATTTGTTCAAAATTATTCTAACCTCAGCTAAACCATTATTTTTGCTTGCAGATAAAAATAAAAAAGCATCAGCTGTGTATTAAAATATTACTGCTGTGGACAGCCCTTAGCAAAAGATCTTTTTACTAAGGTGTTATTGGCAGGAATGCCTTACTGTATAGGAAAAGAAGTGTAAATGTAGTTCCTGAGTTTTAAGGTGTTATAATGAAATTTTCAGGATAGCATGGTGAGATAGAGGTCATGAGCCTCATTCATCATGGCAGCAGTTTTTACTGTAATGTCCATGCTCAGTGGTATAAATATATTCCCATTGCATGCCGTGGAGTACAAATTGATATCTTCCTCTCATATTCAGCAGGAAGGATATCTCAGGGGGAGCTAGGTCTCTGAAGGCTCAGCAGCCCCAGTCAGAGGCTTTGCTTAGACTAGAAAGGTTTCAGCTTCCATTAATAAGTCACGTCTTACATCCACTTGGAGAAGGGCCTCCTGGGTCAGCTCACTTTCCTTGGATCAGAGTGAAATGCTGCATAGAACATGGGGGCTGTGCTCTGGGGCTGTGTGAATCACAGCCCTCTGCACCAGGCCTTCCCTTACCCTCATGTCAAGGGCTCACCTTCACCTTTTCTTCTTTTTAAATGGAATGGGAAAGCTGCTGAGGCATTCCATGGCTGAGGCATTCCAGGCTTCTATCCCTCCCATTTCTGTGGCTCAGGGTCTGGGTACTACACAGTTACCAATCTTCTGCTGGGCAGTTTGCAAACTCAAACACCCAGTTTCTTCCCAAAGCATTATTATCTTCCCAAAGTTTTTTATTTTACCTCTTCAAGGACTTGCATTCGGCTGACTTCCAGTTTCAGCAAAGAAACTCTGTAACATCTCCGTCATCCTGCGGATATTAATTTAACACCTTGTAAATGCAGTAATACTAATGCTTACCAAAGCTGGCAGAATGATCTTTGAATGCTTCGTGAAGCTGCTACATACTGCTTTGACTCAGAATAAGCATTTTACCAAAGTTGAAACTGCTCCTTGAAAAGGTCCAAGCAGAATAATGAAGCGTGGACAGTATTAATGTTTTCTGAGCCTTTACAGGATCCTCACTATGCAAGGCAAAGTGTTTGCTATGTACCATTCTTTAGCAATGGGCAGCTCTGTTTCTCTGCTATACCTATGTTGAATAAGGATGAGTTGACTTCTGTCCACCCTCTGTTTCCCAGAAAACACTATAAATATGCTATAAATATGCTATAAATCCCAGTGTTATGAGTACCATCCTGTAGACAGTGTGATTGAGTTTCTCTGTCTAAAATTGGAACTGTTTGTGTGCTGAGAGCAAATCTGGACATGGTAGCATTTAAAAACAGGTAGAATGATCTATGGTTCCTAAGAATACATATATAAAGGTGGCAATGACTAACATTAGAAATTTCAGAAGTTAGTAACACAAATGCTCACATATTCCCTGAAATTAATTTTTAATAGCTCTTCTGTCTCTTATCATGTGTGTAAAGTTTTCTGGTGGGTCAGGTTTTCCCCTAAATCCTGTACTTTACTGAATCGTGCAAATAAAAATACTCTTTCTTTGAAGAAATATATTAGTGAAATACTAGAAGAATTAACACTTTGTGCTTTGAAAGGCGGTGTGATGTGAAGGATCATCCTCGAAATCTATTTTTTTAAAAGTCCATTTAATAAATTCAGAATTCAGTTGCAAATAGTTTTTCATAGGAATTCTGTTATGAGAGACTGATTCTGTGTCTCATTCTTAAAATGGGAAAAGTTAATATTAATATGAAACTCACTGTATGCATGGAAATAGTTGAAATGCCTGATGCCTACATCGTTAGGCGTAGTAAGGCATAGTTAATTGAAATGCCTGATGCCTGCATAGTTAAGCCTACCTTCTGCTTACAGTTGTTCAGCACTCAATAGATAGACTCAGATTGGTTTGGTGATAGTTGACTGAATTTACTATCTGTCTCGTTGATTGAGTCCTTGATGGTTTTACCAGGGAATTTTCATTGCTGACTTGTAGTCTCCCACTGATGCTTCAAGTGTCTCCCCAAAATGCTTTAAGTGTTAATCCATGTACATGTCTCTCTGAGTGCAGAATTTCTAAAAGCATCAGGAGAACACATAAAGACAGAAGCACTATATGTAAGGGAAAGAAATTTACTTTTTTTTCTTTTGTCAAAGTAAAGAGAAGGGGGGAAAAAAGTGGAAAAGAATGATTTCCTACCACATGCATCCTAAAACATTTTAGGGTGTTTTCAGGGACTGTGATTTGAACATTATCACTTTTAGACAGGAACTAGAATGGAATAAGAAAGCTAAAAAGCTGTCAGCAAGAGATGTGGTATATACTAGAATGAAGGGCTGAGTCCTGTTGATAAATATTTTTATCCCCAATGCTCTGTAAACAGGCATGTCTCTGCACAACCTTTCACCCCACCCACAGAAGTGTCTGAAAAGTGTACATGCACTTGCAATTAGGCAAATAATGAAAAACTGCACTAGACTATTACAATGAGAAAGCAAGTAACATAAAGTCTAAGAAAACTGTCTGCAATCTTTGTCCTTAAAATTATTTTTCTAGGATCAGATCACAGTTGATTCAAAAAGAGACATCTTTTATGTCGTTTGTCACAGTGATGGTAGAACCAACCATGTATACGTGGTATTAGCCCTGAAAAAAAAGAGAAAATTCTTAGGGGGAAGAAAAAACTTTGTGCTTTATGGAACTAATGTCATGTTCAAAGAATGCTATAATGTGGGGAAATAACACATTGTGATGGATTTCACATGCAGAACTCTGAGTTGTACCTGGAGATAAGAAAGAAAGCACAGATTAAACCTACAGTGTTGAGCAAAGATCCACAGAAGTTGTGTTGAAGAGGATGTAGTTGAGATATAAGAAGCTCCTAGAATAATAATTTTTAACTGTGACAGCAGTTTGTTCCTACAAAATGGAGTCAGAAGATGTGCAGAAAGCAGTGGATATATGCTCAGCAATTGTGGTGATGCTCTAGCAATCACTGTTGCCAGCATCCACTGGACAAACTAGCTTGGCACATCAGAGACAGCAGCCTGGAAAGGGCTCTCAGGGGAGGATACAAGTCTCCAGGGTTGAGCCTGTAGATCTTTAAGCAGCGTGAGGACTCACTGTGGGCACAGTGGGGGTGACAGTGCTGTTGTTTTCAGGACGGCTGTCTGGGTACACCATGCGTGTTGCCAAATAAAACTGCTGCAGTGCTGAAGTAGAAGGTGAGCTGGAAAATAGAGTCAATGCTGAAGGCTGAGGGATGTCAGCTTCTTGTAGGAGGAGGACCACTCCTGTTCTCCCAGTAGGTCTGTATCAACACATCAGGTAGTGTTCTGACAGCAGTGGAGGGGATAGAGGCCATGACCCACCTAGCAAAAGTGCCATCAGAACCTGAACTGAGCAGCAGCACCAGAAAGAAGGGGTGAGTGTTTGTAGGTGAAAAAAAAAAAAAAATTAGGAATATGCAAAAGAAAACCAAAGAAATTAAGTTTAGCAACACAAGGGCTGTAAAACTAAACTGATCATATCTTAATGGCTTTTTAGATGAGTGAGTTCAGAGATGTCTCTGTAAACTTGAAGCTGTAGGGGTCAGATTGTACTTTCCAACATAAGTTCTCATAATCTTGCTTCATTTTTCATTTATTTACACATCTCTGTTTCCAGGCATAATTTGTATATCAAATTTCAATCAGCATGAATTCAGGGAGACTAAATATCCTGCACTGCTTTTTGTGTCTGATTTCTACCCCTGAAATTATTGTGTTTGGCTTCCTTGGAAGAATGATTTGCATACCCAACCAAAAAAAATTGTGGGATCTATAACAGTATCTTGCAATATTTTTCTTAGTCTTGTGGAACAAAGCAAGTTTATGTAGCCCTTCAAGGAGAAAACTGAGGGATTAGGAGAATACTGAGGGATTAAGCAGAAACTCTGCTTTTTCACTATCTGTTTCTATACCCTATCTCCTAGATCCTAGCATACCCACAAGTTCTCTAGACACACATCTCAAATTGTTTTCTTTCAGCAGAAAATCTGACTTTTCCAGGAAAAAAAAAAAAGTTTTGAAAATTTGGACTTCTATATTTTCCTGGAGAAAGAGTGCTTTCATTTTAAAAGTTTGTTCTGCATTTTGAAAGTGAGTGAGCTTTGTGATTTAGAAGAATTTGGATGCATGCACATGTTCACATCTGTGTAAATATGTTTGTATAGATAAAAGCCCTTATCTTCCTCCTTTTATGCAAATTTGTGAAGCAAAGCGAAAAAAAAAGAATGTGAGTTGAGAAAATGAAATATTCTACAGTAGATACCATAAAAATAATGCTTTAAAATAATAGTATTCAAACAATAGTTCATTTCTTAAACAGTCTTAAGTAAAATCAGTGCAACTAGTTGTACATGGCAAAGTCACCTCACACAGTAGGGAACTAAGATGTCAGAGTTAATGAGTATCAGAAATGGGAACAGATGTAAGATGCTAGATCCATTAGCACCTGAAAAAGTGGCATAAGAATTTCACTAGGTGCAGGCAGCCTTTACAGACTTCTGATATGTGACTGCAAAAGAAAAAGGGCTCAGCTAAAAAGCCTTTATCATATTTTGCCCTGTGCTGGGCAACAAATTCATGAAAAAGAAAGTGTAATGAAGGAATGAAAAAATCTAGCAGTCATCTCATATCTATCTCTCATTGGTTCAAACAGTTATTTGACTTCTATAAACTACATTGCTGGGATACTAAACCTTATGTATGCCCGTGCTACTAGAATAGAAACAAAAAAATTTCTTTGGCTCAGAAAGTTACAGGTTTAGAGGAACTTTCCAAGCTGGGTCATGAATGGCTATCCAGGCTGATTAATGAGACAGATTGGCTCCTTCATTAAAGTCTAGGGAAGTTTTTGCATGATGGTTGGTTTTGGGCTGCCTGAGATGAGTTCACCAGTCAAACACTTCCAATAGCTCTCTATCTGTGCAAAGGAAATGGTAGAAAAAATTGTGGGTGGAAGAGGCTCAGGGGTGATCTTATCACTCTCTACAACTACCAGAAAGGAGGTTGAAGCCAGGGCTATTGTTGGTCTATTCTCCCACATAGCAAGTTGCAGAGTCAGAGGAAATGGCCTCAACTGGCACCAGGGAAGGTTCATGTAGGATGGTAGGAAAAATTTTCTGGCCTAGCACTGGAACAGGCTACCAAGGGAAGGGGTGGAATCATCACTACTGAAAGTGTTCTAAAGGCATGTGGATGTCAGACTTGGGAGCATGGTTTAGGGGTGAGCACCATGGTGCTAGGCTGGCATTTGGACTTGATGATCTTAGAGGTCTTCTCCAATGTTGATGATTCTGTGATTCTAAGTTGCAAATCCATCCAATAAATGGGATATGCCCGGGATACTAAGTGTGAAACCCTGTGATTTGTATTTTATGTTGCTGCATGGTAATCAGATAGTAGGAAAAAATAACAGAACAGGAAATTGATGTTATGTACAAAAAAATTAATGTTTGTCTCTGCTATCTGAACATAGTTCCAGGGGAAATACTCAGCACTGATTTTATGCTGAGATTTTATTTTTATGTTCACATTCAATGACAGTGTTATTACTGAATGTGGAGCTCTCAGTTTCATTTTGCAGAGTCCTTTTTGTACAGGGGTAGTGTTAAACCTTGGTTTAATTAGCTCCTGAAATCAAAGTAGGATGGGAAAATATGAATAACACAGAAACTGGAGGCAGATCTCAATGGCTTATCAAAAGTACTAGACACAGGAAGCTGTGCAAGAAGACAGCTATGCCTCGGTGATGAGCTTCTCAACTTGCTCATTTCTCAGCAAGTTCACCTACCGGAGGAACACGATGGTAGTGGAGCTGAAGGACCTCTTATATTCAAACAATCTCATGTTGAGCAGATCTTAAGATGTCTACACTGTACTGTCATGCAGTGTATGCTTTTGCCAGTCTATGGCCATATTAGGAATGAAATAAAATTCCTTTATCCACAGAGAATTTAAAAAAGAGATTCTAATCTCCTAAATCTACTAATCCCTCTAATCAAGTCTAAGAAACTTTATCTACTGTTTTCCTACCACAACAATTCCAATTCCTTAAACAAGGATTTTAGGTGTTTATATACAGAAGTAGTCCTGCAATTAAGAATAATGTTTAAGGACATGATATAAGTTTTTAAGTTTAAAAGTTTTGTTCAGTTTTATTAAAGTGCCAAGAAATGTCTTTTAAAGTGCTGGAGCACAGAGGAATTATTTGGAACAAATTCAGAAAGGCCTGAATGAATAATTCAATGCACAAAGCAAAGGAAATATGTTCTGCTTTTCTTTGCACTGCCTTTGTGTGCTGACTGCTTTGTGTTCCAGTGGAAGAGAAGCAACTATCACAGAGAGAACAGAAGAGAATATGTGTATGCTGTGTGTGTTTTGTGTAGGTTTATACTGGTAGTGTGCTGTTGATACTGCAGCACTGGTCCCTCAGTCATTTAAGAAATAGTGCATCTAAAGAGGGAAAGGGTAAGAGTTCTTGTCAAAAAATAAAGGTAGACTGTGTATACTCCAGAATGCCAGGAATTTCTGGAAATTTTCAATGTTTTGTGAGAGGAGCATTTGAGTTGCTGAACTCCAGCTACATGCCAGGTGCCTGCCAAGGTATTTTCCCACTCCCCCTGCCCAAAAGCATGGGAGAAAATGTGACAAAAATGTTGTGGATCAAGATGAAAACAAGAAAATCCCACAGCAATTACTGTCATGGGCAAAATAGGACTTTGGGAAATATTTATGTCTTTCAAATTAAAGCCAGAATCTTTAATTCTAGCTCTAACTTCTTTGCCATGCTTCCATGTACAGGGACACCTTCCACAAGACCAGGTTGCTTGTATCTCTATCCAACTGGCCGAAACTGCATCCAGGGATGGCACCTCCACAGATTCTCTGGGCAACCTCTTTTAGTAGTAGGTTTTATTCAGAGCCAAGCATAGTAAAACTTTTAGAAGTTAAGACCTAACACTGAATTTTTAAGCGAGGAAGGTAGCAATATAGTAAATACTAGCAAAACATGGATTTAGCTCTTTGAGAATTTGCTGTTTTCAAAGAGTACCTTTATTAATAAAGGATGATTCACACTGAGGAGAAGTGGAATATTGTAGTAATCTCAATCAGGAGTACAGCCAGAGGCAATTTTTTAAGTGAATGAGTTGGAAAATCAGAAGAAAACAAAAAGAAAATAAAAAGAAGAATATTCTTCTTAAGAATCCCTTAAGTATATAATGACATCTTTTCAAGATGGAAAGATTTTCTGGTAATAATAGTTTACTTCTATCTGTATAATTTTATACAATGAGTTAGCTTGGTTTTTTTCTATCAGTATAAAGACTCCTGCTTTTTAATTAAATTACTATTTTAATAAAGATTGAAAAATGGAAAAAAATAGAAATAAAAAGTGGTGTGTCCCTGAATTTGACACTTTCAGCAGAACTGTAGAGAGTTTTCATGTGAAAATAGTAATCATAATAAATATAACATGATGTTTCAGTGTCTGTGTTTAATGCAAAAGTCACTAGTGGGCTTTTTACTGACACTCTTGAAGTCATGTAGAATCTCCCCTTAGGTACTTTTTGCTTGTGCTTCTCCTCTAGCAAAATGCATCTCTCTTATGCATCTAATCTATTCTGAACTCCCCCCCTTATTTTTTACAGTGAATCACCAAAGCAGTTTCTCCTTCTCAGAAAAATACGCTTGACATCCTGTGAGTCAAACCACTAGAAACAGAAAAGACCCCTCTCATGGACAAGTAATATGGAAGTAGTCATTCTGGGCCAGTATTTCCAAATGATAGTTCAGGTAATGGGAAAAAGTACAAATTCAAGCACTGCCATTTCCTCTTTAATTGGTCCCTTTGGAACTGGAAGAAGCAGTTGTTGTAGGAGTGTTACATAATGAAAAAAGCTGTCATTTTCCATCTAAAGTACTTCAGGTTTTTGGTGTGTGGGAAGAAAATTTTTGATGGAGAAGGTTTTATTGGTGCTTTTTCTTTAATTATAATTATTTCATTCTGAAAATTTTATAGGCTATCTCATGCTCTTCATGTGTCTATCATAACAATGTAGTTCCAAGAAATTATAGAAAGCACTAGGTATGGTGCAACTGCGTATTGTCTTATGAAGTAATGCTCTCAAATTATATTTGGACAAGGGTATGTGAAATTTTCTTTATTGGTATTCCTCAAGGAAAAATTAAACATCTTTTGCGAGAGTGACTCTTTTCTGTGAATGAGGTTTGCAGCATGCCAAGGGAGTCTCAGAATTTATGACACCTCAGAAGATGTCATCTCAATTTCCAGCAGCCTCTGAGACAGTGTAGACAAGAAACATTTCTCCTTGTATTTCCAGAACTAATTTGACTTGTGTCTGCTAGAGGTCACTTCCTAGTTTCTTCTTTCTTCACATCTCTCACACATGCAGCATGGGGAGCAAAAAGGACAAATTCCTGGTCCATATGTGTCTGCAGGGCCACAGTCTCAATGGGATCATGGAGATATGGAGGGTCAGCTCAAACAACTGGAGTGCTGCTGTGGGTGGATACAGTCTCTCCAGTGTGGGCAGGATGGGAATATGAGGAGGGAGAAGAAGGATTCCAATTGATGTGGGAGCAGCTGGTATGTCTGGAGCTCTCTGCCTAGGGATGGCTAATGAGGCAACTGACTTTGGTTGTGCCTCAGGACAAGGAGGCAGACAAACATACATGTTGTAATGGGAGTCTGCAATGCCCTGTCTCATCACAAATGAAAAGCAAATGATGCCATCTTCAGACAACTGGAAGGAACATCACATTCACAGTTACAGGGAACTTGGACTATCCTAATATCTTCTGGAGGGACAAGAAAGCAAGACACAAGTAAACTGGGAAATTTCTGGAGTGAAAGAAGAAAAACTTCCTAACTTTCTGCTGGAGACGCCCATGCTGACAACAGGAGTTCCCTTTAGGGAGGTAGAGGGTCTGGGAATATCCATAGGGCTGTCCTCCTGCCCCTTTGGAACTGCAGGTGTCCTTTTGGCCCAAATGCCTCTTGTCCCCTTCACTGCACTGGTGCACAATGACATCTATGGACCAGTGTAAGGATATTGCTATGTGGTCTTGCAGGTTGGGCTGCAGCTCCTGGACTAAGGCTTCCTTGCTGAGTCCTAGAAGGCGCAGACTGGTCATGATCAGGGTATTTGCTGTAACCATTAGCCCCCACCATAGCCCTTAGATCTCCTGGAAAAATTATTGCAGCTAGGGCATCGGGAGTTCAAAGGTTCCTGGGTAGCCTTGGAAAATGCTTGCCCAGATGTCTGGTGGGGTGCCCACAGCAGCCCTGGGTACAGTCTCGGCTGCACTGTGGAATGGTATCCTTTGGGAAAAAGATGGTGGGTGTCTGGGTTGTCAGAGCTGTTTCTGTAGAGCTGCTGGCATCCAATGGCTGTGTGGTAGGCATGTTGGCTTAGTCTAAAAAGTCATCTTCTGCCCACACCAGGAGCTTGATGCACTGGAGAAGGCCCACACAGAGTAGGACAGTCTGCTTTCCTACTGTCCACTGTATAATGCAGCCAAAGCAGACCTGGTGTATACCCGGGATCATGAAGGTCAGACTGAGCTTTGCAGGAGATGGAATAAGTCCAGCCTGATGCTGTGGCCATGCTCTCAAAGCATTGCAGAAGGCTGGAGAGGGCACAGGGCAGCAGCTGCTTTCCCATGGCAACCAGGGAAGCACAGCCAACAGCTTCAGGGACAGGCATGGAGCACTGCTGCCAAGAGCTACCAACGCACCATTCAGCACCAGCCGGAGCCTTGCTTGACTCTCCAGGCATTGCAGACACACTCAGCAGGAGTCCAGGCCTTAGTCAGGCTGGGACAAGCTCTGACCACTCCTGGGCATGCATAGTGAGAGTCTGTGACTGCCAAAATATTGAGAGTGGGGGCTGGAGGGAGGGTGGAGGGCAGCTGCTTTTCTTATCAGAGCCCGTTCTGGCTGGAAGCTCCTGGGCAGCAGCTGGTATCCGTGCCTTCCTGAGACAGGAGAAAAGATGTCTCACTGCCCTGTTCCGCCACCGGTGGTTGTTAACAGGCAGACAGACAGGAGAAATGAATACTGAGGCTTGAGTGTTTATAAAGAGGCGGGGAAATGAGTTCATCCTATTTAAATTGTTCTTGTCCATTTGATCAAAGTGGACATCTGTCCTCATTTCATACACACCTAGCAGATCAGGATGTTTGGATCAGAACTTAACATCAGTTTGGTTGGTATTTTTTTTTTTAATTTTCTGGATTTGTTTTGGATTTTCTTTGTAATTTTTTTGTTTAGTTATGTTTGCTTGTTTGGGTTTTGTCTGTTTTTGATTATTTTCTATTTTAGATTTCATTTTTTGTTTTGTTTTATTTGAAATGACGTTTCTTAGTTAAAGGAAATAGTCATACCACAAGCCTGATGTCTACACAGGCTGTATTTTGCAGAACTGTGAAGGAAGAAAAAGGAACAAGGCATAGTAACAGAAAATCTATTGTTTTAAGAATAATGAGATAGGAAAGGGTTTGTGAGACTGAGGGAACCATTGTTTTTCTGCACGAATTCAGAAAACTACTTATGTCTTTGTAAACCACCATTTCCTCAACAACATTTACACTACAGCTAATTATACTCTTTCTAAAAAGATTATGTATCTATACTCAAATTTTGGTGGATGAAACATTTTTGGAAGATCTTACTATTGACATTTGAATAGGTAAATTTGCATAATGTGATATTATGCTTAGTTATAAAACCGTAGAAAGATTTCAGTAAGGGTATTTCTGTGTGACTAGCTTTTTCCATCAACAGAAAAATTCCTAATCTCCTTTGTACCCCCGAAAACAAAATTTTCCATAGTCTCAGGTACAGTATGAACTTGCCTGTTACTCCCCTTGTTCACATTGGTCACAATAATCAGAAAATCATACATCTGAACTGACACTGCACTTTAGGTAATTCTATTTTTAAGCTTTTAGAGCTATACGGCTTTCAGATCAAAAATTGGCTGCTTTAGATTCTACATGCCTCAGCTCACCCAAAATCATATGCATGGGTATGAAGACCTGGGCTGATTGAGATTACCTAAAAATCCCAACAGAGGCTTAATTCCGTTGGTTTGCAAATTCAAGTGTTTTTTTATATCAGGAATGAGCAATTTTACCCAAATAGCAGCAAAAGCTGCTAAAAGCTAAATATGAAACCCAGAATTCTTTCTTCCCAAAACATCACAAAAGCCACAAACCAGTGGTTTTTTTGTATTTCTAATTACAAGCTTTGTGACTTCTTCCAGGTTCATGATTTGAAACTCTGAATTTCCACACCATTATAGAAATGAAACTGATTAGGACAGTGGAGTCTACTTTTCTGGGTTAGTATTTTCTTTTTCTTCCATGGTTTTAAGAGACTCTTCCATAGGGGTTTTGACACGCACGCAGATAGGGACAGCTACTTATGAGCATGCTCAGCATGCATTTGTCTGAGTAAGGCAACATGAAAACCTGATCTTAATTCCTTGTTGACATAAAACACTGAAGTGATTCTGAACTGAGCTCCTGAGTTCTGTGCTAGACATGATCAAGGATATCTGATACATATGTCCAGTGCTTTCACATATCAGAATAATTGTCCAGCACTGTTGGCCAAGTCACACGTAAGCTGGAGCAGCAGTGCAAAAAGTTATATGGAAATTGTGGTGATTGGTATAATCATTGTCCTTGTTTTTTATGCTCAGATTTTGGTTGCTATTCTTGTTCTTAAGCCTTCTTACTGCTATCTTGCCTCTGTGTTTTTCCATTCTCTATATTGTGTGGGTCTATTCTGCGCATGTTCTCATCATTCCTCCTAACCGTGCAGAAATTTCCTCAGAAATCTGAGCTATGTTGGTCTCTGGGCTGTGTCAAACTTAAGCTTCAGGTTTCAGCAAGGGGTACTTCAAAGAAGACTGGGGGACAAAGCAAGAAACCAGGACATAAAAAAAAGAGAACAGGACATTTGAGTTAGTAAACTGGCCAGCTTAGAAAAGTGGAAGCTGCTGATTATGATCTACTTATTTGATACATTCTTCATATCTGGAAAACAAAATGAGAGCAGAGCAAGATGAAAAATTGCAAGTGGAATTTGCGGGAAGATAGCTGACCCTTGATAGCATTGTCTATATTGAAAATTCACTCTCCTTGCTTAGATGGTGGCAGAATTTCCCAGAGCGCACAGCTGAAATCACTGTTATACATCAGTGAAATCTGATAGGTGAAACTCTACTTCAGAAAAAGGAAGGACTAAATCAGAGAGTCTATTAGGAGCAAACCTTCATCTAAAAGCAATGTTTACAATTATTTTCGTCTTAGGATACATGTGTATCATAGCCCATTGCCAAATATGACTTTTGGTCACTTCTAATACCTCTGGGGCTAAAAGATTTAGCCCCACAAAGATTTTTTAACTCTAAAAGACCTCCTAGTGTAGCCATTCACTGCTCTCTCAGAAAAGCCAGCATATGGAGGAATATCTTAGAAACTAAGTGTTTCTCTTAAGCAGTGGATATAGCAGTAGAAAACTGTAATTTGCCTGCTCTTCTGAAAGAATGAAAGATCATTACACAAAAGTATAGGAAAAGACAGAGTTGTACAGATTTCAGTCTTGCAATAGCATGCCTGGATGATTCCTTCCTGTTTCAGGATTACTGCTGGTATAAGTTTGCAGTGTCAGCTGGCTTGCAGGTAATAGAAAAGGGAAGAAATTGGACTTTTACGCTGCTGCTCGCTCCACTTTGCCTGTTGCTGGGATAAAAAGAAGAGATAAGGCCTTCAACTGTTACAGAACTTTTCTGCTATGCAGCACACAGTAAGAACTGTAAGCCCTAAGAGTTTAGAGCTTCAGGAGTAGTTTTAAGTCTTGGTAAAAATGAGAGCAAAAGTGGAGCCAGAAAAAAACAGGTAACCCCTTGTGCTGAGCTGTTACACATGAGGGCATCTGCTCCAGGCACTCTGGGGGCTTTGCAACTGGATTTGTATCAATCATTATAAGGACTGTAACTTACCACTACATGCACTTAGCCTTTTTAGTGATCCTAGCTGAAAAAGGCGTACAATTACAGTGATGTGCTAATGCTGCAATAGTTAAATGAAATGGTAATTTCTTTTCTTCCTACGAAATCCTTTTTCAGATGAAAACACAGAAAGTCAGAAAAATCTATGTTATAAAAAGGCTAATAGATGAACTTTTCTTTTTCTAGCTGGTTTTGAAAAACACAGTAAAACATAGGATGCTAAACAAGAAAGTGGGTTCTTTCCTATAAAAAAATTATATCCCTTTCAAGATGTGACCTTACTGTACTAAAGAAATTTGGAGATCAAAATCTTGGTAACTCATCATTTCTCTAAAAGTATTTTTCAGTGATATGAAACGGTTCACTCAAAGTTAAAATCTCATTTTCACCTGCAATCATTTTTTGCCCTGTGTGCCTGAATTTGTCAAAAAATTGAAAAATGTGTCTATTTATAAGCTTAAAATTATTTTTAAAAAATAATATATTGTACTTATTATCTCATTTTGCCTACTAATATAAGAGTAAAATAGTTGTTTTTTCTCTTTTTTTTTTCATAGTGCAGAATCTCTTTGGGGTGAAAACCAATAATGAAACCACCCTCAAGCTATATCATGGATTAGTAACTAAATGCTGTGCCTTTTTCAAAATACTATATCAGATATTCATAAATCTAGTTGGTTGGTGAGTGGATGGCAGGTCTCTGTCGATAGAACTTTAATGTTTTTCCTTTTCATTGATTTCCCTCATGACATTGAGCAGATATTCTTTGTACTATTGGTACTTTATCTCTGACATGGACACTGATAATGATGTCTGCAATAATGTCACTGACCTGAAATGAAAGTGGGAAACTAGGAGAAAAGGTCATAGAGAACAGTACCAAAACAAAACAAGCCTGTTATGTTCAATCAAATGCCCTTGATCTCAGTGCAATTGCTGAGGACTAAAATTCAAATGCAAGGAATTATGCATGCCTTAAGTAGATAGTTGCATTGATCTCCCCAACCACTGTAACTTTCTCAAGCAGAGATGAAAAAATCTTTTTTAAGCTCATTTCCTGTAGTTGTTTCCAAAGAGTTTAATATAGGCTTATTATTCATAAGAATGTGTTTCTGCCAGCCTTCAAAGTTCCTCATCTTAATCAACTAGAAGCATAGCATTTTAAGTTCATATCATATTAACAAGAAAACTCTAACTTTTAAGACATAATATTTTTGTTGGAGTGGAGATATGTGACCTCTTTAAAGAACAACTTGTCATGCAAATACATACTGTAATCACACTTTAGAGAACTTGTCTTCAAAAGTAAAGTATTGCTGCAATTTTAAAAATGAAGAATGATAGTGACACTGTTGATTTGACAGAATTTTTTCTGCCTCCTCCAATTTTTTTTCCCTTTCCCCTTTCCTCTTCCAAATTACTATAATGGAACTCAGCAGCTGAGCAGCATTCTGTTCACATTACTGTTTCACGAAACCGAAGTAGCATCTTGGGTGACCACTTTTGGCCTGTAATTTGTGTAATAAAATCAGACATTTTGTAGATCAATGTTCTATGGCCTGCAAACAGCAGACTTGTTGTTCTCTCTGTGTCACAACCCCTTTCATTTTCTTTCAAGATTTTGCTTATGTACCTCCCTTTATAACTAAAAATTTAATAATTCCCTGTGTGTAATTAGTATTTATCTTTTGCTATAACACAAACCTGGAGGAATAGTCAATGTATTCCTACACTTAAAAACTGTCACCTGCCTTCATTAGCTTTTTAGTCTTCTTTAAAAGACTTTTTTTCTGATATTGTTCTATTATACTCTTCCAGTTATTAACATTTCTAGTGTAAAATAATTAGGTTTTCTGGTAATGCTCTTTATTAAAGAAAACATAACACAACTGCTGTAAACATATAGTTATTTGTTTAAAAGCTTCAGCAGTTGAAAGGGGGCAGAAGATGCATTTATTGACTATGAAGGAATTTCTTTGAAGAGAAAAACTGTGTATGATCTTTTTTTCAAACTAAATGGGACACTGGCTAGCATGGAAAACTGATGAATCTGACAGAAGGTAATTCCATACTAAGTGCTATAAGTAAAAAATTGAATCTGATTTTTTTAACAGCAAAATACTCTGAAATGTTCACTATTTGAAAGTTTCTTACACTGACTATAAAGAAAATGAAGGTACTTAGACTTAATGTAGAAGTTTTTGCAGGCTGGCCAATCATATATAGGTTAAAAAAACTTCAAAAGCAATGAAAAAAGAAACCTTTTTTTAGCTATATTAAATATGTATGTTTTAAATGTTTTGAATTCACAATAAATGTTTATTTTACCTGGAAATATTTAGGGAAAACATACCAGAAGAGTGGGCTCAGATCTGGCACCAAGCTGAGGGGTGTCATTGATGCACTTGAAGGATTAAATGCCTCCCAGAGGACTGGACAAGTACAAGAAGTGAGTCCATGGGAATGTATGAGGTTTAACAAGACCAAGGGCAAGATGCTGTACCCCTGGCTGGGGCACCTCCTGGTACTGATGCAGGCTGGGTACGAACAGACTGAGAGCAGCCCTGTGAGAGAGATTTGGGGAGGCTGGTGGATCAGAGGCTAGACAGGACTTGGCAATGTACCCCCACATGGCTACAAACTCTTTTCAGGTAGCTGTAGAGAGTGGTAAGGTTGTCTCTGAGCCTCCTTTTCTCCAGGATAAACAACCCCAGCTCAGCTGCTTTTCACAGGACCTGTGCTCCAGACCCTTCACCCGCTCATTTGCCCTTCTCTGGACATGCTTCAGCTCCTCAATGTCCTTCTTGTAGTGGGGGACTCAGAACTGGACACAGGAGTTGAGCGTGGCCTCACCAGTGCTGAAGATAGAGGGACAATCACTGCCCTGGTCCTGCTGGCCACACTATTCTTGATGCAGGCCAGGATGCCATTGGCCTTCTTGGCTACCTGGGAACACTACTGGCTCATGTTCAGCTCTTGTTGTCCAACACCCCTACATTCTTTTGTGCTGCACAGCTTTCCAGGCACTCTGCACTAGCCTGTGTCACTGCTTGGGGCCAGTTTTTAATTCAGAAAATAGTGCCAAGCCATGGGCTGCCAGATTTTCCAGGAGAATGCCATGGGAGGCAGTGTCAAAGGCTCTGCTGAAGTCCTTTGCTCATCCAGCAGTCAGGTCCCTTGTTCATAAAAGGAGATCAGGTTGCCCAGGTTGCAATCACCAGCCTTTCCTAAACCTGTCTTGGCTGTTGATGGCTATATTCCCTCACACTTCGAATAAAGAATGGAGGTTTTACTTGGCTCTTCTTTTGATATTAATGTATTTATAAAACCTTTATTATCCTTTACAGAAGGGGCCACATTAAGTTCTAAATGAGCTTTTACCTTCCCAATTTTGTTTCTATATGATCGAGGTTGAGGGAGGTGATTCTGCCCCTCTGCTCCTGGAGTACTCTGGAGTGCTGCATGCAGCTCTGGGATCCCCAGCACAGGAAGCACAGGAGCACCTGGAGTGAGTCCAGAGGAGGCACAAGATGATCAGAGAGTGGAGCACATCTTCTGTGAGGAAAGGCTAAGGAAATTGAGTTTGTTCAGCCTGGAAAAGAAAAGGCTTGCGGGTCATCTAATTGCAACCTCCTAGTACCTGAAGGGAGCTTGCAAGAAAAATGGAGAGAGACTATTTACAAGGGCACCTAATGACAAAGACAAGGGGGAATGGTTTCAAATTAAAAGAGGGCAGAAGTGAGGCACTGGAAGAGGTGGTCCAGAGAAGCTGTAGGTATCCAATTCTTAGAAGTGTTCAGAGCCGAGTCGAATGGGCCTTTGCACAACCTGGTCCAGTGAAAGCTGTCCCCATTGTGGCTGGGGAGTCTGGACTAGGTAATCTAAAGGTTCCTTTCAGCCTAACCTATTCTGGAATTCTATGATTCCATGACATTGGAATTCTAAACTTCTAATTTTTTCAAAATTCTTGACTGATTGCAGAAGGTTGCAGTGGTTGCAGAAGGAATGCATGTCACTAAAATTAATAATATATGAAAACACACACACATAACACTGGATTAAAAGAGTCTTTGAGGATTACAGGAGAAATAGGGCAGGGAAACCTCATAATATTTAGCCTGTGCATATCTCCCTCCATGTCAGAAAATAAATTTGACTAAGCTTGTTAATGTAAG
The DNA here is from genome assembly GCA_025504685.1 of Leucosticte australis. Classification (NCBI taxonomy): domain Eukaryota; kingdom Metazoa; phylum Chordata; class Aves; order Passeriformes; family Fringillidae; genus Leucosticte; species Leucosticte australis. The sequence goes on along the minus strand of JANIJU010000003.1, from coordinate 27,837,554 downwards.
TGTGCTCAGAACTCTTAAATGACTGCACTTCCTTTTCTGACTAAACACAAATCAAGAAACATGGCTTAAAAAATTTACAAAGACAGTTTACCTGCCAATTTAAGCTTACCACCTCCCATATAGATAGTTTCGAAAAGGCTACCCTGTCCCAACAAACAAAAAATGCAAATCTATCCCAAACATACTGCTAGCTCTAACATACACCATCTAGATGCAAGATAGTTTATGGTAACTGCTTAATCACATTACTGAGGGACTGGGGAAAAACATATGCTTTTGAGGCTGTATGCCGTATCTGCTGCATCAGTAATTTCTCTGAGTGTTTTTATAGAAAAGTCAATAAAGCAACCTAGTGCAAAATGCTATGCTACCATGACATAAAACAACTTTTGTTGATACTGCTGCACTTTCTGCTTCCTTTTTTTATTAAATAATTGGCGTAATTATTTTAATCAGCTCTTAAATGATATAGGATATAAACTATGTGGCAAGTTACAAATAAAGTCTCTCTTACCAGCAATATATGTAAATGCTTATGCATTTTCTAAGGCAGGCTTAGATTTGTAGTTAATTTGTGCTTAGAATTTTCATTTTCGTGATAAAATTATAAAAGACATAGATATTGCAATATTGTTATTGCCTATGCACTGTGGGTAGCCCTGTATCTGCTTTTGCTTTCCAGGGTAGCAAGACTTTTTTCCCCTGTGCTTAATTTCTTAATTTATTGTTTAATTTTTTGTTTTAAAGCTTAAATATTAAAACAAGAATTGTTTTGTCTAAATTGTTTTTAAATAATTTCTTAGTATTAGTAACATAAGATTCCTAAAGCAGATCATCTTTACACTTACTGTTGGATGGGAAAAAAAGAGAGGAATTAGAAAGACAACTATTAGAAGAAAATAGTGAATGTTCATGAGAACTATCGAGTGCAAGGAAGCAGACTTCAGAGGAATATAGTGAAATTGCTCTAAAACAAAAGTATGCCAACAGTAAGCTTGAGAAGTAGCAAGCTAGAAAGGTATACATGCATTGATTCAGATGCTATATACCTTATGCTCTAAGGTAAGGCAATGTTATCTATTTTAATTTGATGTAGGTGCTAAGAAAGGAGCTGGTCAAATGTTTTTGTGAAGTGTTTCTTGGGAAATCATTAGGCTGGACTGAAGCAGGCACGATCTGAAAGGATGACAGGTTAGAGTTTCTCATGTGGCTGTAAGGAAGACGGGGGAAGAGTTTGGTCAACAGTAACATTTGAAGATAAAGATTTCCAATTTGACTCAAAGCTGAATTTATAGAAAAAGAAATGTTTTCACCCATGCTGTAATGAGACTGGCACAGCAGAGTTTACTTTGTGCCTCAGGGATCAGGTTGCAACAGGCTTCGGGGAGGCCAGACAGCTGAAATAAACTAATACAGTCTCCACAGATGCACCTGAGTCTGACTGACATGAGGGATTTCAAACACATTTTCCATCAGGCCTGTTCCCATTGCTAATGCTCCCACGGTGGAGTGATAGTTCTTGAAATATTTGCTCTCCGTGGAAACAGGAACCTTCCCCCCTCAGAGAAGGGTCTGCTCTTGTGGCTGGCTATCTGTGCCTGACTGCAATCAGGACACCTTTTCAAAGGAGGGAAAACACCACCTTCTTTGCAAGACTGAAATGGTGGGAAGAAGAGTGGTGCAGTGACATTGCTCACTGCAGCAAGTAATGAACTCCATAACAGAGTTCACTCAGCCAGGTCTTCCAGAATTTTTTTGCATCTGTATTATTCATTGCTAGTATCTGTATTGTCTGCCTGGTTTTGTCATGGGTTTGTCCATAAGACATGCATTCCTGTTACTCCTATATCCATTGTTTTTAACTTAGTCTAATTAAGTAGCTGTCATCTCATGCTGGTTTTGGGGTTTCCAAAACAGAAAAATGCATTAGCAATATGTTTTATGATTATTTGAGAGATGCCTTTGGCACAAACAAGACCATATGCCAAAGTCAATAGTATAGATTTTATTTAACAGCAAATGTGTGAGAGAGAGATAGTAAGAAACAGAAAAAAAGAAAAGGGGGGAGAAAGAAAGAAAGTGAGAGAGAGAGAGAGAGAGAGATACAGATTAGGTAGAAATATATCCACCTTCTCTGTGAATCTATGAATGTCCCTTAATTTCTCTTCACTCTGAGTTTCTCAGGGCTGGAAGTCCTGCAAAACATTAGGTTCAATGGATTAATATATGTTCAGGTACATGTGGGAACATCCAGCCCCTCCCTGTATATACTGGGGGTAGCTTCACTCTGCCTTTTGCTACAGGCTATGGATCTGTTGCAACTCTTTGGATTGCATCAGTGCTCTGGTGGTAGACCTTAGAAATGCCTTTTGGGGGGTGCCTCAGTGGTCTTTGGTGATTTGTGACCTCTTCTACTGCGTCTCACATGAATGTCCCGTGTGAATGTGACCTTCTCAGGGGTGGGGAGTTTTACAGCTGAGCCAGTTTGTGTAAGGGAGGACAACTGGCGTAATGAAAGACACTATCCAGCCTCCACAGCATCTGCTTGCAGCCTCTGGTGGTGGAGTTCTCCCCTTTTGTCTTAAGCTCTTAAGTGGATCAGAAGGTTTGCTATCACACCCCAAAATCTCTGCTGGAGGCAATGTGAACAAACTCAGCCTCAGTAAATGAGTCTCTGGGCTATGGCCTCCCCCTGCCAAACCTAGACAGAGCTAATTTTCTGCACAGCTGCTGGGTTTTGCTTTCTTTGTGGGTACATTCTTCTCCACCAGCCTTTACTGCTCCTTAGACCTGAGATAATTGGACAGTAGAGGCTTAACTCACAGTCCAAATTTCCATCCACAGGCATCTTCAGGAGTGAGAGGAGGATGGCTTCAGTGGTCACAGGTGAGCAGTTGCTTCTTTGTGCAGTTTGCTACAGTGAACAAAGTCCTTTGGTGATTTTAACAATGTTTGAGCCAACAACTTTTCAGTCCCTCAATATGACAGTAACGCTGTTCCCCCTAATAGCTAAACTGTTCATCATCTGTAACGTGTTTCTCCTTCTACAGCACTGCTGTCTCCCATGTAACACAGTCCCCCAAGGCACCAAACAAAATGCTGTACCAGACCAAGCATTTCATTTTCTTTATAGGATTCAAAGACAGCCATTGGATTGCTTTCAAGATGGAATTTTCCTCACTAGTGGTACCCTTTCACAAATAATTGTCATATACCCTTTAAATTCACATCAACACATGGAGGTCTTTTAGTTTTTAGCTATTATCATACATTTGGAGCTCTTAAGTGCCCCTACTAAAATACTATTTATGTTCAGCAACATCAAGACCCTTGATGTTATGCTCTGCTCCAAGGCACTTGTTTGCCTAGATAAAGTAATTTGCTTTGACAAATCTGTGATACATAGAATTCAATTCTCTGCCAAGACAATGGATTTTTTATTATTCTTAAGTTTGCTTTATATTATTCTTAGATTTGCATTCACAAAAAAAAGTCACTGTTGGCAGCTAATGTTAACTGTTTGTTAAATATGGTTGGCATTGCATATTAAACCTATTAACAGCACATGACATACTGTTCAGGGAAGAATTTAATTTTTTCCTGTGGTATTTGTTTTCCAGATGCTCCTGTTTTTTCTTTCTGCTTCTTCCTAGTAGGTAAGAGAAGAACAACAAAAAAATCAGAGGAAAAGACAAACTGTAACTATAGGAAGTAAAATGAGAATCTTCATAACTTTACCCTGTACCACTGAGATTTTTTTCATTTCTGCTTGCCAGGAGTTTTCCAAAGGCTCCATGGATGCAGCACAGAGTAGTATTCCTGAAACTACCTTTACTACTACTGTTCTAGAACCAGTTTCATTAGTCATTTTGCAAAATAGCACATACTTTATAATGGTCAGCATAGGTAACAGCATGGGTAAACCTTAGAGGTGTTATTTTACTGGTAATTTATTCACCAGTCATGGTGAGGGGAGATGCAACAAAGGTATCGGGATAAAATTGATTCCTGGATATGAAAACTTATTTGAAATTTCTCATCTACAAATTTGTTTTGATTTAAATCATAACAAATTTTTTCAGCTTTTTGATCGATAGCCATGGATATTGGTCTTGGAAATTAATATAATTAAACACAATAAAAAGAATATTATTTATACATGTTTTACCACCCTCCATCAAAGCTAAATAGAGATAAAATGACTAATAGTAACCAGCTGTTCAGAAACAAAATTTTAAAACTAACTCCTTGCTGAAATATAATTTGGCATCTAGAGTATAAACAAAAGAGCTTATTATGGAGAGATGTCATTTGTATGTCATAGGCTTTGTCTGCAAGAGAAGCAAAGAGAGTACACACCCCGTGTTAAACCAAAAAGTTACATCTGCCAGTACTGGCAGAAAATATGAGAATGAGTCAAGACTTTTGTGGGTAACTACAGATTCTGTACCTTGTGCTTGACTGGATTAGACATCAAATCTTTTGAAATTTTTTCTAGGTTTGAGTTGTAAAAATTCCAAAACTTGTATAAACAAGTATGACAATTACCCGGATATATTGTACTGTGTTGTTTCAAGCCAGTAAACAACTGGCATAAGATTTTGAATTTATGTCTTCTCCCTGCTATCTCTTTTTAGACACAATTCTTGTTTTACATATATTATTTCTAAAAAAAAAATCAGATTTTTTTTTATTAAGATTTCTGTATTTTTTGGACGTTACATTATAAATAAATTGTAGAACCTAGTAAATTCTTCATATAGTTCTACTGAGCTTTGTAAACTGTGTACACCTGAAGTGCCCAGTGTAAGCTAAGGAATCAAATTAAACCAAACTGGAACTTAGAGTAATTTGAAAAAGCTGATCTCCTCTCTGACCCCAAAACAGTTTAAATTATTTGGGAAGGAAATTAATTGATGGACAAAGAAAGCAATCAACAAAAACCAACAAAACAAAAACAAAAACAAACAAAATCCCCCACAAAATCAAACAAAATATGAACAAAACAAAACAAACCTGAAAAAAATCCCAAGAGAAATAGCCATTTGTGATGCATATATGTTGTAGAAGCATCAGTGTGATATATCATAAAAAGATCTTCACAATTCTCTGGTATGATGGGTCACTGCACCCACAGAGCCTGGACTTCTGGCTGAAGCCCTGCTGGTGCCATCTAAACAAACTCTTCTTACTGGGTGCTTTCCTGTGACCTGTATCAAGCTTTAATGGACCTTCATTTTTAATTTGTTTGGGAAAAGATATTAATCTCATGGCAAGCCGAAGATCAGATTTTTTTCAGTTATTATTATATAAATATTAGTTGAATATAGAAGATGAATAAAGCTTGTTTACGAAGTCCTGATGATTTTTTCTCACTGGGCATGTAATAGAAGTTCTTTGAAGACAATATTTCTCTTTTAAATTAAACTCATTCTTTATTTAATCATATATGTTGTTACCTAGATCTATTTAAATTTTTAAAAAAACCTTATAATTTGCAGTATGTAGCTGGTTTATTTTTCACGTGAATACTTCAGGTATTTTCTCTTGGACAGCAGTATGACAGAAAAATAGCAAGGTGTAATGATATACAGTATTGCACCTCTCATGGATATGATATTTAGAGAAATAGACATAATAAAACCTACTCAATAAATTGTGAAATTCAATTCATGAGCAATTCCTCACAAGACCAGAAAGGTGGTGAAGGTGACATTATCTACTTACTCTTACTTATATTACCTGAGAAGACACAGCATATTTCTAATGTCTCAGGATAGAGGTTGATAAATCCAGTGGCTTTAATTAAGTGCTTCATTCTCTGTGAATTTCATACCTGTGCCAAGTTAATACAAAGACTGATTGAGTAGTATTCAAAATTGTTGCAACAAATGGCCTTTACAGGTTATGAAGATGTTATTCCTAACCCCATGCTCAGAATAAATCTGAAAGGAATTATAAGAAGTTTTAAAAATTATTCAGCCACCATTTCTGTCATGCGTTCAGAGAAAGTCTCTTCCAAGAATGATGCTGGTGGGAAGAGAGGGCTTACTGATAATAAGAGGGCTTATCATTCATTGACAGCTCAGTGTAGGACTGAGAAATGGGTGGCAAAACAATAAAGACCACTTTATTCAGTGAGAAAAATCAACAGCATTAAAAATAAATCACATCTCAGGTACTACATACCTTAATTTTTCTTTTCAGAATTCAGATTAGAAACCTTTAAAACCTTTGAGGAAAATGTTTACAAAGAATGTAACCCAACCTCTTGCTAGAGTTGTCTGAATTTTTTAATCCTATCCAGCAAATTTTCAATATCTCTGACATAATGGTTTCTTCTAAATTAAAATTAATTAATCTCTGTAAAATTTGGCATTTTATCTTACATTGAAATAAAAGCATTATCTGGTTTTTGTTTTTCCTTTCATCTGATCCATAGTCATTCTCTTGAATACTGTATACTGGTTAATTTAATGAAATGCTTCAACATAATAAAGTAACTAAATATGGTTATTTAGAGAAGATTTGGACTTGTCACATTAAGCTGTAGAGCTCAAGCCATTCATCTTGAGCTGACTGCAACATTGTTATTCCTAGTGAGAAACACCTTAATTTGTTAAGAATAACAGTGAGATAGGTATGATATTTCTGTGACTTCTACAGCATTGCATAAATTCACCACCTCTTAAAATATTAAATTGTGATAATTTCAGATGGTACATTGACTCCCTTGAAAGCTGAGGGGACCTAGGGAGAAACCTTGACAGATCAGAGGGCTGGACAATCCTCAATGATATGAAGTTGAACAAGGGCAAGTGCCAGATTCCGTACCTGGAATGGGGCAACCCTGCATTTACAGACAGGCTGGGAAATTATAGGCTGGAAAGCCGTGCATGGAAAGCAACCTGGGGGCCCTGGTTGATGTCAAGTTGAACATGAGCCAGCAGTGTCCTGGCTGCCAGGATGGTCACCTGTGTCCTGGGGTGCATCAGGCACAGCATCACAGGTGGGCAAGGGAGGGGATTGTCCTGCTCTGCTCTGCACTGGGCAGCCTCACCTCGAGTGCTGGGGGCAGGTCTAGGTGACACAGAATAAGAAAGACATTGAGCTGTTAGAGAGCATCCAAAGCAGGTCAGCGAAGGTGGAGAAGGGCCCAGAGATGAAGCCTTAAGAGAAATGGCTGAGGTCACTTGGTGTGTTCAGCCTGGAGAAGAGAAGACCAACAGGAGACCTCATTGCTTCCTCATGGAAGGGGAAGAGGAGGGCCATATACTGACCTCTGGTCTCTGGCTACCAGTACTACCAACAATCTTCATTCAAACACTAGAACAGTCTCCCGAGGGAAGTGGTCACAGCACTGAGTTTGCCAGAGTTCAAGAAGCATTTGGAGAATGCCCTCAGGCACTCTTGGGGCTGTTCTGTGTGGGACCAAGAGCTGGACTATAATGACCCTTGTGAGTCCCTTCCATCTCAGGGTATTCACTGGTTCTGTGATTTTATGAAAACAGACAGAAATAGCATCATTTTGGAACAGAATAGAATAGAATGGAAAAATTCAGCAGGAAGAGAGGTAAAATAATAATTTCATACAACTGATTGATCTCTTCAGGGCCAGCTAAAAGATAATGTTATTAAGGTCTCTCCAAATACCTTTTGAACACTGAGAGTCTTGAAGGGTTATCTCATGGTCCAGATTTTTTCTCTTGAATTCCAAGAGGGGTTCCCTGTTCAGCCAAACTGCTCTTTTGTCCAATTTGCTTCAGTTAATACATGGAATTGCCTGCTCCTGAGCTTTTAAAATTGGTTCTTAGACAATCTCCAGTACTCATGGACTCCTAAGTCCTCAAATGCAGATTCTCAGCGTTCAGTGATAAGTATGTTCCCAACTAGTTTAAAGTTTGCTGTCTTGAAATCCAGGGATGCAACTCTGCTGACCTTTGTACTCATTACACTGAAAATTCTAAACTCAATCATTCCATGATAACTGTGACAAAGTCAGACACCTACCACTGCATATCTCACAAGTCCTCTATCCCCAAATTAGAAATCCATGAGTGCATCTTTCCCAGTTGACTCACTGAGTACTTGTGACCAGAAGTTATCTCCTACAAACTTCACACATTTCCCAGACTTGCTTGTCACAGCAGTACAGTGTTCCTGTATGTCTGGGAAATTGAAATCCCTCACAGGGGCAAAGGTTGCTGATCTCTCTTAATTGCCTATAGAATATCTTATCAGTGCTATCATTCAGGCTAGGCCATTGGTAACAAAGACAAAGACACCCACTACAACATCTCTTTTGTTTTTAACCTAACAAAGACACCCACTACAACATCTCCTTTGTTTTTCCTCCATTTTTTCATACAGTGCTACTCCTCCACCGTGCCTGCCCTGCCTATCCCTTCTGAACAGCCTGTAGCCCCCCATGCCAGCACTCCAGTCTGAGTCTCACTAGCATCAATGATATCATAGTCCTGGGAACCAAGCAATTAGCCATTTGGCAGAGAACTTGCTGTGTGAATTCTGTAAAAAGAAATTAAATGAAACAGTGATGGCTAAGTTTTACTTAAGCAGATAAATGTAATGCCCAAGGCAGTTCCTCTGATTTAAGATTCTGTAAAGGTGGATAATCCTTGTTCTACTCCATCCACCAATTATGAGACTAGAGGCTAGCAATTATTTATATTGAATAGAGGGCTGAGATACAAATGTTGTTGAAATTTAGTGAGGTCTACAGATCATTAAGAATCCAAATGCTGAAGTCTAAGAAGTCCCTGTTGATTTCAGTAGGGTGTGAGTTGAGCCCTATAGCCAGAATCTCATGTAGCTGGATAACAATTACAGTATTTTGAAGCATAATGTAAGTTAGAGAAATAGTTAAGACATTTCCTTGAAATATTCCTTTATAAAATCTTAGAAACTATGGAACTTTGCTTGAAAATAAACAAAATATAGGAACAAATATTAATTTTTTCTGCTTTTTAAGGGATATTCTGTGGTATTTGTTTACCTATATTACTAATATGTTATCATCTGGTATAAACTGCATTACTCATGTAATTTGGCATACGCATTGAACATATCTGAGCTATGGATGAGAGCTGTTGATAATTTCAGTGTCACCTAAACCACAATTGTTAGAAGTTGTTTTGGAAAAATCAGGTGGCATGAACAACGAAGAATATCCTGGTTATCCAGAAGCACATTTCAGTGGTTGTATCAATCAGGCATATGATTATATTTCTACAGTGGGTCAGAATACTTCTCTCTGTTTACATCTAACCTTGACAATGCAACCATATCTCCAGCTTCTGTAATTTGCAATGAAAGTGCAAGGGAGTGATCTCATGCCAGGATTTTTTGTACATTCTAAGCTGAACCATCTCAAATATCATATATCTTTTATCTCTTTAACTGTAGATAAACTCCTGATGGTATTTAAAATTACCATCCCAGAGTTGTGCCTCATTCCCAAACTATCATCTTTAACCTGTCTTGGTTGTGTGACAGTTTTCTATTTAAAACTTTGACTGCTTCTGTGAATATGTGTCATTCAGACAACCTATTGCTCCTTTTCAGGTGAAGATTTTAAGAACACAAACATCTGAATTTATTTTTTCCTTTGGACATATAGCAACAGCAGCACTGCTAGATGTCTTATGTTTCTGTATAATAGATAGGAGCTAAAATATCTAAGCATGGGAAAATTGGTCCATTGGTTGTCAAATGATTCTGATTCCTCATTATAGTCCTTCCTCATTCCTCACACTGGAGGGTAAAAGATTAATTGGAAGGGAGGACGCATTGGTTTTGTGCTATATCTGTATTTTATGTGTGATAGACTGCTAGTTCAGGGAGCTGGGCTTAAAGAAGTTTACTTGATTAAAAGCTTCCAAATATCCCCAAAATAAAATGCAGCTCCATGTGCTTGTTCCAAATAATATCTGCATATTTAAAGCAAAATTATTTCCAAAATATGACTTTTAAAATTACTTTTATGATTTAATTCTGTAGACTTTCAGTACAGGAAATTTTTTTTCAAATGTTTCTGTAGCTTTAATTTAATTTTACAGTATCCATTTGAACAACCCAGTATCATTCATTCTTTCAGGGAGAGAAAAATTTGCAAAATAAAAATTTCAATTTGATTTTTAAATAAGCTGAAGGGACAAAAAGAATAGGCATTGCTGCATAAATGAGCAGTACATGTTTAAACAAACTCAGTTGTTCACAGGAGGAAACTACAGCAAATATCATCATCATTAGGCTGTTGATTTTCTTGTATACCTTACTCATGTATTCACCTGGAACCTGATTTTCATCTTATTTTTGGCTGTGTGAAATGATAGATCTGCTACCTTTTTCAACCACATATAACACAGAAGGAAGAATCAAGTTGCTTTTTTGAGATGTGCTTTTATGTGTAACAGAGGGGAATAAATGGCCAAAGAATAAGGAGTTCTACATGTCTTATTTCCAGGCCATTGTATTTGGCTAGGTATACAAATATGAGCAAGCTAAGATGCAAGTGAGATAAATAATCATCAAATGACAGTACCCTATAGATTATTTTTATTGATAATTTTTTCAGTCCCAGGTGTATTTTTAAATTTCATGTTGGACAAATCAACAGTCCTTTTGTGCAATTATTTTTGCAACAGGAAAGAATGTATACTATCTGGAGACTCCTATGAAGTGCAGGGGCATTAGGTTTGCATTAGGAAGAAAATTGTCAGAAGGTCAAGGGGGGTGATCTTTCCTTCTATTCAGTACTGATAAGACACATCTGGGGAACTGTGTCCAGCTCTGTGCTGCTCAGTACAAACTCAAGGACTTACTGGAGAGAAGTCAATGCCAGAAACACAAATATGATGAAGAAACTTGCACATTTCTATATTTGAAGAGAAATTGAGTGACTTGGGACTAGTTCAGCCTGGAGAAGAGAGGGCTTAGATGGGATATTATAAATTTGAGTAAATACCTAAAGGGAGCGTGCAAAAGATAAAACCAGGCTCCTTACAGTGGTTTTGTGATAGTGGTCACAAAATAAAAGGCTCTAAAGCCCATCTGAATAAAAAAAAAGTTAAACATTTTTACAGAAAGTGATAAGAGTGGAAAAGTTTGCCTAGGTAGCGATTTTGTAATCTACATCCTTGGAGAAATCAAAGGCCCAGCTGACAACAGACTTGGGCAATCTGCTTGTGGTTGGGTAAGGGACTGAACTACATGACATTCAAAAGATCCATTCTGTGATGAATATGAAGGTCAGGCAGCAGTGCTCATATAAAAGTGAGAAGTGATTATCTGAGTGCCATGTGCAGTCAGATTGCTTTCTGCTACAGAAAGTGTCACAGATGTGCTGATGTTTACTGGACAGGGAAGAGAATTCATAAAAAAGGAAAAAAAATCATGTGAAGAACTAAAACTCTGAGAATTTCCTAGGGAAGAATATCCACTGATAAAATATTTGCACTACAATGGCTGTTCATCTGCAGCCTTTATTTAGTTTTCTTTTACTTATTTACAAGATTTAATTATGATAATAGCATGAGGAACATCTAAAAGAGAAAACAAAACAAACCATAAACAAGCCAAGAAAGACGGTAGTTTTTTTTTCTTACATTAGGTCTTTGGTAGTGATGAACTCAAATAATACATAAGAAATACTGCAGGAGATAATGGATACTTTTTTTTTAGTTTTAGTATTTTTATTAAAAAGTCAGTGAGTGTCAAGTGAAATAGATGCCTCCTGTAAAAGTAACAAGTTTTATAATGTGCCATATAATTTTAAGAATATCTGTGTAAGTGCCCGAATGATTGGAATTTAGATGCTCCTGAAAAATACAACACAAAGATATTATATCTTTACAAATCACACTACATGCTTGATTTTTGGAATTTCTTTTGGCAAAAGGAAGAACTTAGGGATTTTTTCTGAGTTTTGAGCTGAAGAAATATTACACAGTTAAGCAACTATGAAGTTAATTTTTTAACCTTGCACAACTGACTTTTTCGCATTGCTTTCCCATTTAGACGGAGTAACATTAAGGGTTTTCTCAGTCAGTTAGAAAACCTCCTAGGTTTGTTTTACCTTCTCTGCCTATGGACAATGTGCTAGTTGTATAAAAAAACACTTATTCTCTTGTTTTCTTCTCTTGGATCAAGTTCTTCCCTTGAACAGATTCAATACTACTGCCAGAATTGAAGTCGTGCACCAGTCAAGTCTGCAGGGTGGGGAGAGACGGCAAACCTAGGCCAAAATTTGTATTCAGTCTGTGCTCAGCTTTCCCATGTGTAAAGTGAAAACGTGTCTCACTTTTCTCAACACATCCATGGCATTTTTAAGTTACACATCCTAATTTTCAAGGCGGCTTTTTCATGAGGTTTGGGACAGTTGACAAAAAATGGCTCCGAAGGCCACTACAAACTGACGTACTTGCTATATGCTGTTTGCATTTGATTTGCACAGCTTCTTTCTGTTCTTAGAGTGGCACAGTGAGAAAATCAGACCAAAAGACCAATAGCATATGATACTTTTATTGAAAAATTTTAGGTATTCAGGTAATTAAAAATGAGGACTAGCTTTTCTGAAGGCTTTTATAGATGCCAAAATTATTATCTCCCCCATTTTTTAGTAAGAAATAATTTTAAGTCTGGACTGCTGCTCAGACCCCATTTTCACCAAGGACAATGGGAGGTAGGAAGAAATTTGTACAGGTACAAATTATTGTGATCCCAAACACCCATGAAAGAGTATCAGTCTGAGAAACTTGTGCTTTTGAAGTCTCTATAAAGGACAAAATTGTTGTGTCACAGATAAGAGCCACTCTGCCCCAAGGTTGTGGTCAAGTGCTAAATCTGTTCCAACACTTTGTTGTAAATGTCAAATATCAACAGGCTAAATATATCAGCTTGCAGTTATTTTGTTCTGTTTCACACCCTTTAGGTAAAGCTTGTGGTGACCCTTCTGAGCTGAGTTTCAGGCCTTCTCTAGAGGCAGACGTCACAACCATGTGTGACTTGCTGGTCCTTTAACTACAGAAAGTAGAAATAAACAACTGATGCTGCAGCAGGGTAGGAAGAATGGGGGAAAATAATTCAGGGTTTTTAAAGAGACAGAGTTGCCTGATCCCAAGGGTATGAATAATCAGAATAACCCAACTATTTTTCGGCAACAATGAGAAGATACTGCAGGCAGGTGTAGTCTTGTAATGTATCTCCACATGCCAACAGTGTGCACTCTTAAGCATGTGTTAACAAGACTTGTGTGAAGAGGTACCTAATGTTAGCACCTTCAGAGTTGGAAGGGCTAATGAAAAGAATGAAAATGTCATGTATTTAATTTGATTTGGCTATTGTTCCCTCAAAACTGCTGAAATTTGCATCTTTACAAACACATAACTACACCACCATACCCCAGCACTCTCCAGGAATGTAGAAGTTATTTGAAAAAATGTAGAAGCAACTGTAATTTGCATAGCCAGCCCCCTCCTCACTCCCAATTTTTTGCATTCTTTCAGTTTAGCTGGAGGACTTTCAGAATTTTATGATGAAAATGCAGGAAATAATTTGCATTTACATTTAGTTTATTTCACTAGAATATATACTCAAGTTTAAATTACTGTGATTACAGTGCTAAGTTTAATATGTTTTAAAGCGTTGTTAGGAGAGTGGTACTAGCTACATGCAGTGAATAGCTGTTAATGTGTGCAGTGTGTAAATCACAGGTTATTATTCGGCTGCAAAGTCATTACCTCTTTTCAATGTGAATATAAAATAATCTAAAGCAGGAAACTAGAATATCACATTTTGTGAAGGGTCGGTGCTGTGTCCCTTGCACATCCAGCTGGGCGTAAATCAGGTAGCTTAACTACCAGGGGGATTCACTAGAGCTAAAAAGATTAGCACAGCCAGCAGATTCAGTTTCAAAAAAATACTTGCACACCCACAGATTGATTAGGGTCGTGGGATATTTCTACAACATATGATTAATTCTAATGTATTTCTTTTAAAGAAAGATTATACTATATTTTCTGGCATATTTTTTTCTGATTATGCATGGAAATGTATCTCAGTGACCCTCAGATTACTAGCAGACTCATTTGTCTCACAGCTAGAGATAAAAATTTATTAAGATGTAATAGACTGAAATACATGAATGTTTGGGAGAAGTTTTGTGGTCAGTCTGAATCTGTAGCTGACAGTGAAAAGGTGCTGTCCACTAAAGTTACCTCTGTCTTTGAGTCATACTCTATAGGGGCTACATGAGATTGACACAAGACTCTGCAAGTTTCTTGAAATCCATTTTGACCTTTAAGCTTGCAGGGCAGTGGCATGTTGGCATCCTAAGGACTCCAAAAGGAGGACAGGAATATGTGAACAGCGACTTTGAGTTTTGAGTGCAAGACTGCTTATTTTCTGAGTCAGCTAAACAATGTTAGAGTCCTTTGGTGAAGTATTATAGCATACATGAACCCACATCTTTTTGATCCTCTGGAAAGCATGCACCCACCCACATCTAAGGGCAAAACAAATATAAAGCTTCTATCCCAAGCAATCTTGAGTCTGCTAGGAAAGCTGGGTGCAAACCAGCTCTTTCTAATCATTAGTTTTCATACGTACCACACACCACATGTTGGCCTTTTTACAGACAATTGTTTTATTCAGTAAAATTTAATTTCCACCCAATGTGGCAACATTTTTTTTTAAACTAGCTTTTAATACTTTTAATAAAAGTGGGCTACCACCTTCACTGGCACAGGTAAGAGCAGTGATGTCAGAGGTAGTGCAGCAGGTTTGGTTAGCATATGACAAGCAGCTTGCTCACTGCTGTCTTCCATGTCCCACAGCCCCAGTCAAACTGAGACCAAGCTCTGCTGATTTTGTCAAAAGGCCACATAGCAATACAAAAACTTCTTCAGCATTGCAAGATCTGTCCATGTTGTCTTATCAATCATCTTGGAAGTGCCTCCACAGATCTACAGCTGGCACTAATCAACTTACCTGCAATGACTTAAAAAGAAAGTTTAGTTATGCCTAAAGTTTAGTAACTTTAGTTAAAGTTACACGTCTACTGTTATTATTTTATAGGAGCTGGCTTAGCACCAGAAATTCAGTTTTTATGATCAGGTGTATCAACTTTTAATGATACTGCCTTAACCTTCAACTGAAGTTCAGAGGTTAAAAAAAAATTAGTAAAACAAGTTCCCCCACCATGTGTCCTGAGTTTCAATATGCTTTTTCTTGGTGAAAAATATTTTCCAATAAATTAAAATGAATTTCAATTGTAGTTTAAAAAAATACCATCTTGTCATGCACCCAAGGCTTACCATCTACCTAGCCTCTAAAGTCGCTTGCAGGCCTCCTTTCTGTGTCAGTACTACAAAAATTATTATGATGTCCAGAAAATGCCTTCATGTCCAAAGGATGGGGTTTGGATGTCATTCTCCAGTGTTAATTTGGATAGTTTTTCTGGAATGCCTGTTTGCTTCTTTAGAAATCCAGAAGTTTCTTTAAGAATTTAGGTACTTTTAACCCTATAATTAGTAGATATACATGTCAGCAATAAAAATCTATGAAACTCTTTGTTTTCAGAGATTATTTGCACACATATTATCTGTTTTTATTTCTAAAATAAACTTCATGCTTCATGCACTGTTTGAAAACAATAGTGAGCCTCTTTGGTGACACTACTGTACACATACACTGTAATTCCTTGGAAGACTCTTCAGAAATCAGTTTGGTGCAAACCTATCACTGGAAAATGAGCAAAAGCAAGTAATAAGTGGTCAGATCATACATTTATGATGTATATTTTCAATAGCTGGGTACTTGGAACAGGATGTTTAAGAACTTGGATGTTATCTTTACATCCAGAATTAATGAAAAATATTTTTTAGTTGGTGTAAGCCATGAGTAATGCAAAAAATGGAAGGTAACATATGTAAATGAATTAACACTGGTTTTTTTCTCACCTTTCCTTCCCAAATTTTCTTTCATATTTTCTCTCTCCATACAAATATAATAGAGTAATCAATCATATGATATTTTTCTTTTGACAGTTTTGACCTCTTGAATACATTTATATCATCAGCCTCAGAACCTCCTTATGCCATATTCTTTGTCTTGCTATTCCTTGCCCAGTGTGCCATCTACCATTCACCTCAAACAGTATTCTACAGCCACTCAAAAATGATTATCTAGCCAAGAGATCAATAAAATGAAGGTCTATTAATAAAAAACATTACAAGGGGCATGCCAACATGACTGTCATATTCTCTTGTTTGAGAGCTGCCTTAACATAGAAAAAGCTGTCAGAAACCCATTAGAAATAAATAATTCTGACACCATCATTCTACTTTTTTAATAATGGGGTGTCAGCCCCTCAATATTTTCCTGTTCTGATAGACGGGAGGGGTGGGGAATAAAGTCCTCTGTCACTGGCTAAAGACTTTCAAAGCTTGAGTTCTGCTGTGGCACAAGACAGAAACAGCAGACTTGCCGAAGAGTCACTGTTACAGACTAGTGGTGCCAACGCACTGATGTTTGGGGCACTTGAAAGTATATCTACTTAGTTACAGTGAGGGACTCTTGAAAAGATTCACACCAGAATAAAACCAAAAATTACTGACTGGAATCACTTCCATCTAAATTAATTCCATTCCCTGGATGTTGTATGTTTGCTCATGAAACATGATGACACAGGATGATACTGCATCTTGTGTAAGAAAAGGTCATCTGACCTTAATGACTTTATCCTGATATGAGTAAAAAAATCTGTTTCCTCACAATCTACACCTCTGTCATCCATTTCATGGGATGATACAACTGAAGAATTATGACTTCCTGGTTTGCTCTGAATAATACACAAGTCTGCTCTGAATATTACACAAGTCTCACAGTGGTCACAGCTGCAGTCAAGGGTGTGGAGTTATTGAACAAAGCACTTAACAAGTGACCTAGGTTGCTCTTTAAGTAGTATAGGTAGAAAAGAATCTAGGGAAAATAATTGTAGTATTTTCAGTCATTGCTGGGGTTATATTTCATAGCAGGTGACTGTTATGAGATTTGCAGCCTGATTTTCCACTTTTTGCATTGTTTCTCAAGACTGAATGATGCAATCCTTTTGGAAGAAACCCTGCCAGTCAGCAGGATCTCTTTATTTAGCTTATTCTCAGAGAAGGGGTACACAGAAAAGAAATTATTTTCGTTTGCATCCTTATGTTATGGAAGCTTGTGCATTATTGTACAAAGCTGAATATATGCTCTCCATTCCTGTGGGAGAAATCTCCAGAGGCCTTTCTGTGAGAGAAAAAAACAGGTACAGAATATGGTGTGAGGTGACAACACCTACAACTTAGGTGTTAATCTGTTGTGCTAGGTAAACAAGTTTGAAAATTACTGACCACAATCTGAAGAGAGAAAACTGGTTCCAATTTGTGCAGGAAAGTATGAAGTAACTGTGTCACATAACTTGGGCTATGGTGCTGTCCTCTCCCTACATTTGCTAAACTTCTGCATGGAGCTTTCAAGGACTCACATCAATTTGTTTGAAGATTGCAGGGGACCTGAGGTTCCAAACACTGTTGGAGATTTGAGTCCAATAAGTTTTTAGTGGAATGAATAAAGTAATTTGTTTTTACCAGTAGAATTCTATGCAGAATTAACTGCTTTTAAACTTTAACAAGTAGACAGGTGACAGTTTCAACTGGTACTTCCTCTGACATGGAAGAAGTGATGAAACTCCCAACAGAGACACAGGACAATTGAAATAAAGAAGTAAATGATACATTAGCATCTGTGTTCAGAAAACAGGACAATTTACATAGTAATTAGCAATCATAGATGTTAGTGAAATAATAACTTGAATACTGGAAAACCCTCAAATTCAAGAGAAGAGTTTTGATAGATCATTTGGTGAAATCTGGTCTTACATGGACTTTAGTTCTGTCCAAATTCTTGACTAGCTGCCTCCTAGTTGTTATCCTGTCTCTCAGTTGTGGTATGGATGAGACACAATTTCTCAGTGGGGGGCTGTAGCTTCTAGCTTCTCTCCAGTTTCTGAAGCTGATGTGTCAGATGGGGTCTCCTGGGTTGGAAGCTGGCAGTTAGGTGTGCATATTTGTCAGACCATGAAGCAGAGAAAACCCTATAACAATTCAAAAAGGCAGGTCAAGTTTACCTCTTGCTGAAATGAGAAGTAAAAGGGGGATGAGTTAATGCTGTGCAAGCTTAATTTTGAATTCATAGCCAGCCTTCTCTGATGTGCATATTTGTGCTTTCTCTCTCAAGGATGTGTGTGTGTGTGTGCGTGTGTGTGTGTGTGCGCATGTGAACATGCCCACAATGATGATATTGGTCTGTTATTTGTCTGAAACCTTAATTGGTAAAATTTCAGAAAAAGAAAGAAAAAACCAAAAGCAGAATCAATCAGTAGTTTCATCAGTATTCAGTTTGTGCAGTTTGTCAATGCATCTTTGATATGAAATTGACATTTTTTCAGTCTGTAGGGGAATGTGACCTAGGGAAGTGGTCGCAACTGCAAGCCTGACAGAGCTCAAGAATATTAGGACAATGCTCTCAGGCACAAAGAGTGATTCTCTGCAGGGCCAGGAGTTGGCTTTCAATCCTTGTAGGTCCTTCCAAGTCAGAATGTTCTACAACATTTTTGACAGATTTTTCCACCTGTAAACTGATATATTGCCATTGAAGTTCAATCAGATCTCAGTTTTGGGGTAATATCCTTGGCAGATGCAGATCGGTGCAGATGCCATGGACCTGATTGGGATATGATTATTGTGTATTGCCTTAGAATCTGAAATAATCATCACAAGTAAACTGTGTTTCTGAACTTGAAAATTGAGATGAAGTAGCCTTTTATATCTGTACACTACAGAAAGAAATTATAACCTCAGCATATACATGCACTAAAATGAAAACCTGGAACCAAGGATACCCTCCAAAATCTATGGAAATTCAAAGTTCTAATTCTAAGTTACTTCTATGGAAATTCTAAGTCTCCCTGAAGAATTTTATTGTGGCTTCCTTCACACATGCATGTGATGCAAACTGGTGCATTGTCTTGCCCTTAGCCACATGTTCACTGCTTCAGACCAAACTATAGTAAAAAGCCCCGGATTGCTAGGCTGCATTTTGTCCTTTGCCCCATCAGTCAGTGTGTGGTCCAAGTCTTGTCTTCTACACATTGTTCAGATGAGTCCCTGACAACAAATTTGTTCCTCTCCTCTTCAAACCTGAGTGCCTCAGTGATGCATGTCCATTTATATTCACACTTCCCTTGGAAGGGAGCTTATTGCATCCCATTCCTATGTGGAAAGGAGCATCCAGGATTCATAGGTGCCTGTGGTTGAAAAAAAATGAGAGAAGAGTCCAAAAAAACATTCACAAAGTTTTATTAGCAAACTACACATGGAAATATATTTTACACATAATAATAATAATAATAATAAACCATAGAATAAAAGGAAACAGGGAAGAAAGAATAAAAAAAAAAGGGAGAGAGAAAAAAAGGGGGGAATAGGACCAGAGAGAAAAGGGGATCAGCAGTTCTGGGTCTAGCTCTGATTCAGCCAACATGTCCAGAATTCTGGGGTGTTCCACATGGGCTTTGTAGGAGTAACTTCCCATAGATCTGTTTTCCCTCCTGGACTTTGGTTTCTTGCTCTTCACATAAAGGAGTTAGTCTTCTCTATCCTTCTGGAAATAGTTCAGTTTTGAGGGCTTCTTGGTGGTCCTGGTCCCCCTTGTCTGCTCCTTGATCACATTTTGGTGCTTGCACCGTACGTTGCACAGTCACCATGGACCTGAAAAGGAAAACTGGCTCAAGAAACTGCTTGAGAAACCTTTGCAGGCACATTCTGTTCTAACCAGCCTGCTTGAATGGTCATCAGAAGAAATATTTTAGGGGAAAGATTTCTTGAACTTTGGAATTGACTGCATGGGGAGATGGTGGAGTAACCATCCCTGGAGCCATTCAAGAAATTACTGGATGTGGCACTAGTGCTATGGTCAAGTTGAAAAGGTGGTGATCAGTCTAAGGTTGGATTCAGTGATCTCAGAGGTCTTTTCTAGCCTAAAAGATTCCATTACTTCATCATCTGAAGAAGTGTTTGAGGAAGAGCAATGCATTAACTCCTCACTGCTCTGGCTTCTAGAGATGAAAGATGGTATCAAAGCTATTTCAGGACTTCCAGCTGAGAGAACTGAACTTTTTCTTTTTCCCTTCTAACAATATTTTTTGGTTTTTTTTATTTTTTTTTCCAAAACCAAAAAGGCTTAACTGTATCCAGAGGAGAGATTAATATTCTATACAAGAGAGATAAATGTGTGCTGTGGGTAGCACTGACAGCTTTGTTAGGGGAAGCATATAAAATGGGTATCAGACAAACAAACCCCAACCCTTAGCCACACCCTGGGTTTGATTTTGGCTACCTTTCTTATTTTGAGAAAGAGTTGCACTGGATATTTTTTGAAAAACCATGTGGGATGGTTTGTCTAAGGACATGGTGTTGATCACTCGTGTGGGTGTCCAGAAGTACATGTGCTGCCACCAGGGAATCTGACCAAGGCAATGTGACCAAAGTAGCACTGCTCCCCACGTCAGCCAGCCTCTGCACTCAGGGTCAGGTGGGACCTCCTGAAGCAATCTTTAACTTTTGATTGACAGCTCCCACAGTTCTAGGATTACATTCTCCTCCCAGATGCAGACAGACACCTTTTTTGCATTTGAATCAAAAGGGCTGCATCCAGGAAAGTATGTCAGTGGAGGTGGGGCTATGTAGTTGAGCAATTATAAACTCCTTATTATCTTACAATAAAGGTTTTCAATAAGCAAACATAAAGGGAAAAGGAGTAAGAACTATTGTACCAGATAAGATTATTCTAATTAAATTTAATTAATGTATTCTTGCACTACAGTATTTAAATTCAAACTAGTTTAATAAATACATTAATTATGTTGATTAAATGGGAATTAATATGGTAATTCACTATGCCCTTCAGTTTCAAGAAAACTGTTAAGTCTTTTACCAAATGATATGCTCAGAATAGAGGAGAATGGGGAATAATGTAACTCAGCATTTTTGTCCTCTCAGAATCTTTCACGGTTATAAGTTCTTTTATAGAATTGTTTTTCTTAACCTTTTATTCCAGAAGGACCACTTTATTTTTAAAAACCATCGATAGATCTCCCCAAGTATTTTTGTCAGCTGGAAGGGAATGTAATTAAATGCTTATTTATTATTTAGGTATTAGAAAAGTCTGGTTTGTACAAAAAATGTAGTGTGTTATGATTAAGAATGACACAGTTAAACTTTTGGATGGTTTAAAAAAAAAAAAGAACAAACAAAGTAAGTGTATATCCATCTTCAGAATCTGTTATATATTCTCAGCTCTCCATACACATGTATTTTTTCTTCTTTCTGCATTTATTTCCAGTTCATACATGAGCTTTTGGGAAGGAGAACTGTTGATTCATGAGACCCCATTTATGACTGCCAAAAGACTGAGCAGTATTGTTTTAGAGTTCTTCTCCAGTCATGAAATTTGTATATGGGTATGAATTTAAATATTGAATTTGCTTGGATTGCTGATGCAGCAGTCTACTGGAAAGAATATATGCTAAAGTTTGTTAATCCTTCATTCAAACCAGACTAGATATTTGGGTCTTCAGTGAGTGACTAAATCCCATTGTCTTAACAATGTTTGTGAAGTAGAGCTGGTCAATCAGATAATATCTTCTGTAGAAATCTGGCAAATCTCCTTAATCCATGTGTGCTGTGTTTTGCACCTTTGCACTGTCCAGGAAGAGTGGGCATTTTGACTGACTGTGTTTGTGTACTCAAGTTTCCTCCCATGGAGAGCAGGGTATATACACAACGATCTCATCCAGCTGTGCAACCAAAGTGTGGCTGTGGTATCTATACTGGAAATGGGACTCTTAAGACACAAAAAACCTGCACCAGTGGAAGCCTTCATCGCTAAGTTAATGTTTTTTGACATACTATCTCTGACTTTTACAGTTTGAATTATTTAACCCATAGCATATTCCAGGGACTCGCAGACTGGGGACCAGATTCCAGTCCTGAAAAGTGAACGTGTGTCTCATCATGTGATACTCACAGAGAGAAGCAAATGGGGCATATGCTTTGTATTTCTCCTGGTTATTTCATGCCTGACAGTGAAGTGGAAGATACCAAAACTCACTTCTGTACTTTAATAAAATAGTCTTCTGGTTTCCATAATAGCTGATAAGCTGAGCAGAGCAATCAGAAAGTTAAGGAGCTCTTTGAAGAATCAGAAATCATTCTCTCAGATAGCCTCACCACGTCATGGCTGAGTAATAACAGTATGCTGTGGAAGTGTCTGTGGTTTGAGACCCACTAGACAAGGGGACCTGGCAGTGGTGTGACCTAGCAGAACAGAACTTCTTGTTGCAGGAAAGCCAGCAGGCAGAGCTCTGCAAGATGAAGGCTTGCAGTGTGACCTCAGCTACAGGGATCAGAGTCAGGAAAGGGGACCAAGAGCATTCTCCTCATGTTTAATGTTTGTACTGAATCAAATGGATCTAGTTTTTTTCTCCCTGTAGGATTAGAATTAAGTCTGAGAACTCAGAATGTGCTGCATGAATAAATAACAGGAAAATATGTTTAAAAAAGTCTCTGACTGTACCAGAAACAATTGTTTTAGTGTGATTTTATAGAACATGTATATATATATCTATAAATATATGTTGTGCTTGTGTGTGTGTGTTTATATATATACATATGCACATTAGGGACTTATGGATTACATCTCAAATATCACTTTTTTTCTTGACTTTTATATAGAGTTCAAAGTTATTTCTCATATATATTTATCATTCTTGTTTAAAAAGTAGATAATGATAGTTTTTTTAAAGCATATTTTAAGATAAAAGAAATTCCACATACCATTCTTTACAAACGCATCGCAATTTTTCTTCCCTCACCTCCCTGTATTTTTACAGTACCCTTTGGAAAAGCTATGCCTCTTAGTGAGAAAAGCTTTAGAAAAGCTTTAGCCTCTGTAGTGAGGAATTTCAAATCCATTTCATGAAGGTGGATAAATAACATTTGGCTTTCTCTATGGTTGCATGTTGTCCTAACACCTTGTAAAGCCAGGCTAACTACATTACAAAAGCCACTTAAGGGAATTGCAGTATTTGTAACAAGAGTCTCCTTTTGCAATAAAGTTCTCATTCTTAAGCTCCCCAGTAACCAACAGACTGGTATGTTTAAGCTGCCTTTTCTAAGAATTTGTACTCTACTTGGTGCAACCCAGATTTCCAATACAACATAAGAAATCCCAAAGAAAGTGTGTACAAATATGTCTAAACTAATTACATTATGGTAAGCAATTTTGCTGTCAAATCTGTTTCCTCATACTGCCTTTTGGAAGAAGCAAGTTACCATGGATCACTTTGAGACTAAGAGACAATGTTGAAGCAAACTACTGAGACTTTTCTGTAGTGATATTATATCATTTTAATAAATGACACATTAATGTCCTTAGTTAATTAAATCTCAAATTTCATTTCTTGTATAGCAGATAACTGTGAAATATATTATGACTGTTTACTACTGTAGAAAGCACCCACCTATTATCTTTTATCGAGTCTTTTCTGAAGATCTCTGTTTTAGTGTTGTATTAAAGAAATTTAAATTTAACTTCAGCCTCTAACAACCTATTGTTGGTGTTGATAGCCGAACATTGCTAGCCCAACTATCAAAAAGATTTAAATGTAATTTGTTCTGAGAGTAGTTAGCTGTTACCTGTTTAAAGAGGAAAAGGAATAGGGTTAGTCCTTACATTGTTTTCTATCTCTTCCTTTAGTTTCAGGTTGGTAGTTTGTTTTCACTTTATAAGATGACAGAAGAAATCTTTTAAGAATCATCTGGCATTCTTTTCTTTCCCGATACATGCCAATTATCAGGATGATTGTTATAAGAAGACAGTTGCAGCATTCTTTTTCCAAAAACTATTGGTCAATATTTTAGATAGTACTGTGGGTTTCATTAATAATGGGAAATATAATACTTCTTGTTAATTTTTAGAGGCTGTACTGAAAATACTCTTTAGTCAAACTGCTGCAGTCAGGTGGTAAACTCTTTTTCCAATTATTTTCTTTCATTTAAAGTTTGTTTCATAAAGTATGAACAACTGGATTAGTGAGGACCAGAACACAGGACTCTTTCTTTCCAAATCACTGAGTTGATGCCTTAAACAGCAGGAACAGGGGCTAGACAGAGTTAAAGGGAATAAAAGGATATTTATTGAAGGGCCTTCAAATGCCACACGCTGGGAATACCAAAGCCATGGCTTTGGCTCTGCCTGGATGGCTCCAAGATGGAAGCAAAAAGAGAGCTTGGTCACAAGATCTCACATTTTTATAAGTATTGGTCCATTAGCATATTGGAGCTAATTGTCCAATTACAGCCCCAGCCCATGAAGTCCCATCCTTGCTTTTTCTCTCTCCAGTCCATGCTGTTTATATTCTTGGGCCTAAGATCAGGATTGGCTGTCCTTGGGTCCCCAGCTAGAGAAGGAATTGTTGTGTCTGCCTACTCTGTGAAGAGAGCTTGCTATCCCCTTATATGAAACACAGATCCACACACCAAAGCAGAACAAAATCAACAAAAGAAAAAAATGGAAAGCTAAAACCCAAGATATCAGATTTTCCCTATTAAAACTAATATTCTTTGCTGTACCAATGAACCAGTGACACTGCTTCAACAGAAGGGATTTTTTTTTCTTTCTTTTTTTTTTTTTTTTTTTTTTTGGTGACCAAGCAGTGCAGTAAATAATTTCTTTTCAGGGATGAAGAGAGAGTATATCATCTGCCAGTCAAGTAAAGACCCTGGAAGATGGACAAAGAAGATCAATAAAACAAGGAATGTGTCATCTCTCTCAACAAATAGTGCAAATCTCAGAAAAGAACAATTTGTCTTTTCCTTTCACTAGCAAATTTGTGACTCAGATGCTTCCATCCTGTTCTAGTACTGGCTACCAGTTTAATAATTCTTCCAGGAAAATGACATCCTTTCATTTAAACAACCTTTTCCTTGCTTTAAAACAATCTATTTTCTATGTGGCAATAACCAATCTTCTTTCCTATTAGTTATAGAAGGTATGAGGACAAAGGCTGGATGATGGCTCCCCTCTAGGGAAGGGTAAATTCAAGGTTTTTCAATGGTACTGCAAGTGATTCAAGACGCTCTAGTCTATTTCAAAAATAAAACTAGAAAACTTTATAAACTAATTTCTTTCAGCTTCTTAGTGAGTTGACAGATTTGAGTCAAAAATAATTTTATCTTCTATCACACAACAGTTTATTGCCCAAAAAGTTACTATATAAAAGGTTATCTTAAAAGCAGAAGGGAACCTGAAATGATGTCTAAGCTTTGAGCAAATAAGTACAAATTTTTTCTGACTCTGTGAAGCTAGAGGACAAAGCATAACTCATTTTTTTTTTTTTCATATGCAAACAACAGGTTTTTTTCCACTCATGAGAAGAATACTGTGTTTCTATGGGGTTTTGATTTGAAATTCTGGACTTGTTTCAGTTTTCAGAATTTTTCCAAAGACTGATTTTATGTCAGAAATATATGATGGAAGGAAGACAAGTTGGCATAGAAATACTGGATTATTAAAAAAAGAAAAAAAAAGAGCATAAATAAAATGACAGAGATGCTCCAGTTTATTTTTTTCCTAAAGAACTGGTAAGCAATATTTAATTTTGAAGGATAATAGTTATTACTAAATCCGTGTTTGTCTGGCTCATGTTCTTCCAGATACATGTTCTTCCAAATTGTGGCTAGTTAGGGACAAATCAATCCAGCACTATGCAAGGCAAATTGGACCTTGCTTAGCTAACACCAGTTGGTAATTGTGCCTTTCACAGAATCACAGAATGAGATTGGAAGTGATGAACCAGGTAGGCCACAGGGAGTCATCTGGTCCAACCTCCCTGCTCTGCCCAAGCAGGGTCATCCTAGAGCACATTACATAAGGATTGTGTCCAGATGGTTCATAAATACCTCCAGTGAGGGAGAGTCCACAAACTCTCCAGTCTGTTCAGGCGGAAATTCCTGTGCATTAGTTTCTGCCCATTACCTCATTTTCTATTGCTTGGCCTCATTGAGAAGAGCTTGGCTCTATCCTCTTGCTGCCCTCCTTTCAAATACTTATAGGCATAATTGATCAAGTCCCCTCTTGGTCATTTCTCAAGACTGAAATGCTCCAGCTCCCTCAGCCTCTTCTCATAAGAGAGATGCTCCAGTCCCCTAATCATCTTCATGGCACTGCAGAGGCCCCATTCCAAGAGTTTAATATCTTTCTTTTACTGAGGAGCCCAGAACACAAAACTCCAAATGCAGCCTTAATAGAGCTGAGAAGAGGAGCAGGATCACTTCCATTGACCTGCTGGCAATGCTTTTCCTAATGTACCCAGGATCCCACTGACTTTCTTGGCCACCAGGGCACTGCTGTCTCATGGACTGCTTGTAGACCAGCAGGACCTCCAGCTCCTTCTCCTCAGAGCTGCTTTCCAGCAGGTGACCCCAGCCTGGGCTGGTGCCTGGGGTTGTTCGTCCCCAGGTGCAGGACCCTGTACGTGCCTTTGCTGAATTTCAGACAGCTTTTCTCTGCCCATCTCTGCAACCTGTTGAGGTCCTTCTGAAGAGCTGCAGAGCCCTCTGGGCTATCGGTCACTCCTCCCAGCTTTGGATCATCAGTGAACTCGCTGAGGAGGCATCTGCCCTCCACCCAAATCATTGATGGATAGGGCAAATAACACTGGGCCCAGTATGGAACCTTGAGGCACAATACCAGTGACAGACTTCCAACTTGTGACCCTCATTCACCCAGTTCTCAATGTCCACTCATCCAGTGCACACCTCCTGAGTTTGCCCATGAGGATGCTGTGAGAGACAGTGTCAAAAGCCTTGCTGAAGTCAAGGTAGACAATACCCACTGCTCTCCCTGCACCTATGCTGGCTTTTTTCATCATAGGAGGCAATCAGGTCAGTCAAGCGTGATTTATCTTTATTGAATCCATGTTGACTGCTGACCGCCTTCTTGCCATGTGTATGGATAAAAATGGCCTCCAGAATGAGGTGCTCCATCAGGGACTGAGGTGAGGATGACAGACCAGTAGTGCCTTAGGTCCTCCTTCTTCCTGTTTTTGAAGGCTGGGGTGACATTTGTTTTCTTCCAGTCCTCAGGCATCTCTCCTTGTCAAAAATGACCCTTCAAAGGTGTTTGTGAGTGGCTGTTAATATGGTACCCACCAGCTCTCTCAGTGTTTCTTCTTGTCTTTACAGAGGGGCAGGCTGTAGTTTATGCAGTCATCCCTCCTCATCTCTGGAGGCACAGACACTGCTGTTAGTCACATTTGCATCTGTTGTCTGTCTGTTCCCTCCAGAGGGACCAGGTAGACAGAACTGGTCAGCAATGGCTTCTACTCATCTTGACCTTTACAGGGTGGTGATTCTTCATGTTGTCAGGTTTGTTAGTTATCTGTGTCGCATCTGGTACCAATTTTAAATATGCAAATTCTTTATTTCTGTTCTGTCTCTGACTGAGGAATTTTTATTATGTGCAACACCAACAGAAAAAAGGTCATCCTCTCAAGACACCAAATTATATAATGGTTTGTAGACAAACTTAAGACTAAACATCTTTTTCTTGGTTGTTGCATTCAGAAAAAAAAAATCATGCTAATATTTCTATTCTGTACTTCAGAAGTACAGAAATACTTCTGTATTTCTGTACTTCAGAAGTGGAGGGAAATGTGTGCTGTGTGGCACAATATTGTGTGTATGTGTGTGTGTTTGTGCACACAATATTGTGTGTGTATGTAGGGAGGGAATTCAGTGTTAAAAGGAATACAACATGAAAGAGGTACCTGCAAAATACATAATACAAAAGGAGAAGATGTATTTTAACTATGATACCTAGGAGGACTTTACTTTTTAAGTAGCACTTACAATGCTAAGCAATGTAATTGGTGTGTCAGTTATGGGATAAACAATGGTGTACTTCAACTCTGGGAAAAAAATCCTTGTGTTTGTTCCTTTTCATGGGTATTTACAGGGGTGGGGACAAGGGGATGGAGTTGGATATGAAGAACCCATGGGTCAACAGTCCCCACAAATGAAAATGGCTTGGGGTTTGGCTGAGAACCCTTAAAGACTAATTTATTTTCCAGAGATATAGGCTCTATAAAATATTGATTTTTTTTTTATTTATTAAAGAAATAATTTTTTAAGGTTATGGGAACTAGAAAGAAATCTGTTATCTAAATTAGTCCCAAAAAGAGATTCAAGTTTTTCCTGTGCTTTTAGGATGCATTCAGTTAGTGTCTGAGACTTTAAGCTAAGAAGTGCTTTATGTACAACAAAGTTTGCCATTTGATGAACTCAGTAATAAATAGACAAAAGAAGTGTTTAAGACTCACAAACATGTCAGTATTTCTCTCTTTTGTATTTCTATCTTTTGTGTTATGCCCTGAGGACAATACCATGGTCTTTTGAAGAGTGGTATTTTATACAGCATGAGATTTCTGTTCAATGAGGTTTGAAGTTTTTATTGTACTATGCTTTGTGAAGTTTTTTTTATACTTGTGGAAAGGCCACTTATGGTCATGTAGCACTGCTGTGCACAACTTCCCAAGGGACTGCATCAGACTATGCTGGTTGAAACCACCAGACATAGGCAACATAGGACTCTCTTCTGCACAATTTAAACTCTCCTGCCCATGACATAATCCTTCTCCCAGTCTCTGGGATGTCAAAGACAGGAAAAATCACATGCAGAAATTAAATGGACAGATCCTGAGATTTTTAGCAGCAGCAAAACACAATAACTGGAACATTTAATTGTCTCATGGGGATAACATGGTAACATTTTTGTACAGTTTTAGAGCTATCAGGTTTCCTTAGCATCTGTTACTGGAGATTTTTGGAGTGCTCCAGGATGCAAAGCCCACAGGCAGATGAACTACTTGGAGATACGCAGGTTATCATGCATGGTGGTTTGGAATATTTCTGCACTGTGCAGTCAATGCCATATGGAGAGGAAAAACCTCTGT
Source organism: Leucosticte australis (assembly GCA_025504685.1). Classification (NCBI taxonomy): domain Eukaryota; kingdom Metazoa; phylum Chordata; class Aves; order Passeriformes; family Fringillidae; genus Leucosticte; species Leucosticte australis. The sequence continues at coordinate 27,808,423 of JANIJU010000003.1, read as the reverse complement.
GATGTGTGAAGCTGCTCCAGAGAAGAGAAATAACTTAATATGAGTTACCTTTCATAACAGCTACAAATTCAGATACCCCTAAGCTTTGATCCTGACTCAGATACCAGGCTTTCTTGCACATTTCTGTTAAAATGTGTCCACTTCCATCTCTCTCCAATGCATAAAAACCCTTGCTGGATTCAGGCAGAGGGAAAACAAACTAGCTGATATTCTTGAATTAGTTTCAAAAGCATTATGATTTCAGAAGAGATATCTTTTATAATCGCTGAATATTCAGCACATGTCCACATGGTTGCAGCAACAGGATTATAATTATTTGTTTAAAAGAAGTTAGGGGTGGAAATAGTTTAACAGGACTGTCCAGGAGGAAATTAATCAAATCCCAGTAAATTGTGCAGTAACAGAAGTGCTAGTATTCATCAGTTTTGTAGTGGATTTTTGTGCTGTAAAACACATCATGCTGCTTACTGAAAGGAAATAGAAGTGCATGTCTCCAGTGAGCATCTGTGCATGTCTCACTTGCAGAAGATATACTAGTGCACTGACTACTCCCTAAAGTAACAGGAGATTGCTTCAGTTAGTACAGTTCATATTTTATTAAGCACAATAATTAATAAAGTACCTAGGTTAACATAACAACTCTCAACATCTGTTCCTTAACCTCTACAGAGCAGTAAAACATAAATTACACTAAAGTTAAGTATTATCATCAACACCTGCAGTTCCCTAAGCTTTTGATATAAAAAGACATTGGCCAGAAAATAATTAGAAATGCAAATAGAAAACATAAAGGTTACTCTGATAGATGAGTAATACAGGATAAATCCTCAATGAGATTCTGCTCTGGAGTCTGATTTACTCTGATTTAGGACAAATGATGGCAGAAGGTGAGAAAAGAAAGGGAAAGAAAGTAGAGAAAGATAATTAAAAAAAAAGTCATAGCCCTAAAATCCCCATTTCTAAAAAAAAAAAAAAAGTGCAAAGTTTGCTTTAAATTACTCATTGTCTTGCCTAAAAATTTCCAAATGGATTTCCTTTTCTACAGCGATGTGAATCAGGTGGGTTTATTACTACTCAAGTTGATATCTGAAAAACAGTGGGAAATCTGTCTGCAATCAGCTGACATTTTACTTTTTTTTTTTTTCCTTTGGGAAAAAGCTGGGTTCTTAGGCTATAGGTCTTCTAGAAATTCATTAATTGTGACTGAGATAAATATCATTGGAGACAATAAAATAAATGTATTTGCATACATATGTAAAAGATGCTAAACATATAGGTTTTTAAGTGTACAAATCTATTGTCAAAACAGAAAATCATGATGAAATCATAGCTACTGTATTAAATGGAAGACAAAAACATTATTTGCATTTGAAGTTGACTGTGTCAGTGCATTTGGTCTTATTGAGGTGCTTGTACATTCTATTTGTTCATATGGTCACTGTCAAAGGCATGTTCAGAATCAGCAGGACACGTGGTTTTTTTAGGATTTTGTTTACTTTGTTTGCTCTTATTTTTGTTTTATAATTTTCCTGCAGTATGATCATTTCTTCTGGAACTGGTCACCACAGCTCCCATACATATCTCATCTATTGGTAGCTTATGCTGCTGATAATTTAGCTGTGGTGAAAAAGCATGACATATCTGAAAATTATGGTTTGGAATAATTTATTTAATTTGATCTCTGTTTGGAGGCACAAGGTGATAAAATGCTCACAGAGAAAGTACAGTTTGCTTGAGACGTAGTTAATAAGCAGACCCTCCCTTAGTGGAGAAATGTTTGACACAAGCTCTCCTGTGCTGACAGCCAGAAGTTGCTTTGTTATTTTTATAATTTGTGTTGAGCTTATTTTTAGACTCATTTCCTGAACAGATAAGGTATACTTTGAAAGCATTGCTCTTCCCTTGGAAGGAAACAGCTCAAAATATTTAGGAAAAGTCTACAGGGATTGGGATGGGAAAGTCTAGTGGGATTGTAATGGGAATAAAAGCAGGAGCTGCATGGCAGTTTTGCAAAATTATGGTATTTCTGTTTTGTTTTTTTTTTTTTAATTCAGGATATACTTTTAAACTATTTTCTTTCTCTGTGAGCAAATCACATTTCATAAAAAGAGAACGCAGTCAAAGGCAGAGTTAAAAGTGATCAAAGATACTGTGCTATTATAATTGATAGTGACATAATAGTGTTATTTCAGTATGGGTGCCTCATTCCAAGATCTTGTCAGTTGTAAGGGAGCTAACTTTTTCACCTCCACAGTGATTAAAAGAAAAAAAAAAATCCATCATGTTAAAGTTGTCCTAGGTATCTTTATTTTGCTCACATCAATCGTACAACAATGAGCAGTATTCTGTGCTTGGATTATCATATTGCCCCAATATGTGTGATGGCATCACACTGAAAGTTTCTGTGTATGTGTGCTGAGATTTGCTGCATTAGTGCAATCTGTTGTTCGCAGGTTGATTTTGCTTTGTTTTGTTGAGTCAGGTTTGCAATCAGAGTGTTTGAGAAGTTGTTTCTGAATGCCCCATGTTGTGAACTTCACTGACAAGCATATGTCAAGAAACAGCTGTTCTGGTGAACTGCCATTAGACTTCCCCTGTATTTGCAAAGACAAAGTTACCTTTCATGAGCATAAATGCCAGTATAAAGAGGGAAAAACACACTAGAATTCCAACATCTGAAATGCCTCTTTTTCAGATGGTAAAAGGACATGTTACCCAGTGAGAAACTAAAGTATTTCATAGCTACTGTGGAGGCAGTGCAAATATACTTCAAAGGAGAGAATCCCATACAGCTCTAAGATTTCTCATGTATTATTAATACTCAGGTCTGGATATTATTTAATCATGGGGTGAATTTAAAGTACTAAAAATAGTTTTTAATATTATGCGGGCTTGCAAAGGCATTGCACTGTTCAAAACAGGCTTTTCTTATGTCAGCTTCTTGACAAAGTTCTGTTCAGGGTTTTGCTACTTGTTAAAAACTTATGGAAATTATAGCTTTTTACCCATGAAAGGACTACTGGATTTATTTGGATCAAGATAGTGACCCCCTCATCCAAACTTCTATAAAAAGCCTACTTAATATTCTAAAATTTCTCTTTTGAATACAATTATGCAAATAACATTGAAGTGAATACTAAGAAGTAGACCTTTATTTGGAGATGTCCAGGGTTAGTTTCTGCATGGACTTTTCTACCTGCACTTATTTCTTTATGTGAGTTTAATAATGTAACTAGATCTTCACATGTTGAAATCATTAACTGAAGCAATTTAAGTTCACCCAGCCCCAAGCCATAAAAAAAAATCTAAGGCTGACAAAATAGGTGATAGCTTAAATAAAACACCTGGAAGCAGAACTATGCTCAATACTGCAATTTTTAATTTTTTTTTCCTACAGAGATTTTTCTGACTGGTTTTTTCAAACACCTTAGTTTTCAAAAATACTGAAGGTCTTTATGATAGTGACCTTCTCGTTAACTGTGGGGAAAAAAAAAAGGGAAAAGAAAATGACTTATTATCATAGCATCTAATGCTGCAAAACATTTCCCCTGATTTGAATAATATCTTCTTAAAGTACTAAGGATGTTGTTTCTCACTAGAAAAAAATCCTCACAATACAAGACGTAAAATATCTGGTGATGAAGGAGTTTAAATTATAATAATTGCATAACCAATTTTCAATTAATATATTTCCCCCCATTTTTAATAATAAAATTATTTAGAATTGAAGCCTTACATATGAAGGAAAGGGCAAAGTGGTGCCAGTTTTTGTATTCCTTTGAAGCTGAAAGGCATGGCAGCACATGCCAAAGAGCATTGTAAAAAGAAAGGGGAATCAAGCTTAAAACTTCAGTTCAGGGATGGTCTTCCCTCTTCATGAAGATGTGGCTTTCTAGCACTGATTTTTTTCTTTCTTTGTACTGCAGTATTAAGGCGAAGACCTAGAAGACACATGGTTGCTAGGGGCAACTCATTGCTGTAATGTTTATAGCAGACCTTGCAAAATTAATCCCTATTTCAGAGTAATGTCTTTAAATGTCAAGGGCACTTTGATATGGATGTGTAGTTTTAAGTACATTAGAATATCATAAAATCATGTGGACTTTTCTTTCTTTGTTTTTCCTTCAAATCTCTATCCTATCTGGCTGAGATAGAGCTAATTTTCTTCATAGCAACCTGTGTGGTGCTGTGGTTTGGGTTTGTGACTGAAACACCGTTTGTAACAAAATGATGCATTTGTTACTGGTGAATTGTGCATGAACCGCATGGAGATTTTTTTTTCCCACATTCACCACCCACAACAAACAGGCTGGAAAGACATTGGAGGTTGATAGGGAACACATCTGAGGCAGCTGACCCCAGCACACAACAGGAAAACTCCTTGTCATATGATGTCATAAAATATATGTTAAACCAGTAAGTAAGAAGAAGAGTATATATTTTATTCAATAGCTTTTTGTGTGCATTACATTTTTTACTGAGACTGTTTTATTTTCTTTAAGCCTGTAAAATTTAACTTTTTTTCCACGCCAGAAAATTTTTTCTCCATCATAAAAGGTCAGGTAGAGGGATTAATAACTTAATACCTCATTATAACGCTGTACTGGACCTGGCTAGCAAAGAATTACTTTTCTTCATAACAGAATTTTGTTTATAACAGAGGATTTATTTTCTTCATAACATGCTAGTTTGTTTATTTTATATTGAATTACTACCTTTCCTTTTCCTTAACTTACTGAGTATGGAGGGAGACATGACTGAGTGGCTTTGGGGTGCTTAGGTGCCCACTGGGGTTTACCCACAACAGCAATTCTTAATAATTGAAACACTGTATAGGAGAAACAATATGGGGCAGCTTTGACTTAAACACAAAACTGACATTTATGAAAATGAGTGACTGGTGGTTCAAACATAACTTTTCACCACAAACAATCAGAAGTATGAAAAAGTAAATAATTTCTTACATTCTATGTACAATTGGAGTCATACTGACAGAAGTAATGGACCCATTTTAATAGCTTCATAGAAAAACATTTTTACAGGAAGGTAAAAATCAATTTGAAGTAGAAAAAGAAACAGACTGTCCAAATGAAATACTTTGTCTATTTCCCACTATAGAAAGGGTTGTTAGTAAGTATTCCTTTCAACTTCTGAAAACTGACTATTAAGCTATAGGTCTACAGTATTTACATATTTTTTAATCCTTTCTTTTGAGTACTGTAGATCCTTAAGAGTCTTGAAGTATTTCAGAAATGCAGCATCTGTGCTTGATATTATATTGTTCTGCATTACTCATCTATGTCATCCAGATTTTTTTTGCTCTAGCATCTTCATTATTGATGTACATATTGGAAATTCAACCAGATTTAAAAGATAACTACTTGAAACCAGCAAGCACACTACTAGGTGGCAGAATAATACATAGATAACGTTTTTAGGAAAACTGTTGAGTTAGGTTAATTTTTTTCTAGGAAATGCCATTTATATTAATGGTTTTTTAGGAAAACTCGGCGTCTTGATCTTTAATAATGCTAAATTATCATTGCTGACAATGTGGATGGTATAAAAACCTTATGAGTGTGAAATTCAGTTGGACATTACAAGCATGCCAGCATAGGCTGATAGAGCTGATGTTCTGGCTCACAGTAGGCAAAATTATTTGAGTAAACATTTATAGACAGACTTTACAAATGCCAAATAGATTTTATAATCCAATATATACAGATCTATTCAGGTCAGTTTTCTAAGTTTGGGAGACAAACACTTGGGCTACAGAATCAAGCTTTTTAAAGAGCAGCTGTTTCAAATCCTTGTTATCTAAGACAACATGTTGACTAAAAAAGTAAATTGAGCTGTAGGAATGGAAGGATATGGCTCAAATTCCCTCAAGGATCTGAAGAAACACAGAAATGACTAGAAATATTGGTATATTTTTTCAGTAGCTCCCATATTGCTTTTTCAGTATTTTCCTATCATTTTGTCACTTAGAAGAAGGAGTTTCTTCCTGGAGTAGAAGCCAATTGTAAGCCTCAGAGTCTCACTAGAAATGGGAAATGTTCTGAGACCATTGAAAAGTTATACTCTTCCCTTATGAAAAGCCCATTTCACAAATGATTTTGCCAGTATTTTTCTGCAAAATTATTACCTTTTCCTCTCATTAAGTTTTGTTATATTTTCTACTTCTTCTTTCCTGATGGGCTAACTTTGGTTTCAAGGCTTAGGTCTTGCTTAGTACACAGCTTCTTGGCCCCACAGATACAAAAGCACCTTACCAATTCTTTGGTCGGTTTTGTTACTTCTTGTTCTGTGGAGTGCAATTCTAATTTCAGAGAATAGTCCTTATGTGTTCAGGCATATTAGTTACATGGGGGAGTTAGATTTTCTGTAATTATTTCCCTTTTTGCCCACTTGATATGCTCAGATTTTCTGATTTAAAGGAATATTTTCAATTCTTTGCCTCTCAAAGCACTTTTTTTTCCTCAAGTCCATTTAAGAGAAATAGAATATATAATTCAGTGAAATTCCAAAATATTTCCTTTCAAAATGAGAATGATAAAAGAAAAATATATTTTTGAAAACTATCCAAAATCGACATGAAAAACAAATCCTATACACTTACTTTCTTCCTTTACTGCTGTGAGATTAATAATTTGCATTAAACTGAATTTTGTCTATTTTTAGGTTTAATTATGAAAGCTGTGCAGTTAGGATATTGTCCATCCTATTCCATGTATTGTCCATCCTTATTTGTGAAGAAAAGGGCAAACTGGATGAATTTTATTGCTCCAAATTTTGTAGATTATCTTAAGCTTTTTTCCAGATTTTCCATTTGATCTTCTGTTTGTGACAAGATAACAATTCAAATACTCAGAGATATATTCCTTTTACTTGCAAAACCACAGCATTGCTGTCCTGAAGCTTGGAGTAAACAGCAGAAGTTTTTTTGCTGACTCATTTACGCTGCTAAAACCTCAAAGAGCATTTTGTTTTGAAATAAGAATATGTGTTATATACCCTCAAAACTGTGTCCCAGATAATCTTACTCATAAATAACTGCTACCAGAGGGAAAAAAAAAAGTAAGGTTATTTCAATTGTTGTGAGAAAAAGGATTCATGCAGGTATGCAAACAAAAGCACAAAAGTTGAAAATTGCTGCAAGATATCAGACTAGATTTGATAAAATATTGCTCACACCCTGGGACACAGCCACAATGACTTTAATGTGATTCCTTATTATTCACCAAAAACCAATGAGTACTTAAAACATTTACCTTGCTTTAATCTTGGAGTGCATTGAACAGAGAGGGAACACATGCAATTTTCTTTTTTTAATAAATGGCTACTTAGTCTTTGGAACATCTATTTATATCTTCAATTTTCCTTACTCTTTCTGTTCAACCAGAGTTGTAGTTACTGTCCTAATTGTATTGGAGTGGTTTTCTCTAACCTACTTAGTCATATACATGCCTTGTTTTGAAACTACAAACCTATTAATATTGAATACTTGTGAGAACCAAAGGCTCTTTTGATGAACGGGAGCATGAGTGGCTAAAGATTGTATAAAACAAATGCAAGTTGCTGAGAGAAAATAAGATAAACATGTAAATATCAGAAATTTTAGCTCCTCTGTAAAATAAAAAAGTTTATTCTGAAAGAGGAAAGAAATTGTCTTCAGAAGTCTTATGTTACTGACAAAAAGTAGATGGATAAGTGATATAGGAAAGAAGTGAAACGCGAAATAATATTAGAGAGCTTAGAGTATTTGCACACTTTTACAGCCTACAGTATTCTTGGCCATAGTAGTATGTTACTGGAATATTTGAGTTCTAGAGTGGTACTAAAGATGATTACAAACATGAGGGATTATCTCCTTTGGGCCTATTTATTCTTCATTGAATAGGCATTGGAGTAGGCTGCCTAGGGAAGTGAGGGAATCATCATCCCTGAAAGTGGATGAAGAAATGTATGGGTGTGGGATCTGGGATGTGCTTCAGTGGTGAATATGGACATACTAGGTTAATATTTGGATTCAATCTTAGAGGATTTCCAACCTTAATAATTCTATGATTCTTTGATATCCCTTGGGTCAGCTGAGGTCAGCCTTCCCTTGTGTGTCTCCTCCCAACAACTTGTGCACCCTCAGTCTCCTCACTGGTGGGGTGAGTGAGAAGAAGAAAAGGCCTTGGCTCTGTGTAATCCTTGCTCAGCAATAATGAAAGCATCCTGTGTTATCAACACTGTTTCCAACACAAATCAAACCCCTAGATCCATACTAGCTACTATGGAGAAAATTAGCTTTATCTCAGTCAAAACCAATACATTCTCCACCCTGATTCTGTACCGCTTACATCATCACAAGCTATCCAATAACCATCATCCCCCTTCCCATTCTTTGGTAGGATACACAGATGTCATTCCCTTAATCTCTGAACCAGTCCTATGAAATATCAATAAAATGTCCATAAATGTCCATAAGTGTCCACAAAACATCCATGGAGTCAATTTAGTCCATGAGTTCAGGCCCCGTCTCTTATGATGGTCACTCAGGACAACTGTCAAGTCGAGTTGTTGCTGGGCACCAAAGCCAACTCAGATAAGGTCACTGCTGCACTTGTTCTGGTCCTTGCAACATGTCTCCTCTGCTGATTCAGTTTGTTTCTGTTATGGCAATTTGTATAAGTCAAATCATGGATTGCAGTATAGATATATCCACTATATTTAAAGGCATATCCACTGCTATCTCCACCACTGATGATTTTTGTGTATCTGATGCAGCATGGACATCCAAAGCCACAGATAATTGGGGTGTGCCTTCTTCAGCATAGACTTACTATAGAGCCAAACCATTTCAAAGCTGTATCTGCTGCCACACAGACACAATCATCTCCACAAATACTTTGAGTTGTTGCTGCTCTGGTATGGACTTGTCCACAGCCACAAATGTTTCAGGGCATCCTGCTCTGCTGTGGACCCACTCACTGGTCACAGTCCCTTCAGCTGAAATTTGCACTGGAATTGCAGCCTGTTCAGTACAGCAGCACAGGGACAGCATCTCAGGCACAGCAGCGATGCCCTGGCCTCCTGCCAGCCCAGCAGAACAGCACTGCAGAGAGTGAAAAAGGCAAAAAGCAGCTGCTAACAAGCTTGAGAGTCCAGTGTACACTCAGGCCAGTGAGCCCCATGGCAAGCACAGGAACTTGCTGATTTACTTCCAAAATGCAATAACAGGCATAAATTCAGCCTAGCACACCCCAGCCAAACCTGTCATTATCTTGAAGCTGTAAGCCTCACATTGGGTGCCAAAAATGATTGTTCTCAGCAAAAATACAAAACATAGCTCCGTAGTAGGTTTTAGACATGAGTTTGGTTTTAAACATTCATATGAATACTTAGTGAACAAAGCAAAAATAGACCAGTTAATTTTTGCTTATACGGTTTTGATAATCTCTTTATCCTACTGTTACTTTGACATCCAGAGGCAGTAATTTCTCTCTCCTACTCCTTTGTCTCTATAGATTTTAGTGTCTCTTGGAGACACTGTCTTTTACCCAGTTTCTTTCACATATACTTTTTTAATAAGGTTCTGGCACTAATAGTCTGTGTTCCACTGAGTATCTTTTATCAGTGTCTGAATAAATTTTATCAGTATCTGTTCTTAATACTTCCTATTCCATATATGTAGAGGGTGAAGAGAGGGCAGATCATTAACCATCATTCAGCTTGTCCATTAAGCAGAATATACCTGAGAAAGGTACACAGGACCACAGGTCACAAAAGTCACACAGGTGTTGGCTATAAAACTTTTCACCACTTGCACAAAATTGATAACCAAGAGTAGACCAATATTTAACATCACAGTCTTTTTTAGCATTTGATTTGCAGTATGTATCAGGATTATGATGTTTGGCTTCTCTGATACAGCGCATAAGAAACCATGGAAATACAGCAGCCACAGAGTGCCTTTGGGATAACATACTTGCCACCCAGCTTGTGAATGCCAAGCTACTGAAAACTTTTGGCTTTTGTTTTTACCATCCAATTTTGTCTCTTAGTATTGCTGAGAAACATGGATTTATGCTGTTGTTTTAATGATTTCTTCATGGAAGTTGGAATGTTACCATGATAGTTTGGTTCTGTTTTGTTCCTGTCCATTTCTTTATTCCTGACTAGAACACCAATAGTCTCTAAAATTTTTTGTTTGCAGCCTGCATGTCCTGCAACTAAACAGCTTGGCTTTTCTCTTTCCAAAGGCCTTAGTATATAGACTGTAATAGAAAGTGTTTCTAAGATTATTTATAAAAACTTAGTGCTTTATTTGGGACAACAAGCTCTGGTCTCAAACAAAGTGCTCCTTCCTTTTTTAAGCACCTGTTTCTCTCCTGTTATATCAAGCCTTTATATCTCCTTGCACTTTTCATCTGAAAAGATCTTCAATCTATTTAAATATTCTATTCTTATAGATCTTGGTTGCAATGAATACCTCCCTTTGCTCCTAGTGTGGAGTTAGGACCATAACCTAAAGTTATGACCATAAAGATAGAACTACAACTTCAACACAACTTAAAGTTTGCAAAGTCATTTTTAGTAACAGAAAATCATTACAGCTTACGAGACAACTTGTAAAGCAGACCACTAGAAATATATCTTGTGGTGTCTTGCTGTCTTGCCAGATATTTATTGCTTAGTTACAAAATTTTAGCAACTGTACATCAGCCTTGTCCTGATGGCTGGTTAAGTCAGATCATTTCAGTTCCATTTGCTTCCCCTAATGGAGTTGCTGGACTTCATTACCCTCTCTGTCTCACTGTGTTATAGCACCGAATCAGCGCCTTATTTTTTGAACACTAACATCTCAAGGAACAGGGCTTCAAAGAGACATAAAAATATGAAGAGAAAAAGAAAACATTGACTTTATTTTGTTCAAACTGAGTAGCACCTGACTTTCTGTCTTTTGAGAACATGTGGTTTTGGTCTGGAAGCACAGTGCCAAGTTTTCAGTCTTCAAATGTCAGAGAGTACATTGTAAACATCTTCTTCCAGCAGACAAAATATTTTACTTAATAGAGAAATTCTTTCAATATGGAAAATTGTGCCCATATGCAAAACAAACTTTCTTGCTTGTCTTTCTTCTGTGCTTTTCAGCTCCTATTTGTATCTTTCAGATCTATTGCTTTTGATATGTTTAATTACCATGATCAGTTATGAACTATATAACAAATGTTCAGTTATGAACTATATAACAAATAGCACTTGTTGAAGATAAGTTCCCCTCACACAGGGAATGCTACCTGGACACTCATACATACTTCTTTCTTTAAAAAAAAAATCCTAATTTTAAAAACTGAGTAGGGAATTTTTTGGGTTTTTTTGTTTTGGTTTGGGTTTTGTTTGTTTGGTTTTGTTTTATTTGGTTTTGTTTGTTTGTTTTTTAATTTGGTTTGTCTGGTGTTTTTGTTTGGTTCATTGCTTAAAAGAATTTGCAGAGTTTCTTCCTCCCAGAAGTCTTCTAAATTGTAATAGTTCTATGATTCCACTCTATAATTCTTTTCTCCTGCTTGCTTTTAGTACTTGCTGAACTTTACATCCTGCAAATGAATTAGTACAGTATGTTTACTTACTGTTTGCTGTTTTGCTACAGGCCCATGAAAAACTTGCTCTCTACAATTACCTGAAAGAAAGTTGTAGGAAGAATGAGAGGACATAGCCTCAAGCTGTGCTGGGGTGGGGTTCAGTTTGGCCATCTGCGGGAACTTCTTTACAGAAAGGGTTGTTAAACATTTAAATGCTCAGGAAGGTGGTGGGGAACTATCCCCGGAGATGTTCAAGAAATGACTGGATGTGGCCCTTAATGTCATGATCTACATGATCTACATCAGGTCCAATCTGTCAGAGATTGGACCTAATGATCTCAGAGGCCTTTTCCAACCTGTATGATTCTGTGATTATATGATTCTGCGATCTTGAAAGGCTCTAAAGCTCAGCTAAAAATAAAATAAAAGCAGAGATACTGAAATGAAAAAAATACAAGCAGAGATACTGAAGTACTCATCACTCTGACTCATTAAAAAGAGGAGATTGTCTACTCTGCTGAAAAATTTTGTAGGTACTTCAGAAGGCAGGAGGGATGCTCTCAAACTACAAGAACCAAATGTGTTTCTGAAAAATGAACAATACCTTCACTCTGCAAAGGTTATTCTTTTTGCAATTCACCACTAAATGGAATCATATAAAGTCTTTTACTAAAGCAGTATTAATTAGAGTCCAAAAGAATATGTTAAAATGTCAGATGTCAAAACAGAAATATTAGCAAAACTGCTGAATTCATGAACTGAGGTAGGAAGTGCTCTTAGCATACAATTTTGTGTGTTTAACTTACTGACAGAAATTGCAGAAACAGGTTTATTTTTTTTAAGATCTGCCTCTGATTTTGCTAATAAAGTCTAGAAGTCTTTCCATAAGTCCCAAGAGCAAATAGGTATATAGTTCTTAAAGAGTGTTTGAAGGTGTTTGGATGTATTTTTCTAGAAAGAGCAGCTGCTGACAGTGAAGTGAAATTAAAACACCTGCAGGTAATGTAGAACACAGCCAAAGTCAAGCACTAGCTAGACATAAACATGCTGAACACCAAAGGAGCTTGGTGCTTAATATACTTAATATATAATATCTGCACTGAACTTTTTTATAAGGATATGTAAATACTTTGCCATTCCCATTTATCCCACAATGATTTCTTAAACAGACATCCTCAGTACTCTCCATGCAGGATTTCAGTATGCACTTGTCCCACTTATCTTTCCACAAAATTTAGCTGTTTGACTTGCAGAGGGATAAAAATATCCAGGGTTGCCACCATTCACAGAGATGACATCATGCATAAAAATAAGAAAAGTAGGAATGAGGCCTAGAATTCTGCTTACTTCAGAAAAGCTCTGCTGTTTCAAAATCATTGCTAAGCTAGGGTGGTCCTCTCAGAGCCATACTCAGAAGCCCCTGCATGAGTTTACTCCATTTATAAACCAATTTCTATCAAAAAAGATAAAGATGCCTACACAGGCAAATCTTTATGAAGTCTAAATCTGAGATGTATCTTTACAACTTAGAGTAAGAATAAGTAGAGGAACACTAAATCCCAGAATTTTTCATAGATTTCTTCATAGATTTTGCATGACTGTACATTGAGGTTAATAAAAACATGTCTAGCTAACGATATTTTGTGCTTGACCTTCATCAAATACCATGTAAGGACCTGAAATACAAATTCTGTCTGTGAATGTTCAGAGAATTAGAGCAGAACCATTCACAGAATGGCTGAGATTGTAGGCAGTACTGGTCACTGCACTGTCCAGCCCTGGCTGAAACAGGGTCACTGTGATCATGCTGTCCAGGATTGTTCTCAGACAGCTTTTGCCATTCCTCCCAGCTTTGTGTCATCAGTGAACTTGCAAAGGAGGCATCTGGTCTCCACACAAGTCATTGATGGATAAGTTAAACAACGGTGGGCCCAGTATTTAACCTAAGGAGGAATCACCAGGGATGGGTCTCCAACTAGATTCTTAAGTGACTTCTGACTTGTGCCACTAATCACCACCCTCTAATGACCCACAGTTCAGTCATTTCCCAATCCACCTCACTCTCCACTCACCCAGCCTGCATTTCCTGACCTTGCATATCATGGAAGACAGGGTTGAAAGGCTTGGTGAAATCCAGGAAGAGAACATCGACTGCCCTCCTCTTATGAATTCAGTCAGCTGTCCCTTCCTAGAACACGAGCAGGTTGTTTAAGGATGATTTCTGTGATTCTTGCAAAGGATGTTAACCCTTGGAACGAGCTACTCAGGTAGATGGTGGAGTCAACATCCCCAGAGGTGTTCAAGAAGCAACTGGGTGTGGCACTCAGTTCTATGGTCTATGCAATAAGGTGGCAATCAGTCAAAGTTTGGGCTTGATGACCTTGGAGGTCTTTTCCAACCTAAGTGATTGTGTGATTTCCTTTTGGTGAATCCATTCTGAATATTCCTGATAATCTTGTCTACCACATGCTTCGAGATGACTTGAAAGATGTGCCATTGCATCACCTTTCCAAGAGCAAATGTGAGACTGATAGCCTCTAACTCCCTGTGCCATCCTTCTGTCTCTTTTTGAAGACTGGGGTAACATTTGCATTTTTTTCCAATCCTCAGGCATCTCTCCTGATCGTCATGACCTTCTAAAGATGAATAATAGCCTAGAAATGGTGTCGTAGTGCTGGAACAGGCTTCTCAGGGAAGTGGTTGCAGTACCAAGCATGGCAAATTTTATGAAGCATTTAGACAATGCTCTCAGGCACATGATGTGATGTTTGGATGCTTGGTCCTGTGCAGGGCCACAAGCTGGAATTCTGTGATCCTTTTGGTCTTTTCCAAGTCAAGATATTCTATGATTCTATATTCACCAGTTCACTCAGCATTCCCACCAGGGCCCGTGGTCTTGTTGATGTGAAGTTTAACTAAACAGTCTCTATCTGCCTCATCAAGGGAAAGTCTTCCTTTTTCCAGACCTATTCCCTGGTTTTCAGGGTCAGATAGAAGCCGACTGAGTCAGCTAGTCCGGCCCAGTCTGATCTGGTGCCTGGAACTGATTCTTTACAAGAGCAGGATTTCTCATTTCCTGTAGTTGAAAGTCAAAAGGTTACTGCCAGCCTATTTCTCCAGCCTGTTGCAGTCCCTTTGGATGACAATACTCTATCAATACTCTCATCAAGTCTATCAGCAACTCCTCTCACTTCATGTGAGTCAACTTGCTGAGGGTAGGCTCTGACTCACCTCACACGATTCATGCAGAGATTAGACAGTGTTGGCCTCAGTATCCTCCTCTGGGACACACTAGTGACTCAGCTCCAGCAGCACTTTGTGGCTTTGATCATTACCCTCAGAGCCCAACAGTTGCATCTAGTTTAAAAGGCACCTCTGTTATCTATCCTATATGTCCTAGACTTGTAAGAAAGTTAGAATAAATAAGAATTGTAGAAGTAAATTTTTTCCAACTATGGATCAACTTTAAGACTCTTTCCAGCTGAAATCTGTTTTTTCAAGAGTTTAGAAACCAGAATACCTATTAAAATATTAATATATATAAAATACATAAATCAGTTTTTGGAAGCCATTTTCCCTGACATTCTGAGGGTTTGTGTTTCCTAACCAGATTTGTGTTTCTTAACTATTTTTCAAGCCCTGTGTCTGAGTCTTGACATTTGTCTGTTTTGCAGAATGTATGATATACTTCCAGTGCAACCAACAGACACTGAGTAAAGTGTTCTCCAGCAAACACTGCTGTTTCCTAAGCCAGTTGTATTGCATTAACTTATATGATAAACCTTTAATAGTTTATACAATGGAGCTTGAAATATGAGCCTTACATTGACAGGCATGTTATAGGAGATCTGTTTATAATTTAACATTTTCTAATGTACTTAAGTCCTTTGTATATTTTGGGGAATTCACTGTTAATCTATTTGGATGGAAATGAAAATTCTCCTCATTACCATGCATTTCATGGGACTATTACTATTTTTTCTTGAAAGAATAAAGTGATAATTTTTCTGTGGTGTTATTTGGTCTGTTGTGCAAAGGGTAGAAAAGTCTTTGTATTCTAAAATTTAGATGTACAATTATTTTTCTCTCAAGTATTTACTGGATTGAGACTGATATGCCCATACTAATTTTCTTCTGCTGAAGCACTTATTTCTGAACAGAGCAATATGACCTTGTCAGTTCAGAAGAACAGTGTTCAGCTTAGAATCTTTTAGAGCTTATTGGCTCTGAAATTGAATTACATACTGTACAAGAGAGTGTTCTCACATACATTACAGAGGAAAATTGAGAACAACAGAGATGCTTTTTATTTAAACTCTGAATTTGCAAATGTATTTCTGTCGTTATGGTGACCAGTAATGCTTCCACATGGAGCTTTACTTCAGGTTTTATTTCTCATTTTTTCTAATAAAGATAGATCTAAAGTTATGGGAGGAAATTACTTATATATGAAAGTCATTTATGACATATATTAAAGTCACATTATATTATCAATGATTATATATTAAACAAAACAAAACCAACAAAACAAAACCAAAAAAATCTAGCCTTATATGTTGTTAATAAAGAAAGAATATACTGGTAAACCTTAACTGAGATATTCCAGTGGGAAGGTAAATTTAAAAGACAGAAAAGCAACATGGATCTTCAATATACTGATAAATTTTAAAACAAACATGTCGTACAGGGTCATTTGATTGAAATTATTATGTGCTTGAAACTGAGAATTCAGATTATTGTTTTTAAAAAGCTTTTAAAAACTCCATTTCTGTTGTGCAATTCTTTCACTGCAGAAAATGCATGCTTGCTCAGGTTAAGGAAAAAGAGGAGGGGCAGCTTATATAACTCTAGCCTGAGGTCTGGTACAAACATTTGGAATAGCATTGTGGAGAAAGGGACTGTTTTCCTGGATTTCCTTCATGTTAAAGCTAGATGTTAGCAGCTATTTAAAATGTTCTCTGCTGAAGAAGTGTAAAAAATAGCTTTTGACCTATTGTACACTTTTGCCCATCTGTGTTACCTGCAATTTTCACAAATTTCATAAATTTGTGTCTATAAAACCAGATAAAAATTATTTTTTCTTGCAAGTTTGATTTGTGAATTTTCTTGGTTGCATTCAAAATTGTATGGCAAAAGTTAAGTTCTTTGTTTTGTTGTATATTCTGGAAATGTCATTTTTTTTTCCTGGCAGTGATAACCTTAAATCTGTATGATATAGTGATGAGAAGTAATTTGCTAAAGTATATTAAAAAAATATTTTTGCTTCAATGTATATTTAATATTGACCCACAGTATTTTTTATGGATGTAGCCTAGCACTTCAGGAAATAGCTGGAAAAGTGTCCACTACCATGGACATTGGATTGAGCACTCATTTGAAAGGCAGCAAGTATATAGGGAATGTCTGGAGTCATTATATTCTGGAATATATATATCTCCTGCTTATTTTGTTGCAGAAATAAATCAATGATCATTTAATGCTTGCCCCAGATTCCACCAAAGTTAATATAGCAATGATATTATCTGCAGTATTCTTTGACTGGGGACCTGGAGCACCAAACTAACCACAGAACTACACAGGGTGAATCTACTCTAGTTTGGGGGCTTTTTTTAGATGCTAAAAACATCAGATTTTTTGAATGAAGCAGCAATTTCAGGCTTTAAGAGGCCAATACAAAGAGCAGCTAAGTAACTACTAACTTTGCTTTTGAAGTAATTTGCTAAAATGAGTATTTTATTTTTCCAAAGACAGTGTCTCTAGTCCCACAAATTAATCCTCTTAAGTGGCAACTCCTTCATTTACTGATTTTCTTGACATTTTTTTCTAGAAGATGTCTTGTAATTTTGTGTGGCTGAACCTAAGTCTATTGGATCAGTTATTTTCTCATAGAGAGGGAGTCAGTTTCATTTTCAGTGCAATTAGTGAATGACACCAAAAGTACATGTAGTTTCCACCTACAGCAAAAGAGATCAGGCGAGACCACGCTTGATCAGTTTTAGCCTTTTTTTGCCTCTGACTCTGTCGAGCTAAGGGGAGTAATGGACCATGAAAGCAAGGATATGACACACCAGAAAATGACAAGATGTACACTATTTCCTATGTCCTGCCTCCTGGCAAATGTCTATTAGAATAAGTGAATACATGTACCTCTTGTTGGTCTGTAAAATATTCACTTGCTAAAGGTTTAAAAATAAGTATAGCCTGTCTTAACTAAATTGGAGGTAAGAAAAAGTTCCTATTTAAACAATATATCAGCCAGATCTAAGGCCTGTAGTGACTGTGCAGTACCAAGATTTCAAGTTTCAGGTAGAAGTTCACTAACATCTGCCCACCTGGCTCAAGACAATATATGAGTAATATACGAGCACATACTTACACACAAACACACACTAATAAAAAGGTGTATTTAAATTTCAAAATTAAAATCACAATTCTCTCTTTAATAAAAGTGCAGGTAGATAGATAGTACTGTGAAATTAAATTCTCTCTTTTCCAGTTGAAACATAAAAGATGATGACACAGGCTATAGCTTTGTTGTTTTGCCATAGCACTTCAAATATCCTGAAAGCTTGTTGGAAAGGAAATGTTCATTAGTATACTATAGATTTGCACTGGATCTGTGTGATTAGGACTAATAATCTAGCTATTAAACATAAAATCCTAAAACTGCAACTGCTATGGAAGCTGTATTTCTACAAATGTCCCTCTAAAATCTGTTCCCCAAGGAAGACAAGTGTCTATCGTAAAAAAGAATTATTTTTCTTCTGAAAGTCCCTTTATAATTAACTCATATGCTACATTAACACACAGGTTTAAATATTTGTTTTTTCACATTTATTCTGTCATTTTCACTCTTTGCACGCAGTAGGCACGTACTTTAAATCATGTTTTTCTCCATTTCCTTCTGATGCTGTGCTGATTCATTTCAGAAACATCAACGTTTCTTAGGAAAATGTGAGCAAGGGGAAAATCATTTCTGTTTGCTATAATTCAAGAGTTCATTAGTTTAATTTCAAAATAAATAAAATTTATTTTAAACGTGTGAGGGGATATTGTTATTCTTTGGGGATCATGCTATACACAGGAGGTCTAACTACTGACTCCATCAATCTCTGACCAACTCACTGTCCTGTTACATAACAGCTGCTCTCAGTGTTAGGATAAGTCTGGATCCTGAAACAGGGATGCTGTCACAAACAGTCTATTTACAGGAGCAAGACGAAGCATAACAAAGTTTACCCCTGCAGCACCTCTAAAAGCTGGGAAAAAATGTTCATTATCAATGGCCCTTTTGTTGATTCTCTAAGGGGGAAATCCTGTTGAGAGAGGCTCAACTTCCAAAATATGAACTTTTTATATCGAAGATGTAGTTTTATTTCTCTTAGGCAGGTAGCGTAACAAAATGTTTCAGGGTCAGCAGCCCGTGTTCTTTTAGGTACTCTCAGACATCTACTGGGGACTTAATACAGAGGAAAAAAGGTAGTCCAGAAGGTTCTTAGAGTGTGTGGAGGACAACTTTTTGTCACAGCTGGTGAGTGAGCCCACCAGGGGAAGGGCTGTGTTAGACCTTTGTTTGCAAATAGAGATGGGCTGGTGGGAGATGTGGTGCTTGGAGGGCGCTTGGGGCAGAGTGATCATGAAATTATAGAGTTCCCAATATTTTGTGAAATGAGGAGGAACATCAATAAGACTCTTACATTGGATTTCTGGAGGGCAAACTTTGGCCTGTTTAGAAGACTTGTTCAGAGAGTTCCTTGGGAAGCAGCCCTTAAAAACAAAGGGGTCCAGGAAATGTGGGTGTGCTTCAAAACAGAGATCCTGAGAGCACAGGAACAGACTGTCCCTGTGTTCTGAAATATAAGTCAGTGAGGAAAATGCCCAGCCTGGATGGGCAACGAGGTTTTGAAGGAACTTAGGAATAAAAGAGGAGGTATCATCTTTGGAAGGAGGGTTAGGTCTCTCAGGAAGTATTTAAGGGGGTTGCTGTGGTATGTAGGAAAACAATTAGAGAGGCCAAAGCACAGTTCAAACTTTAATTGGCAACTTTTGTAAAGGATAATGAAAAATGTTTTTACAGATATATTAATGGCAAAAGGGTAACACCAACCTTTGTTCTCTGGTTGCAGGAGGGAACTTGGTAACTGCAGGTGAGGAGAAGGTGGAATTGTTTAACACCTTCTTTGCCTTGGTCTTTAGTGGGAAGATGGCTTGTCCCCAGGACAGCTGTCCTCCTGGGCTGGTAGATGGTGTCAGGGAGCAGAATGGTCCCCCTGTTATCCAGGAGGAGACCGTCAGAGACCTGCTGAGCTGCTGGATGTTCATAAATCCATGGGCCCAGATGTGATAAGGGTGATGAGGGAGCTGGCAGATGAGCTTGCAAAGCTGCTCTCCATCATTTAGCAACAGTCTTGGTTCACTGGTGAGGTTTCAGATGACTGGAAGCTGGCCAGTGTGACCCCCATTCACAAAAAGGGTGGGAAGGAGGATCCTGGTAATTAGAGGCCAGTCAGCCTGACCTCAGTACCTGCTAAGGTAATAGCACAGTTTGTACTGAGTGTCATCATGCAGCACTTACAGGATGGCCAGGGTATCAGACCCAGCCAGCATGGGGTTAGGAGGGGTAGGTCATGTTTGACCAAAATGGGGTCCTTTTTTAACCAGGTGACCTGCCCAGTGGATGCAGGAAAGGCTATGGATGTTGTCTATTTGGACTTCAGCAAGGCCTTTCACACTGACTCCCACAGCACACTCCTGGAGAAGCTGGCAGCCCACGGCTTGGACAGGAGCACTCTTTGCTGGGTTCAGAACTGGCTGGATGGCCAGGCCCAGAGAGGAGCTGAACGGTGCTGCATCCAGCAGGTGGCTGGTCACCAGTGGTGTCCCTCAGGGGTCTGTGCTGGGGCCAGTTCTGTTCAATACTTTTACTGACAACATGAATGAGGGTGTTGAGTCTTTCATTGGTAAATCTGCAGAAGCTGGGAGTGTGTGTCGATCTGTTGGAAGGTAGGAGGGCTCTGAAAAGGGACCTGGAATGGTTGGATGGATGGGCAGAGTCCAATAAGATGACGTTTAATAAGCCCAAGTGCCAATTCCTGCATTTTGGCCACAATAACCCCCTGCAGTGTTATAGGCTGGGGATGGTGTGGCTGGACAGTGCCCAGGCAGAAAGGGACCTGGGGGAACTGGTTGACAGCTGACTGAACATGAGCCAGCAGTGGGCCTTGGTGGCCAAGAAGGCCAATGCCATCCTGGCCTGTGTCAGGAATAGCGTGGCCAGCAGGTCCAGGGAAGTCATCCTTCACCTGTACTCAGCATTGGTGAGGCCACACCTTGAGTGCTGTGTCCAGTTCTGGGCCCCCCAGTTTGGGAAGGACATCGAGACACTTGAGTGTGTCCAGAGGAGGGCAACGGGGCTGGTGAGGGGCTTGGAACACAAGCCCTGTGAGGAACAACTGAGGGAGCTGGGCTTGTTTAGCCTGGAGAAAAGGAGACTCAGAGTGACCTTATCACTCTCTACAACTTCCTAAGGCGTAGTTGTAGTCAGGTGGGGGGGTTGGTCTCTTTCTCCAGGCAGCAACTGACAGAACAAGGGGACAGAGTCTCAAGCTGCACCAAGGGAAATATAGGTTGGATATTGTTATTTATTGAAAGAGTGATAAAGTACTGGAATGGTCTGCCAAGGGAAGTGGCAGAGTCACCATGCCTGGATGTATTTAAAAGAAGATTGGATGTGGCACTCGGTGCCATGGTTTCATTGAGGTGTTTGGGCGTGGGTTGGACTCAATGATCTTGAAGGTCTCTTCCAACCTAGTGATTGTGTGATTTTGTGAAAAGGAAAATGAAAGATTATTCAATCTCAAAGAAGTCATGTGAAGGAAAAATTACATTTTATTACTTTCCTTAAGGGCCTTTTGGCTATATTCACTCACCTCTATCAATTAACATCAAATCAAACCAAGAAGGCCAATGGTGTAGGTGCATCAAACTCAAATGTAAATATTCCACTGTTACATTCAGTGCCTTGAGACTCAGGTCAGATCCCTGGCTTCCTACGGCACATTTCCTGGTGGCACCCATGGGAGGAGAAGCAAGCAGAAATTTGCACAATGCAACTTGGTAGTGAACACTGCAAAGCTGTCTCCGCTAGCAGAGAGAAAGGGTGTGCCAGATGGATCCAAAAATCCGTATCTCCTGGGCTTAGCTCATGAAATACACACTGGTCTTCCAAAGTAAAAGTAACCATTATGCCTTTACTCATCACTTCCAAAGCATTTTATTCATGACTGGAGAAAACAACTTGAGAAATTTCCTGAGAGCAATAATTAATGTTATTATGTGGCAGTGCTGTGAGTTTGGAGTGATGAAACCTTTCACCATAGGAAACTGACCTCAAATCCTCATAAGTTCCTTAAGGTGCTGCTCTTTTCTTGCCACATACTAGAACATATTAGATTTTCTCTGAGTAATAGTTTTGGGATTTCGAAGTTTGAAATGCTACAGCTTCTTTAAAGATGAAGTCTGTTGATATAAATTAAGGCTTTGTTTTCTCTAATAATTTGTGTTAAATATGTGTGGCATACCTGAAGATGTGTGAATGCAATGATCCTGCTTTTTGTTTTCATCAAGATCAAAGTGTCCTGTATAGGACACTTTTCGTCAAGATCCAAGTGTCCTGTTGATCCCCAAAACTTGTCCTGGATAAAGTATGGAAAATAGGGATAGGTAAAATGTAGGATCACATTAATTTCTTGCTTAAAAGTCTAAAATGTGCAAACAAAATAGTGCAAACTATTACTTAGAATGGCTCATTGCTTAAATCAATGGAGAGGTTAGATGTGATGGTTATTTTTTATGCTAATCACTGGGAGAGAAATAAACCCCATGAAAATGGAAATAGAGTGGAAATATGCATAGGAATAAAAAGTCTTATGTGAGGCCAGCAACATGCAATAGATGTGTTAAATGTATGTCAAACTGCTTCTTTACACACCCTGAAATTTCTCAATGTGCTGAAATTCTGTGACAGTAATGCTAAGGATGGTGAGATACCCAGATACTCTAGTGGTGAGTATAAATGGAATAAACAGAATATTTGGTTTACAATTTAAAAAAAAAAAAAAGTCTGATGCACAATAACGCCTTTCCCACATTTCAGCTGATGTTGCCAGTATTGATGAATATTAACTTTCCATATATTTTCCAAATACTGTGTTCTCAATCAAAAAATGGTTTTCATGCTGAAGGAGTGGAAGTCTATTAAGTCCACAAATATTAAGGTAGATGTGTAATTTTGGTGAGAGTGGGATATAAGTATTGCAAGAGCCGGTTGGTACCAACAATAAACAGATGATGATGTGCAACTGAAATTGGTCAGTGGTTGGGATCCATATTACATGTTTCCTGGGACCACCACATGGACCAGCAGGACCTTTTATAGCAGGACTTTTATTTCTGGTAAAGAGAGTAACTGCTACCTGCTCAATAAAACGTGCTTCTATTTTTTGAAATCCTGCAGGTGCCAGTAATATGCTGGAATTCGATCTTAGAAAAAGCAATGACTGTACTCATCTGCATAGATACATAGCCTGTCACAGGTTAGGATTTCATTGCCAGCACGGAAGACCTAGAAATGTTTTTCTTATGACATTAAGGAAACATTTCCTATCTGTCACTGTGGTCTTAGCATATTCTAACATATTCTTGGCAGAAGAGTACTTCTGAGGCTCAAATCTAGTGAGTCTGTCTGAAAATTAACATCAAGCTTCTGGCATTGTTTTTTATTTACTAATAATCAATATTTGGGGTGTTGGTTGGGTTGGTTGTTTTTGTGTTTTCTGGTATGGTGTTTCTTTTTGGTTTTTTGTTAATTTTGTTTGTTTCTTTTATTGGTTAGTTTGGTTTTTTGGTTTTTTTGTTTGGGTTTGGGGTTTTTGCCTTTTTTTTTTGTGAATGAATCTCTTTTTCTAGACAATGGTCAATATAGCATTTTTAAGATGGGATTTTAAGTAAATTTTTGAATTCCCTGAATAAGATTGATTTTAGTCACTTTTAACTTCCCTAGCTTTAACCATTTCTTTGATAGCTTTCTGGATGTGATTTATATGCATAAAGGTGCTATATGGAGTTAATGTAGAAATGTAAATGCTTTGAAATCAGTGCAGATCCACAGTGAATGCACTGGATCTGCTTAATTTTGCATGAGTAAATACTGTAAAGTCTTAGTCTAAAAAGGCATAGTCTTGTAGGAGAAGTGCAAATAAAGCTACTGTCACGTTCTTCTCTTCAAATGTCAGCTTGAATAAAACCTTCAAGTATTAAAGAAAATGTCAGATACCCTATGAACACCTTTAGACAATTCTTGGTTTGGTTTTTTTATTCACCAAAATCACCTTTCCTTTCCAATGCCAAAGTCCCATTGCAGTCAGCAAAAGCCAGGGTAGATGTTATGATATCACTGATTCTCCACAGAGCCTCCTGTGATTCATTAGCATGTGATATCTTGTCAGCAGGCTTTTACAGGTCTATATTGTAACACAAGTAGTTAGTATTTGTATTTGAATTTATTTAAAGTGCTTTAAGGTATCTATTGCATATTAATTCATTTTTATTAACTCTGTTGGTTGTTTTCTTCACATTCCTTCACTTTTCCTTTCTAATTTCAGAATCAGACTGTTGATGAGGTTAACAGAAATCTGTTCTGTAGTTTTGATGGGTTTTTTTGAAACAGTTTGTATCTTTTTTACAGGTCAGTATAATTTTAATATAGACATATCACAAAGCTTCCTTTGAAGTAAGTATATTTTCCATTCCTAATTAAGCTGACATTGAGATAAAGTTGATCTGTTCACTGCAGCTACAGGAATACAAGAGGCACCTGAAAGAAATATTCAGAGAGGGGAATAACATTCGATGTGTGTATGTCATTAGGCTGACAATGCTTTCTCAGAAGGGAACTATTAATGAGAAAATTTTACACAGGAGAAAAAAAATCACTTTTCTGAAAGTTTAGTAAAGACAGCAGATCTTTACATGACAAAGGGTCAAGAAATAGAGAGGAATTTGAATATGACGCTGGAATCAAATTTTTAAGTTCCTGCCTGGGAAATTTTGACGCACAGCTGATTTTCCACATTTGTGACCACAGACTCTTCTTCCAGTTGTCTCAGTTATGCTTGTGTGTTTGACACATTTATTGTCCCTTTTCTCAGGGGGTTTACTGCCCAAAATAGAAATACATATGTCATGCACTTCAAATCTGTGATTTCGACAGGTTTCTCTGTCTGCTAGAGGTTGTATAAACTATTGTTTCTGTGTGGCATGTCCCTTAAAGGGCAGTTGCTAATAAGCACATAGACAGCACCTTCCCTGCAGTATTCTGAATAGAACACAACAATTCTGGCATTGGAAATACTTTTGTAGTGGTTATTATCCTAAACGTGTGTGATGCCATGTCACATTGAATTGACAAAGTTTTTGGAAGTAATCGATTGAGTTTTTGTTATGTGGCTGAAAGATTTACTAAGAAAAAAAAAAAAAGGAAAACAATGAGAAAGAAAATTAAAAGATTTCTTGATTTCTTCATCTCCTTCTGGTGGTCTGATAAATGGCATTTCCAGCAGTGCTCTTTTGGTTGCCATAAGAGCCTTGTTTGATTTATGATAAATGTTAATTGCCTTCATATAGCTTCCAGCCTGTCCAAGTAAGTGTTCTAAGACAATAAATGCCATGCTTATTCAAGCACACTGTGTACAGAATATTATCTATTAAAGCCACTGTGGATTAAATGAAGCAGATAATATGTGATGAAATGTTTATTTCCTTCTTTTGGCTCACAAGACAAGTATGTATTACTACATAGCTAGATATCTTGCCTGAAGGAAGAGTGTTCCTTTGCAATTGTGTGGCTCTAATGGACTGCTTTGTTTCTTTACACTGCTTTTTTTTATTGCACTGCATGTACATTAGTTTTTTGCTGGCGGAGAAGGAAAGCACACACTTAGCTGGAAAAGAAACAAATTTTCTTGGGGCAAAATATTATTACCACCTGAGGTGAAGCAAACTGGGAAGGCAATAAATTCAAATTAAGAATGCTCTTTTAAAAATCAACAGTGGTGCCTCTAAAACAGATATTATATTGTCAGTGTATTTTCTCACCCAGTACAGAAGAATGAGAAAGTTTACTGTATTTGACTTAAATACACCCAATATCCTCTTAGAATTGTGAAAACTCTCACTATATTCCTTTCATGTCCATTTTTTTAAAGACACTTTGCCTTGAGGGACTTGGCATCAAGTAAATCCATCACAAGAAAATATCTTCAGTGACACCTCTATGGCTGCATTACATGATGAAAGAGTATAGGT
The DNA here is from genome assembly GCA_025504685.1 of Leucosticte australis. Taxonomy (NCBI): domain Eukaryota; kingdom Metazoa; phylum Chordata; class Aves; order Passeriformes; family Fringillidae; genus Leucosticte; species Leucosticte australis. The sequence continues at coordinate 27,782,489 of JANIJU010000003.1, read as the reverse complement.
TGTGATCATTGCAGCTTCCTCACAGTGTTGTTACCAACCTTCCTCAATCTCAGGCAAACTCTGAAATGCCATTTAACCTCACAATTCCCTAAAAGGTTTACTTAGAATATTTCAATTATCTTTGTTCTAAGGGAAGCTCAGGATTTCTGTCTGCAGCTGTACCTGTATCTGCATGATAGCTGTATTACCTCCATTCCTCTCTATCTCTCTCTCCCATCATCTAATCTCACCTCCATCCAATCTGTATCTAAATCTACACAATCTCCATCTCATCTATATATATAATAATAGAATCATTAAGTTTGGGAAACGCCTCTAAAATCACTTAATCAAATCCAACTTAACATTGTCAAGCTTAACCACAAAACAATGTCTTGAAGCACCATGTCTAAATGTTTTTTGAACTTTCCAGGGATCGTGATTCTACCCCTCCCCTGGGCAGCTTGTTCTAATGCTCATGATTCTGTCCTGATGCATATCTTAAATATCTTAGGAGTTATGGAGAACCACAGTCTCTCTGGGCATCTGTTCCTGTCCTCAGTCATCCTCACAGTGAAATTTTTCCTTTTGTTCACTTCCTGTGTTCCAGCTTCTGCTCATAGCTCCTTGTTCTGTTGTTTGGCACCACCAAAAAAGTCTGAATCCACCCTTTTGACATGTTCCCTTCACACATATAGATATTAATGACTTCCCCTCTCAGTCACATCTTCCTAAGAGATCTCTCAGCCTTTTCTCATGAGGAAGATTCTCCACTCCAATAATCATCTTTGCAGACCTGCAATGGATCCTCTCCAGTAGTATCTTGTCTATCTAGAACTGGGGAGCCAATGCTGCACACAACACTCCAGATGTGGCATCCTTAGCATGGGGAAGAGCAGGTTCTCCACCCTCAACCTGCTGGCCCCAATACTGAGGCTTGGGAATTCAGCCACCACCTGGATGTGTCCTTATTCACCACCACTCTTTGGGCCTGACCATCCAGCCAGCTTTTAACTCAGCACGGAGTGCACCATTCCAAGCCATGGGCTCCCTGCTTTTCTGGGAGAATCTGTGGAAGATGGTGTCAAATGTTTTACAAAGTTCTAGGTATAGAGGTGCATGTGCAAATATACATATTACTGCATGCATGCGTGTGGTGATGTATAACTCTATCAACTCTATCTCAAACTTTGCCATTATCTATATCTGTATCACTCTCTTTATAATACACATCTAGTCTATACCATCTTTTTTTATATTTCTATCTCCATCATCCTTATCTCTATCATGTCTTTCTCTACCATCTCTATCTCTAGCTCCAACTCATCCATATATGATAATGTGTACATATTTATATATATACACATACATATGTATCTTTAGCTTCTATTTTTATACCTATATATTCTATATTTACACTCTAAATATTATCTATATGTATCTATCTACATCTATCTATCAATCTATAGATCTCTGTATATTGTACTTTCTTTTTCATTTTTGAAATATGTTCACACATTAAGTAATCTGGCATTGGTGAAATTTAGAGATATTGGCAGAGAGAACAGGCAAGCCAGTTTGACAACAATCTGTATGAGAGATTATAGCACAAAAAGTATTATTTCTTTCTAGGTAAGGGATCAAGATTGGCCCTATTTTTAATCTCCCTGTTATTTATTCAGAACAGGCATGTAAGGAGGAAATCATTGTATTTCCAGTGCTCAATATAATTTTGTTGTGGTTCACCCCAGCTGTTACCAAATAAGGAATGCTGTAAACTGAGATATATACTAAATGAGGTCTACATTTAAAAAATATTTTAAGTAAATGGAAGGAAAAAATGCACACATAGAACATGTGTTAATAGTCTGGATTGCTATAGATGGATGAACAGGTGTCCTGGCATTAGTGGGAGCAACTTAATTGAGAAGCAACCCGATTTTTGCTTTCAGAATAAATGCATCTTTTTTTTTGTTGCATTTATGTTTTAATATATTCTCTATTATCCTCTTCAGCCTGATAGCTACCCCCTCAAAAACCCCCAAACTCAATCCTTAAAGACTGTGGTATATTCGGCATATTTCATGAAACAATTCATTAGAAGTTTTTTCTTCTAGCTACTTAAAAACCTTCTTCTAGCTACACAGGCAGTGATGTGGTTGTTTGTGTTTTTTAATTCAAGGGGAATTAACTGGCACATTGAAGCATTTGTCTTTGAAACTTGGCTTATATCTGGGTTTACATTTTTTACAACAGATATATTTGTGATATCTTTGGTCTTTATACTCCACTTTTTGCCATGTTCCCTTTACCTTTATAGACTGAAGTGTTTGTACTAGTGTTCTTAATTCCTGAATTTAGGTAATTAATGATACACACCTGTCCATGATCTTTTCTTTTTATACTTGTTCTTCTTTCTGCATGCAAATGTGTTAAAAAATTTATACAAAAAAAAGTTCTAGGGTTTTTTTCCAGAAAGTGTCTTGCCATATGCAAACTTTTCTCTTGTGAGAATTTAAGACTGCAGTCTGTGCTCGGAGGTTCAAAATATAATAGAAGTTACAATGACAGATTTCAGTCTATACCACGATCATTACAGAACGTGCTTGAGTACTTTGTCTGTAAATGTACCAGGTAAATACCTTGAAAACAAAATCTACCACACACTTTCTTTTCTAAAATGTCAGATAAAATATCATTTGACTCAATCTTTCATAGGAAAGTAATGCTATATTTTTTTTAGATAGACACATAGCAGCTTTTGTCTTCTACCTTAGCAGCATGCCTACTAACATCATAAGATTTCCTTCTTAGTAAAACCACATATTCTATTATAAGGTTTGGGAGTTTGTCCATTTCTCACTCTTTTTTTGAGTGCAAATGTATTTTGCAGAACTTATAATTTTCAGATAAAGAGGATGTATCATATAGCTCAAAAATGCAGCTTTTTCTGCAGTCCACTGACCTTGCAATAGGTGTTAATGACAGAAGAAACTCCTGTAAGGCTTTGACTGATGTGTTTTGTCAATTTTCTCATAGGATTTGCTGTGTAAGATTTTTCAGTGTTGACATCCTGGTGTTCAAGGCTTGGTGAATCAAGATTTCTTTATGAAGTCAATTCAGTTCTCAGGTGTAGTCTATAGATTTAGAGGGCTACTGCTGTTTTTGAACTTTGGGTCCCATTCCTCCCATGCCTTATTGTACAACAAATATATATCCCTATAAATCAGCTTTTTTCTAAGTATTTAAAAAAGATATGGTGTTTTTGCTAAAACTTGATAGTTATTAGGCCAAAAGTATTTTCATAGAATTTTTGGTGCATTTTAACAATGTGTGCATAATAACATATAACTGGTTCTTGGTTTTGAAATCTGGTCTTCTAAACAGATTATATAGAAAACTTATTTACCTGTGCTCAGTTTTAATCATGCTGTGGTAGATACATTTGAAGACAAGCTCACATTTGGGATTTGAATGCCTCCTGATAGGTATACTAAAAGAAAAAAATGCTTTCCATTTTTAATATTATCTCAAAAGCTAAAGCATAAAATGAATATGCATAAAATCTGTTTTTATTAACTTGTTCATTAGGATTTTTAAAACTATTGAGACCTTAAAAATCTGGGGTTATTTTTTTGGGGGTGTTATATTTGTTTATTTTTTTGGTTTGAGGTTTGTTGCGGGGCGGTGGCTGGGGTTTTTTAGGTTTTTTTTTGGTGGCACGTGAGAATAAAACCATGATATGTTTTTAATTTCTCACTGAAAAATAAGAGTTAGAAATGCACTTTGCCCCCAGTTCTGCATCTTGATTTGGTTTGTAGCTCAACCCAGACAGCACAAATCTGTGTTTTAGACACTAGAAGAAGGGTTCTTCTAGTTATTTTAACAGCCAGAAAACATTTTCATCCTGAGTTTAATAGAAAAGATGTGAAGTCTGGGCAAAAAAGACCTAGTATGATGAGGACAAAAAAAACTCCTGTGAAAAGTTCCCAGTAGGCATAGTTGTACTGTTCCTTAGACCAAATTGTGTTGATTACTCTGTGCCCTTTGGTTTGATAGAGTGGCTATAAGGCTTTTAAATATTAATAGCTAAAGACAACATTTAGAATGTAGGGATATCTTGAAGGAATTTGCAGCTGTGAGTGGAAAACATTTTGTAACCAATGCTTGTCACAGGTTCTGTATGGAAATAAACTAGTTCCTGTCTGAGTCTTAATCCAGCAACTGCAATATTTGTCATATTATCCTTCTCTTATAGACTGTCCAATTGCATCTATATATATTTGTGAACTATATATGTTTCAGCACTATATGAAGGAAATTAAAAAAACCCTGTAGTGCAAAGTCCTACTAAGCTGAACAAAGAAATGGCAAAAATTTCTTACCTGCCATGAGCTCTGAAGTATACAGTCTTTTTGGAAAAGGGTCTCTCAATCTCCAAAAAGCCAAATATACCTACACGAATTTATTTTCCTTCATGTGTGTATATATAATTCCCAGCCTGGAATATGAAGACCTATCTGCTCTCTTCCAGCCGTAGCTGACTGGTACTGAGAGACGAGCTAATCCAGTAGTCTCTTAAAAGTGAAGTAGCTATGCTTGCTCATGCACAAACAATAATCTCAAATACAGCTAGTGGTCTCTAGGGCTGCACAGCTTTGGAAAATCAAGATTTTGGTGAACTGGCTTTTCACAATAGCACTCTTAATACCATTCTTACTCTATACTATGAAATCTTCAAGAAATTTTTAAATTTTTATTATTTGGTAATTTTCTTCCTCCCAATTGATTTACACACTACCATGACTCTACAAAGGACAAAGTTTCTCAATGTAATCAGGAAGGATTTGTGTATGCAATACACAAGTACTGTCAATGTAAATCCATTTATACCTCTAGTTACTCCTCCTGGAATGTACTTAACCTCCTATACACACATATCTACATCCCATTTGTAACTGCCTGGAGGTCCTGGGATATGCACTGGGGACATACATAAGAAAGTAAAGTGGGAGATTGCTTCAACCAGCATGGGCTATGGTCCATAAACCAGACAAGGTGTGAAATATACCTGGCCTGTTAATGTTCCCATTGCAAGATATCAGAAAGAAAAGCACAGAGCCACAGTCTTCACAGTGGTGCCAAGCAATGGGATGAGAGGGAACAGGCAGAAACAGATATACAGGAATTTCCATGTAAAATATGAGGAGAAACTATACTGCAAGGATGAGAGAGCAGTGGAGCAGACTGCCCGGAGAGGCTATGGAGTCTCCTTCCTTGGACATACTGAAAACTTACCTAGAAGGCAATCTTGTGCAACTTGTTCTAGGTGAACCTGCTTCAGCAGGAAATTGGGCTACATGATCCCCAGTCCTTTTCTGTATTGAGGGCACTTTGTCTCATCAGAAAATTTAATTGACATGTGTTACTTATCAAAAAACTAATAAAATTAGGCAGGACTGGTTTCAATGCAGGTCTCGAGGAACTCAGCTGTTGATGCTGCTTCACCCTTCTCATTCCATTAAATTTGTGCTCTGTCCTTTTATTCAGACCCCTACCCACTCTTTGGTTCCTTAACTAATGTCTTCTAATGTTTTCTTTATCTGTTTCAATGAAGACATTGAAAACTCACCTTAGGAAGGACTTCTCAGGCATATGCAGCTTCTGTGTATCTGAGACTCCAAGAAAATGGGCCGGTGAGAACACTAAGTACAGAGGAGAATAGGTACATATCTACCACGGGTAGATCAAAGAGGTACTTAGCAACTCAGATTCTGAAAGAACAGCTCCAATCCCACCTGGAAAGTTACCTGCTTGGGAATTTTTTTCTCAGTGGACAGAGTGCTCTCTCTCAAAGTGGCCCAACAGAAATGGAAAAGAAGAAAACTCAGCCCTTACTAGCCCTTACTAGCTAAATAAGAGAAAGTTTTCAGAGTTTTATGAGAAGAATAAGTGGAAAGGTGAAGGTGATTATTGGGAGCTAACTATTCCCAGAAGAACTCTCTGTACTCCCTAAGATGCATGCATGGCAAAAGACTGGAAACAAAAGCTATGGTTACTTCAGTTTGACCCTTAAGTAAATGTGTAAATAAAAATATCCCAATGGGAATATAAATCCCAGTTTAATGCTGTATTCCCAAAGGAATATCAGTTAACCTTGGAGTTCTACATAACAAAAGTATAAGGTTGATTTTTGTCTATCAGTTGTATATTACTTGTCAATTTTGTTTTTTACTTTTGTATTGAGAAGAAAAAAAGGAAAGAATTTCTCCAGTGTTTTGAAACATATTTTTTAATGTTTCACTCATGCATTTGGTATTGCAGATGTTGATAAACCAAAAGAATCCACATAGTGCATTAATCAAATCATGACATATTAATAAACCCTGATTTATTATGACAGAGGAACCCAGTATTCATCTGTAAGCATGAAGCCCTGCCAAAAATAACTGTTTTCTAAATAATTTTCTTGCTAATGTATGCAACAACACCTACAGTTGACTGATGGTTTAATTTCTTCATGGTGTATTGGTTTTGGCTGGGGAAGAGTTAACTTCCTTCACGGTGTTGAGTATGAGGCTGTATTTTAGATTTGTACTGAGGACAGGGTTGATAATATAGAGTTATTATGTAGAGTTTAGTTATTATGAGCAGGGTTTACTAAGAGGCAAGGCCTTTTCTGCTTTTTATATTGCCAAGCTGCTAAGGAAGTTGGGGATACTAATATATATCAGTGGTTATTGCCACCTGCCACAGATTTTCTATTTAAATTACAAAGCATGAAGCAATGCTGAACTGAGAAATGCATAGGTTCACTACAGAATTCTTTGATATAATCACTGCTGGGAAGACTTGAATGTGTGTGGTATCATGAAAAGTTAGGTATGTAAAAGGCAGATAAGGCAGATAAGGCAGATATTTAAGGCTGTGTGATATATTCATACTGTGCAGTGCACCTCCAATATCTTTTTTCCTTTTCTCTGGATATTTTCACTGACCTTTTTCTCTAATAGAATTCAACAAAGTGTTTTTTCTCTTGTTTGCTGTAGGAGATATCTTTTTACTGTGTTGCTTTCTGATGCAAAGTGTTTTATCAGGGGAAAGCATCTTTTAAGCCCAAATTTAGCCTTAGACAGAAAGAAACAATGGGAGGTTAATGACTGATATTTCAAGGTGGTAATCACAGAAGTCAAGGTGAGATGCGACTTCATTTTTTACAGATTAATATGGTTGCATCTTAGAGGAATATGGACTCACATTATATCAAAAATAACCTATTATTCTTTGAAAAGTGGTTGAACCCCTCTGTCTTCCTGATATGACAAATCTGTTCAGGGGCTCTGCATTTTGTTTATGGGCAAAGCATCATGCAAAAACTGAATAATTAACTGTTTTTTTCTTTCTGGAATATTGAAGAGAAAGGATGACAAATGTAGAAAAAAAATGAACAGAGCAGCAAAATAAATTAATGGGAAAAATTTGTTCAAATAATTTATATATTTAGCTAAATGTCAATTTAGTGAATATTTAGCCTGATAATTAGACCATCATCAGGAAGGGGAATGCACATTTACAAGAGAACACATCTGACCCTCTGGATAATATCACATTTTCTTTCACTGTATATACACATGCCATAAAATAAATCTACTTCAAATTATATATTTTATAACGAGGCATGAGAATTTTATTACTTTACAGAAATAAAATGGTGTAATAACTCGTGCATCTGTAATCTCAAAAATGTTGAGACTGGTGGTTTTGTTTGTTTGTCTGTTTGTTTTTAAAAATGCCTCCCTTAAATTTGGGAGTTTAATCATTAGGAACATATCTGCTCAAACTCTACTTTCAGAACTGAGGAACACAGTTTTGGTTGACTTTAACTTTATTTAGGATCATTTTTTTCTAACTACATTAACTAGAGTGAACTAGAAAAGAATAGTTCATAACCCTCAGTAGAAAAGACTGAACAAAACAAAACCAATTAAAATGCAATAAGAATTTATAGACAGTATTAAATGTCAAAATTTAATTTATCTGAGCTTCTAAGAAAAAGCTCAAGTATTAGTTTGTAAGACAAAACTATCTAATGCAACCCTGACTAGAATACAGGAGTTCAGTCAAGAACATTTCAACCAGTTCTCAGTGACTTCATGTAGTTCACTATTGTTCAGAATAAGTTTCTATATTACCATGGATATGAATGCAAATGCCACTTAATTATGGGAAAATAGCCTAATGCTGCTTCTTGTCTAACTTGTTCTCCTAAAAACTGTTGATGAACTGTTCAAGGACAGAGACAATGTACACCTACATATATAAGATCCTAAATATGTGATTGGTTTTTTACTCATGTGCTTCATAGAGGAAACTAACTTCCAGTACTGAAGTGATTTCATTTCCTTTTTATTTTATTCATCTTTTTCCGTCCCAGAAAGGAAATATTCAGAAAAGCCATGTTTCATCAAACAAAAATTTTGATGACCTCCTCTGCTGAAGAAAGCAGCATGTTTTTCCCAAGGAAATGTTTCTCTATCCATATTTTGTACAAGTTTTAATTTGTACAGAATGATAACTGACTGAAATTATGAGAAAGTGATTAGGTTTGTACCCTGGCTTTTTGGTAGTATTGTGTGAATGGAATGGGATTTCAAAATTTCAAAAATGTCAAGATTTTAACTAAGGTTCCAATCTACACAATTTTAAAGAGATTTGAAATACAAAATTGTATGATGCCTTTCAGACACCCGCATGGAGATCAGCCTTCTATTCTAGGATCAGGTCACCAGTCTTAGCTGTATTTGCATTTCTGTGGCCTTGATTTACAGATATTTAAACACTGTTTATCTTAGTCCTTGTACAGTGGTATTCTTCAAGTACAAACACAGTAATTTTTGCTGCTCAGACCCTAAGGTTCTCTCTGCTCCGGGTCCTGTCCTGTCCTTATTGATGACCTGAAAATGTGACTGAATGTATTCCATGAATTTCTCAGTTGACCCCAGGTTTTCAGAGTGGGAATTGCTGGGAGAAGGGGCAGCTTTGGGACACTTAACACCAGTCTGATGTCTACAAAGAGGGAATTGAGAGGACAGGGATACAGAGTAGTGTGAGACTGCTGCCTGGACAGGTATGGTTCAGACTGTACATGTTGAGATCAACATGTCACCTTGTGGATAACTAAGTGGTGGACCAGATTGACCAGAATGGCTTCAGACTCTCCATCTTTGGAGACCTTCGTAGGCCCTTGGCACAAAGCCCCATGCCTCCCCATCTGAGCTCCCTGTTGGCCCTCCTTGAAGCAGGGGATCACAGTTGGGACATCCTGATGCCCCCTCCAACCTGCATGATCCAGTGGTTCTGTGTAAAAAACAGAGACACTGAAAACAGTTCATGCCTTTCAACAGCAGTTTTGAGATGTCACTTATATGCTGTATAATGAGTAAGGAGCACTCTGTCAGCGAAGCAGAATTCTAGTCACCATTTCTGTTTTGGGGCTTCCTTTTGCTGTTTTTAGTATTCATGTAGGCACCTGTGCTGAACAGATGGGCTTCCTCATAAGTGATTTGTGAGTGACCTTTCAGTTTCATCAACTTTCCCATACATTTTCTATTATATTTCTTCTTTTTCCCTGCAGTTTGTTCTTCTCCCAGGTGCATAGGTTTCAGTTGTGAATGAAAGTCATTAATAGACAAAGAGAGAAGAGTTTTGTCTTCCTAGTCCTGGTAGATACCATTCCTTGGAACATACATTTTCAGTAAATGTTGCTGTCTCTGCCTTGTAATTATCACAAAAAGTTGGAATTTTACTTTATTAAGAATAATTTTTATACTCTTTAAAAAAATAAGTATTTTATTGGATTTTTTTCTTATTTACTGCAAAGGAAAAATAAAAGTTCTGAAAGAGATTTTTTTTCAATGTATTAGCAATCATTTAAAGCAAGACAGGATTTTCTCTACTTCACCATTCTGTTTCTGGGAGCACTCAGTTACAAAGCCCTAAGAAAAGTGCAAACATAGAGCTGATCTGTCTTACTGTGTCAGTCAGACTTGGCCTACTGGTGCACTTGGAGCTGAAGAGTGTCATACTGGGCTGGTGAAATGGATGTACGTGAGAGAGGACAGCCTCTAGTGATACCTATTAAATCTCTGAATGAAGTCTTCTATGACAAAAGCTGCCAAGCCATGGAGGAGTGACCTCAAACACTTGCTCATAACAGACCTCCACATCCCTTTCCACAGCACTGCTCTCCAGCCTCTTATTCCCCAGCCTGTCTCTATGTCCAGGGTTGCCCTGTCCCAGGAGCCAAATCTAGCACTCTCCATTGTTAAACTTTATAGAGTTGATTGCCCAGCCCTCTAATTTGTCTAGGTTGAACTTGATGATCTTGAACTTTAGGTTTATGATTTTGAACTTTAACTTTATGAACTAGAAGTTTATGAATTTGAGCTTTAATTTACCTTTAAGCCTCTTGTCCTATATGTAATATCCTATTACTAAAAATGTAACCACATGAAAAGATATCTTATTTGGAAGGTAACTTCTTATGTCTTTATGTGCTTTAAAAAGACAAAACCAAACCAAACTCCTTCTTGCTGGTAATGTATTAATAGGTTATTAGGCATGTACTTATATGCATTAATATGTACATAGTCATATTATTGATCATCTTCTGTCTGCCTCACAGGTAGTTTGAAGCACTCTGAAGGATTTAGCCCTGGTTCATACACTTTTTGTCCAACAGGAGTTGGAAAAGGTAGTCTGTGTCTCTAGTGTTTTACAGTACAGTTTCCTATAACAGAAATATAATATTTTCTTCTTCTTCCTTGTCATTCTTTTTCAAAGAAAAAGCAATCCTTAAGAAGGGGTGTGAGGACTATACATTCTCTTCTAATTTACAGTGCCAAATGGCTTTGAAAAGAATCAAAGCAAAATTTTTAATTTTTATTCCTTTTTATTTTATTCTAATAATTTGCATTTGATTTTCTTTTCTGCTGCTATTCTGTGTTGAGATGGAATTTCCAGTGATCTATCCATAAGGACACCAGTATCTTTTCACAGAGTGACAAAAATTCAGCAGCATACATTTGCAGATAGTTTGATTTTTTCCCTCCTCTTTTTGCTTTACTTTGAACCTAAGGACATTAAGTTCCATGCGTCATTTTCTGGCCAAACCTTTGGCACAGTAGGAATCTTCAGCATGACTTCATATCAATTTTCATTTTGCCTGTCTAGATGCATTTCACTTAGAAGCTTTGTCATGGTAAAATTGGTCTCCTTCTCAGGACTTTAAGAATAATTTGCCCTTGTACTGTGAGGGAGATAAAAACAACCCTTCTTCCTAGCATGGCCATATATTACTACAGAATAGTAATAATACAGGAATGATAGTAACCTACCTTTGTGTGGCAAGATTGATTCCTTTTTCTTCTTAGTGTTTCTAAGGTCTCTTGTTGGGAAAGCTTTGTAAAAAAATTCAGGTATATTTCTGTCAGACAGATTCCTGTAATCTCTTACCTTTCTAAGTCCTATGAGGTACACCAACATAGTTATGGGCCATGACTTCTTTCTATAAAAACCATGTTAACCATTTCCCAATGCATCATATTTATGCATGTCTATCATGCATGTCTATATCTGTTCTCCAATGACTTAAAACTGTCAAAATTTTCTGTTGGACCATCCAGGAGCCACTTTGCAAGTCAAACTTGCATGACCTGAGCTAGAACTGAATTCCCTTCTCAGCTGCACCCCTGACTCTCACACAGTCAGACCAGGATTCCTTACCACCTCAACCCCAGGTTTCCCATATCAGAGTCTCAGTGGTCTGGATCCTTCAAATAATTTAATCATGGTGCAACAATGAAATAAAAGCTCAAGCTGGTGCCTCCAGGAGGGACCCTGAGCCAAGTAAACCCTGGCCTTTTATACCCTCACAGTCTAAGTGTGTGAAAGTCTGGGATTTTCCATTGTCTCCTGCCCTGTCTCAGTGTGTGCTCACCTGGCTGGGCCACAGGGCCCTGTGCCTTTTGCCATGCAAAGTGTTGGTGCCAGTTCCTGGCCTCTTGCCTTGAGCTCCTGTGATCCAGACCTTTGGATTTTGCATCTCTCACTGCAGCTGCATGCTGAGCTACTTGCACTAAATGTTCTCCTCAGCAAAAGGTTGGGATAATTTTCAGCATTACTAAATCACTGAGTTTCCCTCACTTAAATGTTTAATTTTCTGTAATGTCTTTATCTTCACTTAGATCAAAATTTCCAGCCATTGCAAAATGAAAGTATTAATTTCTGCTTAAGAAGGTCAATTTTATAAAGTTTAAAAGTAGGATCCAGGAATAACTAGTATCCTGCCAATATTAATGAGGTAGGTTAATACTTCCTAACTTGAGTATCTTCTTTGTCTTAGAGAAAACAAAGAGGAAATGCTTAACTTTAGAGTACAATACTCCTTCAGCATGTACAGAAAAAATGTTTGTCTTTCTAGGTAAGTTTAATATACTAAACCAATTGAAACATTCAGGGTTTTGCAGCTTGTTTTAAAGATCTGTCTTCAGTTAAGAAGCTAAAAACTAATGTTTTTCAGATATATTCCCCTAATAAGAAGTTTAATAATAACTCAGTAAACTCACTGAAGCCGACTGCCAGATTATCAATTCTGCTTTGGAAAGAGACAAAATTCTGCCATGAACAGGAAAATCAGAAAGTGCTTGTGACCTGGTTGTAACCCCCCAAAAAAATTTGCTTTGCACTTGGCTGTTTTTGTGAATGTTAAATATTCATGACCAGATTTATTCATTACAGAAATGCTCACTCATATCATTAAGTCATATAATGAATTGCTTCCCCTGTTGAAAGTAGTCATTAAAACTTGTATCTCATCCAATCTCATACTAAGTTTTCCCTCTTCTCCACTTCCATACCTCCTTCTGTTTGCTGAGGTGTTCTTTTTATTATTTTTTTTCTTTTTTCTTTTTAATTTATTTTTAAGAAATAACTGTAGGACTGATATCTTACAGGATTAATTACAGCCTGCATCATACAGTTATAGGCACCTTACATTACACCTGTCAGGCCTTCTGAAATAAAACAGCTACATAATAGATTACATATTGTGTGTGAAAATCTGCCTTCTCAAAGAAAATGAGCAATAGTTTCCAAATATCCTTCTTACAGACTCTCTTGTTACAATTTATTCCTAAATTTGGACCTTGGACTTTCTTCTGATGAGACCCCTTTTGTGTCCCCAGCGTACACTAATTCCTCTGTATTCTCAGAAAACAAAAAAACCACTACTTTTCCTTCAGTGAACATTGCAGCAGGAAACAGAGTAGAAAGCAAAAGGAATAGAAGTCCAGAAGAAGCCCCTTTTCCTCCATTCTCAAGACCAAGGTTCCAAGGTTCCAACCTTAATATTTTCATGTTATGTGAAAATTTTTGTCATAAGTATCAACTAAAGCCATCTCAGTTATTTCAGTGTGGCTTCTGCTTTTCTGCTACTCACTTATAAAATTATGTTACTTGTAGTCACCCTCCAAGATTTATTCACAGCACTGCAGTGCTTTCAGGTGAGATTCATGGCTTTCCTGTTTTCTGTCCTATCACTAATTTTTATGATCTGAAAAAGTGGCTAAGTTTTGCAGATATCAAATTGTGGGCAAAACTGTTATAAAATGGTCAAAGGCTGAAACGTACAGTAAGCTACATCTGTAATTCTGACTGCATACATGGAATGGCTCTCCAAGAATTTGCCAAACTTCTGTATTGGTTTATACAGAAAAATCAACAATCCTAGGAAATTCAATGATAAGCCTGAAAATTAGGCTCTTTGAGGTCCTCTCCTTTCTCTAACATCACATGGAATTCACAGAAAACTATGGGAATTTTCAGAAAAAATATTTTTTTGTGAGTCATAATATTTTTCTTTGTAATCAGAGAGCAGTAGTAGCACTAAACTTCTACCACTGCAAGACCTGAAAGGAGAAGTTCTCAGCACACACATTGCCCTGTCAGATTCCAGGAGGAGTCTGACACAAGGGGTGATGTGATGTTAGGATGACTTATGAATAGCCCTCGTACCTTTTGGTATGTGTGACTGATGATCTGACACAAACTGACTTGGATTCCAAATTATGCTATGTATTGAAGGCCCTCAAGCTTACTTCTTCCTTGTACTAACCAGGATTAGGAACTTCAGAGACAGAATAACACATAAGAATTTGAAAAATGTTGTTTAGTTCTACACTTAAAGCAGAACAGGACTTTTTATAAATATATTTATTAATAATTTATAAATTCAATTATAAGGAATTTATGAAGAAATGATAAAAATTACTTTTCCTTTTAGATGCATCAACTCACCAATTTGTAAAATCTGGTGACCATTTATACTTTAATGAAAATTTTCATTTACTTATGATGCTGGAATTAGTGGCTATCTGAAATAATCATGGAGTAGAAAAACTGTCTAAGCACTGGTTACCAGTGTTATCTTACTTACAGCGGCTTAGGCAGAAAGTCTTACAGCTTTATTGATGTAATTAAGGGGAAATTTTTGATCTTGTGCTCTCACCTTCTGATATCCACTTTCATTTTGCCTATATGTAGAAAATAAAATTAAGATATTTCTATATGATTGCAGGCAAAATCCATTACATATTGTTAAATATTATTGAATATTGTTTTTCAAATTACATCTGGCAAGGCTCTGAGTTCTTAATAACCTAGGAGGAAACTGTGCTTTATGATTTATTAATTCTGAATATTTAAAGTTTATATAAAATTATAATTAAAAATTTGCAAGGAATAAATTATTCTACTCATATTATCATATTCATTCGACTGAGAATTAGTGCTGGAAATAGTTGCCGTATTAACCAAAAATTCTCTCTGCCAGAATTTTCTATTACTGTATGATTGATGTTATTTAATCTCTGTTTAATGTTGAATGAAACAAAACAATCACCATGACAGAAGATTTTAACAATTCTTTGATAATAGATGTCTTCAAGGTGGTGAGATTTTCCCTCATTCAACTCAGTAGGTATTTGAAACACAATCCATACTGCCCCAAAATAAGTAATAGAATTTATGGAAGCCAAGAATGACCTGGGTTATGCAAAAGTTTGGTGATCTCCTCATGGCACACCTAATGACAGCTTTTTGTTTACTCTTGCTACTCCCCTAAAGTAATAAATGGCATTGATTTTCCTTAATATCCACTATTAAAGATGAAGTCTATGAGAGTGGAGTTTGGGTTTTTTTTTTTAGAATAATAAAAGGATACACTGAATGCTTCATTGCATGTACTAAGTGTTGCTATGTTCATTTGGATGACAAAGACAATTTAATTATCAGCAATTTCTTCACAAATTATTGAAGCAACAGAGCATCCAGCCCAGGTTGCACAATTGTTGGCATTAAATGTTATCAGTCCAATAAAAGTAATCTATTAAGAAATTATTTGCACATAAGAGAGAAGTAGCTGCAATCCAGTCTTTTCAATGCACATTATTTTTAAGCAAAGCTGGTTGGAGAGTGAGGCCCCAGAATTACCAGTTCAAATGGCAGACTTTGGATTTTGAAACAGGTAGCTTTGAGGGATATAAAATTAGCAACCACAATATACTCTATCATTGCTCCACAATGAGCTGTGATAATAGCATATATAAATAATTTTTGCTTGAAGACTGAAGTAAATAAGGAGTTTGTGTACACTGCTTGTTTAAATTTTTTGCTAAAACTTTCAGCAGAATTAAAATATTGAAATCTCATGTTTTGCAGTTCTGCTGAGACTAAACAGTTTTATCCAAACTCAGTATCTCATTATGGGCATAATGTTACTTTTAATCCTGAAAATCAGGAAATCTTGCAAAATTAGAATATTTTCAAAATCAGAACTTAAACCGCAAAGCTTGTATTGTAAAGTATTGAATCACTTGAAAATAAAAAATTCTGTGTATTGCTAAAACCAGCCAATTTTATAAAATATTAAGAATACACAGTGTACATAAACACAAATATGAATATTAATGTAAACATAAAATAAGTGTGATTTCCTTAGATTAATAAAAAGTAACTTTGGTTTATATACTTACTGGAACATCACTTTGTTGTTTTGTATTTTTTTGGGGGCAGTGTGGGGATGATGGTGGTGGTTTTGTTTTGGGGGGGGAGGTGGAATTTTGTTTCCCATTTTGTTTTCACTGTCTCTACAGAAATTAAAGAGCATTAACAAAATTTAAAAAATTAAAAGCAATAACAAAGGTAGAAAGTGGGACCCTCAAAGATATCTGTGATTACAGTCAGCAACATTTCCATCAATGCATTTCCTTACATAAATTAATGCCTGTCTAGGAGATAAAACCTTTTTTCATTATGACAAATGTTAACTTTCCTTTGCCGCTTAAAAGGCATCTGTCAGGATTCCTGTCAGACAACTATGAAGAAAAAATAACTTTGAAATACATTTATTATTTCAGAAGAAGTAAAAACATTATGTTTTCTATACAACTTTGCCATTCAGTTATTTTTCTTCTTAGAGTTTCTATACAAAATTATTTTTCTTCTCAAAATAAATGAAAATGTTAATATTGTAATTTTTTTCAAATATTAGTTCAGCAAACTAGAAGTACAAAAAAACCCAACAAACCAGAATAGTTGGTAATGAGTGGGAAAGAGTTCAAAGATTTCTTCTCAATTATTGTGATTCCTAATATATTTATTGAGAAGAATATTTTTTTTGAAGAATATTTATATTTCTTCCACTCAAAGAAACCTAAGAAATCTGCTTCTTAATGGATGGCTACGAAATTTTAAAGTCTGCAGAGACAAGATAACTGCATACTTACCACACTTCTAATAATTAAATAAAAATAGAACAATATACTGACACAGAATTATTTGTATGTAGTCTTATGCAATCGTTTTGATTTTTTTCTTTTTTTTTTTGTAAGGAAAGTTTCTGTTCATGAGGGTGGAACAAAACCAAAAGCAAAAGGAAAGACAAAAATAAAGATAAAAAAAAGAGCAAGAGAAAACAGTGAATTAAAAGAGAGCATAAAATGAAAATTAAGGCAGTGAGCAAAAAAGAAAACAAATAAGAGAAAACTTAAAGAAAATAAAATTAAATGGAAAAAAAATTGATAAAAGAAGAAGAGAATGAAAATAAAAATGAAAGAGTTAAAAAAAGAAAAACAAATAGATTGAGAAAAAGAAGAAAAATAAAAGGAGAAAGAAAAGAGAAAAAGGAAATGAGAAAGAAAAATGAAAAAGATAAATAAAAAGGAGTAGATTTGGTCACTGATTCCTCTGTTTAAATTGTTTGTTTTTAGATCAACTCAGCATGACATTTTCCTACTCAGTTTTACAAAAAACTAGAGAACTGAATTCATACTAAATAATTATCAAAAAGTAGGAGCTTGCATATTTTCATGCTGCAGTGTGGTCCTTTTCCTGAAATAGAAGAATATCTGCCAATGAGTGGAGCAAATGGCTGTTGCAACATAGAACAGGAAGTGTAAGAGCAGACTTGCTCCTATGAAATATGCATATTATCACAAAGCTGAATTTCAAGAATAACAAAAATCAGTTGCTGTTTTAATATATGATTCTTGTGTGTAGAGATATTCTCATTTTCATGCGAGTGTTGAACATGTTTTCTTTCTTCATAATTGAAATAATCAATTTTGTCTGAATTTTTATAATTAGCACTATCCTGGACAGGAGAAATAGATTTATTAAAAATATCATTAAGTAGATTAAAGTTCTAGGATTCACTGTCTTCCTAATTGAGTTATGTACTACTGATCTGCCTTGTCTTTAAACGTTTCATTGCCTGAACAATCCTCAAAGGAACATTTCTTCTTTCTCTCAATGTAAAATAATTTAGTAGGAATAATAAGCTTTTAATGAAGGAAGAAGACAGTCTGATTTTTTCACATTCCTTCTTGATCTCTAACATGCCAGACTCGTGTAGCTTACTGAATTAGTCTACCAAACTAGGTGAGGAAACTTAGGTTTGAAAGATTGGTAGGAGTTTCAAAGGCTGAATTCACAATAGAGTTGAAACAGTAAATATAACGTTTAGATTCTCACAAGAACCCAGTAAATGCTAAGCAAATGTCAGTCCACAAAATACAGTGTTGATCTGTATCATCCCTCTGTCTGCCTCTACATGTTGTAGCAGACACACACAGAACTGCATAACTTCACCTGTGCGCAACAGATTCACACATGTTCTGGTCCACATGTTGTCTGACTAAGTTGTGTGCGGGCTTTCATCTGGTAAAAGTGCAAACTGCAGCTCTCTCCCAAGGTTTATGTTTGAAAATCCAGCAGGGCTTGCATGAGAAACTGTCACTTACCTGCCCAAGAGACATCCCAAATGGTCATCAGAGGAGTATTTATTGTACTACTTCAGGGTGTGGAGATTTGGACATTTTCTACGGATTTTGACTGCTCCTTTGGTGCCATCACTGGGGTGGTGGCACCAAAGCTTAGCCAAATGTCTCCCTTCTGCATGTGTTGTCAAAAAAAACTAAACAAAAGTTCTAACTTGTCGATATTCTGCTTGAAACCTCTGTACATACAACAGATAAAGTTCAAACAAATGTGTACCCACTTCTGAAATACATTCTCCACTTAGAATCTGCTGGCTTTGATCTTTTTTTTTTTAACCTTTTCTCACAAAACAAGGTAAGCTGCCACAAAATGAGCCCATTGCCAGCTAAACAATTTACTGTTAATCACTCAGTCTTTGTGCGGTTATTATGTGTCCACAGTCCATTTCGCATCCCAACTATCGTTAACAAAAAATTTACTAACATGTCTTGTCAGCCATCAAGGCTCCAGACAATTTCATACATTTTCTGGAATCAAGTAATTTTTGAAACATCCTATTTATCTTAAATTTGCTTGGTTTGTCAGCAAAATTGCTGTTAGTACGTCTTTGTTAGACATCAGCATGGGAAGCACAGTGTGTTACAAACTCCTTGCAAGTGGTTTTTCTTACAAAAAGCAGTTTATAACTAGATAATTGTATTTCCTGCACTGTGGGTAGACGAATGGTTTCTCGGTTACTTGCAGATTATTTCAAAACATAAAACCTCTCTGTAGTGCATCTTTTTTTTGTTTTTTGTTTCACAGAACCGGTCCACTACTCTTAGACATTTTGTAATGAACAAAATTTTAAATAATTGTAAAGTCACAAAAATGTCTTGGTATCTGAAGTCCTACCCATGTAATTTTCAGATGGATTATTTTTGAAACATAACACTATCAATGTATGTCAGCTACTCCTATGACATTGATTGCATTTCTTTCTTGTGCTGAGTTGGATGGTTGGATGAAGCAGATCTCTGCTTAAAGCTAACCCCCCCCCCCCAAAAAAAAACCAGAACCCCCTCTTTTATTTACAAATGAATCTATATCCTTCTATTTATTTTAGAATTAGTTTTTAAGAGTAAAATCAGGTGATTTAGTGATTTTACTGCTGTCTTCAGAACTTATATCTTGAAGAAGTTTGAAGCAGTATTCTGTTCTTAATCTATATAATACATAGTATTATCTACACAAACTCAGTATTCATATGTTCAGATTCTTTCTAATGTCCTTATAATATTTTGCTCTAAAAACCAGCATATTACAATATTGGAAGATACAGCACAATTAAGGTATGATGTATGTCTCTAGATTTTCCCTTTTTTTCAGTCAGAGGAAAACCATAAAGAAATCTCCAATTTAGCACATAGATGTCATTTACATATCTCTAAATTGCTTGGCCATTAGGCCTAAAATCCCAATATAGACAAAGTGATTCTCATAAAAAGTATTTAATGTCTGTATTTGGCATACGTATGCATAAAAAAATCTTACTGAAGCATGAGCAACTGAAATTGATTCCACAAAGCCCCGCTACAAAAATGCTGTGGAGACCCTGGGGAGCATCCCCTAGGTTTGGGAGACACAAGAAGCTTCCCTCAAGAAGCTCTTAAGAACCCACTGGCTCCTTCTCCCATTCCTGTGTCCCTGAGCCACTCGTTCCCTATTCCCTGATTGGCGCTAATCTTTGTGCTGCCCCCAGACCAGGGTCAGACCCTGCCCCTCTGGAGAGAGAAACCTGGACTGTCCCCATGTGTGCCCCTTGGACCCTGAGCATCTCACCACATGGCTGAATTAAACATCCAGGAATGCCATGCAAAGCCCTTCCTGCTTCCTTACCCTGGACTCTATTAGCAACTATTCTGGCTGCAAGAAAATGCAACATTCAGGCCATTCTTTTTAGGTGACATTTTACAATAAAACCATAAAATCTTTTTTGATACCATAATTATTGAAGTCACAGGGTGTGACATTATTATTAATATTTAATATAGTTTATATTTCACTCATCTCAACAATAAATTGCATTTTTCTCTGTGTCTACTACAATGTTTTAAGGAAAACACTTTCACTTCAGTCATTTTATTAGTGAAACAATGCATTAACTGAAATCATATTTGCTTTGTTCTTTCAAAAAATCTGCCATGATTTACTTTTAAATTTCTCAGAGCATTCAATCCAAATATACCATTCAATCCAAACAGTGAAAAATTCTGCACGTAAGTGAATTACCTGTACTCTGAAAAACTAATGCAATAGTATCCTTCCATTTTTCCCAGAAAACTACCCTATAATTGTGATATTCAGTTAACAACATATAAAGTATCCAGGAGAGTTTATCAATTACATTTTACTAAAACCAAGCCAACCTCAACCAAAATGAAATAAACTAAACAAGACCACCAAAAAAAAAATCCACAACCCTGATCGGTTTTTAAGCTATTTAGTGTTCAAAATATTTAATTAGATCTTCACAGCAGCATAGGCTTCTCAAAAATTCCAGGGCTCAAACTAAATTCAGGTTACAGGTTACATCATTTGCAATACTGTTGTAAGAGGGTTTGTAACATTGACCTCTTCCTGAGGACTCTTCTGAGTGAACTAGATGTTAAAGAGGTGCCTATTTCTCCTGTCCCAGTTGTACACTGTGCTTGTCAGAAATGCACATTAAGCCTTTGATTTGTGAGAGCTTGAGCTACAAGTGCATAAAACCCCCTAACTGAGAAGGCTGACATTTGGGCTTTTTTCTTTATCCATTCCCAAAATCAGAGGCCTTGGAAACACCTCACTGGAAACAGATCATGATGGGCAGTCTGTCACCTACCTACAGATTGTACTGCACCAGTGAAGGATAGATAACTTTATTGGTAATGCACTGGATTAATATTTAGGTATTCTGAGTGCAATTTCTTTCCCTGCTTATTTCTATTCTCTCATGGAAATAATCTATCTCCTTTCCCCTTCTGTAAAATAGCAATAATATTGAGGTATGCAGCTGGATGGAGAGGAAGTTCACAGTTGTGTGGTACACAGATATTTGTAGTGATTAGGTAGGAAGTGTTTCACATGTGTATCAGGCTTAACTGTGCTTACTTGGAAAAAGGGGATGTTATTTTTGTTATTTTTCCCATGGGAACATTGATCTCACTTGTGGTTTTGACAGAAAATTAATCCCTGCTGATGCACATTATCTCTTGTCTAATCATTTAGAATTGTGTAGGATTGTATAACCAAGGGAAAAAAAAGAGATTAAATTCAGAGAGAAGGTTTTCCTCTTTTTAAACTTCAGAAGATGCAACACAAAATATCTTTTCAATGCACAAATGGTTTCTGAGTTCATTTATGCAGCATGAGAGAAACTAAAGTTTTAATCTGATCAGAGGTACTGCTCATACAGAATGAGACAGCAGTTTTGTAACCCAGCAAAAGCAGGGAACTATGTAATCAAATAACCCAGATTTTAAATTTTCACAGTAAGTGATAAAGATCATATTCAAACTCTGTTTTCCTTCATCTGCAGATTTATCCCATCTTGCTCTCTACAAAGATGAGTGATGTTATCTTCCATCGCTGTCATCCTGATATGAAAACAAACAAGCACACATAGCCTGTGAACTCTGAATGAAGGGAGACATCTGGATGTAACCATGTCAGAGGAGACAACCTACTGGGCCAGAAATTTATCTGGGAAAGAAATAACACTCCTGTAATTCTCCAGCAGTGCACTGCTGTGGCTTGTTTTCTCAGAAATACTCACCAAAACTTTGTGGTTTGCAGTGATTACAGCCCACTTATTTCATTTCAGCAAAGACAGTGCACTTTTTGCAGCTTTCCACATTAGTGAGCGAAGACAAATAAGACAAGTATCTTTATCTTACAGATCCTGCTCTCATTCCATTAGTATATTATTCTATTACACAGCTATTAGTCTAGAATCCAGACCTTCAGGGCTTTAATATCTCATTGGGCCAAAATAATAGAATAGCTATTTCCTGTGGCTAAATAAAAAAAAAGAAAACTGATATTTTGTGCCTTACTTGAGTTCTGCGCCTTTTCATCTTTGTAGGGATTTTTTTTTTTTATTTCTCTCTACAAAATAAATATAAATGTGTTTCTAAAAAGCAAAAGAAGTGATTTCACTACCACTTGAAAATTAGGCAAAGTGAAAATATCCTTACCTATTAAAGCCTCTGTGAACTGTATCGGTATTTTTGGGTGATTTCTAATTTACCAAATGATCAGAAGAAATTACATTTAAGCATTGGGGGTGTTTTTGTCTTTGTGTTTTTTTTTGTTGTTGTTCTTTTGTTTTTGTTTTTTGTTTTTTTTTTTTGTTTTTTTTTTGTTTTGTTTTGTTTTGTTTTGTTTTGTTTTGTTTTGTTTTGTTTTGTTTGTTTAGGGTTTTTTCAGTGCAGCATTGCTTGTTTATTGTGGGGGTTGGTTTTCCAGAAGAGAACTTGTTAGCTCTTTAACCTTTCTTTGCTCTGCAACTTGGACTATGAGGATGTAGCTTTCTTTCTGAAAGGATATCAGACTTTTAGAGAAAGCCATTGGTATTACCTCTGCATTATGTTTTTTTTAACCTATTCTAACAACAGGACTGTTTAAATAGCAAGCCCTTGGTAAAAGTAAGTGATATCTGACCTCTGATTAAATCTGACCTTTTACAGCTTTATCATAAGAAAAATTATTAGACTGGTACATTTACCCAAGTAATATATTTAAATGTTAAAACACTGATGAAACAAATTAATAGAAACAGATTATACAAGCGGTAGTTATGAAAATGGGTAACAGAAAAATAAAAATATATTAATTCTTCATCTCAATCTCAAACTAAAAGCTGGCAAGGCGGTGTCAGATTGATTTTATTTTTACTTGCTAAATTCAGTCTGCACTTCCCACACATTATTAAAACACAAAGCTGATTGTCCATATCACCTAGAAGCTAAAAATGCAGCACATACATTTAAAGGCTAGAATGAAGCAATGCATGCAAATAGTAGAACTATTCCTTTTATATTCCTTTTCTGGCTATGACAATTATGGAGACTGATGATTGAGAACAGACGTTAAGTCTTGTTCTCAAAACTTTAATTATTATCTATGAAAATGAAAATTTACCACCTACTATTGCAAAGCCTGAATGGTTTGCTGTGGTCAATATCTACATGTACATGTGACTGTTTTCATACTTCCTAGAGAGGAATCCATTACACAGCTCAGTATGTATTTCATTCTGTCTCTGTGAAATTCAGACTTTTAATTAGGTATTGCTAATAAGGAAAGAAGGCAAGAAAAAATATAAATAAAATATTTCTGTTTCTTTTATTTCTTAATCTTCCTCATATAACTGCCAGTATCATGCTAATCCCAAGGCATTTGTGAGTGCTGCAACTGTCACTGGTTTCTCCAGCAATCACTTTGAAGTAGCACTGGTTTTGATCAACTACTTCAATCATAATCAGAGGACAAATCAATTGACCACAGCAGTGGACAATTGTTTAAGAGTATTGCCCAGGTAGCTCTGTTGGAGAAGTAATATTGAAAGTGTAAAGGGCTAGTCAATTTCTTTTTGTTTTTGCTATTTGTTTTTAAAATTAAGGTTCTTTGTGATATAAGATTATCAGGCTATGCTAATGATTGAGAGGGATGATGCACCAGGATTTGGAAATTTTCCTAAGGTGTTCATAAACTGAAATGAGCAGTAATCTCTACTAAGCCTGACATGTGGGCACATTGTATTAAATGCCATTAATACGATTATTTTTCTACAGAAGAAATATGGAGAATAACTTGCTAGCATATTATTAGATGGCCTTTGATCCTTTGAAAAAAGGATAAAATACAATCTATACAATGTTTAAATGGAACATCAGTAATTTGCTACAGCTGAGGATATAGACCTATAACCTCTAAAATGTTATTATCTGTTAGATGCATAATGTAGAAACTGTAATAGACTTGCAAGATTTCAGAAGACAGATAAATAAAGCTTATAAAAGAAAAAAATCTTGTCTCATCTGGCAAGTCATCAAGAGATACCCATATTGTGTAAGAGATCAATAACTGATGGACAAATGACAAACTTGTGGTCTAACCTCAGACTGGAAGAGCCTGGATATGCTTTTATTGAGTTGAACCTGAAGCATGCCACTGTCTGAACCCTACTTCTACTTGGATTCTAGCTGATATTTTTTGAAAGAGGAGGAAAGAAATATCAGGGTGATCTTAGTTTTTCCTCTTCTATTTGTAATTCCTGTGTTCTAGTTCAAAAGCAGGTTACCTAATTCTAGATGACAGTATAAATGTCACATCAGAGTCAGGGAAGAAAACCAGTGTCCTTTATAAGCAGGGGGGAAAAAAAAGCTTCAAAGAATCTGAAAAAACAAAGCTGGTTGTCTCTAATTACAAATGAGACAGTTCTTGTCTTCATTATTGTCTTCGCCATTCCCACTTAGGTGCATTTAAAGGAAACACTTAGGTGTTCATGAAGGAAGGGATATGCAATATTCTGCCTTCCACAGCATTTAGTACTTCCAAAAAAATAACAAATTTCTGTCCATGCAGGCCACTTAATTATAGATTTTTTTTCATTATGTTGGTTTTTTTTATCATCTTGTCACAGAGAGGTTAAGGTAGGATCTGATTTTACAGATTTTTTTTTTATGTAGTCTAGCATAACTGAATAGATTTTTTTTTACCTGCATCATTTTATAGTACTGAAGTTTATACCATATGTTATTTAGTGTAAGTTTCTTAATTTGTTTTGTAATTTTCACTCTTATCACAACTGGAAGAGAAATGTAATCTTTCCCAAAAAATTCCAAGAATTATCTGATTCTCTGCTGATCTATACTTGCAAACACTGATTACATAGCATCTGCGATCCTTGTACCCTCAAACAGAGCATGCTGGAAGGACAAGATTTAATTTCTTCAGTTAGTGGAATTTGGTTGGACTGAAAACATGAGTATTAAAAGGTCATATAACCTATTAATTATGTCAGTGTTCTTTATAAGCCTGCAGAACTTTACATTTACCCTGACCCTTAACAAATAAAATCAGTAGGTATAATTTAGCAAGAAATCAGAATATGATATTTCTTGTTATTTTCATAATAGCTCATGATATCTGTCCCTATCAAATTCCAAATTTATTGAGTAGTGATTTCAAGAGCTGGCTGCTCTACTGTCCTGTAATCAAAGCAAATAAGTATGTGTTATACAGTCAAAAGAATCCTTTGAAGAACTTCATGTTGTAGCATGTAAAGAAAAAAAAAAAAGGGAAAAATCCCAAGCAGCACAGGTGTTCCTGATCCTGACACCAAGAGGACGGGAACTCTGTCTCAAGCATGAAATTTTATTTATTCTTGTACACCATTGACCATAACCAAAACCCGTCAGGCAGGTTTTTGTCCTGAGATCTGCAAACTTTGCCTTGCGAGGTAGTGGAGATGAATTTAATGTTTATTAAGATTTTTTTTTGGTGTGTAATGTCTTACATAGTATTTTTCACTCTAAAGCCTGACTGGTGCCTCCAGGCTTTTGCCATAGTCAGAGCAGTCCTGAAACTGGCGTCAGTCATGACTGTGGAAAGTAGCACTGCCAGTAGGCAAGAGACCAATAATATTTCCTCTCCTGTACCTAGCTGCATATCTCGCTGCAGTGGGCACTGAAGGAGGAAGGCATCTGCAGGTTAAAACTTCAGCAACTCTGGGAGAGTTAAGGAGTCCTTACTTCAGGCTTGAACATAAAAAAATATTTAAAAAGAAAGGACATAGCTTTTGAATTTTCAAAGGAAATAAAAAAGAAAAAAGAAAGAAACTGACTTTTCCTCCTTACCCTTTCTCTCCCCTGTATTCTTGAAATTTACTGCCCAAAAGCTTGAAGAGCATTGTGAAAAACAGTGCTAATATACTTATTAGGGCTTGATACAGTCATCATGCAGCAATTATTTAGGCTTGATAATCTTTCTTTTGGTGGCTAGATTATGACTACACAATTCCACTCTCATTAGTGTGTTGTTCGAGTTTCCATAGAGAAGTTTAGTGAGAAGTCTACTACCTATTTTAGCTTCTGCTTTCTTTCCCCATCTTTATGCTATGTTTAGAGATTATGAGGCTTTTAATGTCTCTTGTTACTGATGTTATAGCTGGTACAAGAAGGTATAATCCAAATTAAAACCAATTCCTCCCCCTCAGCAAGCTCTCTGAAATTACTTAAAAGATGTACATACATGGTTTTGCATCTTCAGACTCCTTTCACTTTGTATTTTAATACTTCATGTGAGGCTTCAAGATGCCGTATTTTAGCTAATGAGTTTTGCAGGCAACATTCAACATTGAGATTTACATAAATTGTACTTTGTCGATATTTGAGTAAAGGTTGAATGTTCTTATCTCATCTATGTTTATATCATTATTAAAAGACATAAACCCAGACAGAATAACCTACCTTATTCCTGTTTGTTTAACTGTTCACTAATTACCATTAATTTAATTAGTACAGCAAATTAAAGCAGAAAACAGACAGAGTTTATTCATGGTTAAATTGCAGAAATCAGTGGGTTATGCAGTATTTGCATTTTAATTATGTAGTGAGCATTTAAGGCTATGTGATGGAAATACAAATGGATTCTCTGGCTTCATTGAACTTTAACATTCATCTCATATTATTTATTTTGTGTAGCTGTGTGTCTGATATCCAAAGGTAGAAGAATGCAATTCTGTTACTAATACATGCCCATAACATACCAAAATTAACAGACAATGTTTCTATAGACCATCAAGACAGTACTAAATCTGCACTACAAGTAATTCCATAATTTGGTTTTATTATAACAGAATTACAGAATATGCTGTGTTGGAAGGGACTCAGAACAATTATCAAGTCCAGCTCTTAGCCTGCACAGGACTATCCCCACAGTCACACCATGTGCCTGAGAATATTGTCCAAATCATTCTTTATCTCTTCCAGGCTTGGTGCTTCCCTGGGGAGCCTGTGGAATAGCCCTTGGCTGTTGGGGGATACAGATTATGTGTTGAGAAAACCTTAGATTTGCAACACCAGAGGACATTAAATTCTGCTAAACTGAAGACCAGAAAAGTTATCCACATTAGGACCTGTGCAATGTAAATGCTTAGTAACATGTAGGCATCTGCTCTGCATTCAGAAATGCAGTACAAAATTCATCTTAGGCTGGTTTTATGTGTATAAGGAAAGTTAAGAATCTCCTGGGTTAGTTCACAGTAACCAGACAAAAGCGTAGAGAGAACCCCTTCAGTTCTCAGGGCTGCAGATGGGCAGCCCTCTGTGAGCTTGATACTTCCAACCAAAGTCATTTCAAGCCAAAAAGCAGTCTATCTTCAAAATAACTTTTTACTTTTTCCTTACTTTCCTTGAGAGATTTAAGGAGGATGTTATACCACTTACTCTCATCTGTAGAACAGCCAGGATGAAGTATTCTCCAAAAGGAAGGGGGATATGCAGTTTTCACTATCTCTGAAGGTAATCCAGACTGCAGTCTTCCATTTTTAAAACATACTCACCCAGTAGTGATATTTCAGATGAGGAGAGTGCTCTTACTCATTAAATTCTGCTGAAGTCAAAGCTAGTACAGGCAAGCGTTTCATCAGGATTAATTTTATCAGGCAATTGTCCTAAAATCTTATTTATTACATTGGTCAAGGAATAAATCTTGTTATTCCATGAAGATTGGAAAACAGATTGAGGGAGTTAAGTCATTCTTTAGGCAAGCATTTGTAAGTCTCTTCTGATGGAAGGGAAGATCTATATCTAAACCACAGCTATGAACTGGCGACCAAGAGGATGCTCTTTTGTTACTCACACAAGCTGGAGTTGAGATGACAGGCCCTAGAAAGACTAGAACCTCTCATTCACCCAAGTGAGAAAAGGTGTCCTGAAGACACACCACTTTTTTCTCGTCTCCTTTAGCTGCTTGGTGAATCTGGGAGTTCTGGAGCTGGGAGAAGATAGCAGGAGATTAAGGGTTGTGCAAAGCTGTGCTTCACGCAGTCTAAAAATCTAACATCAAATTACAAAAACAGTAAAAAAAAAAAAGATGTGAAAGGATTTCGTTGTACAGCTCCCACTGGCATTAGTGGCAGTTCTATGCCTAAATCACTGTGGTGAGCAAAAAATTCTTTCTTGTAAAGGAACGGATTAGCAGAAATAAGGAACTAATTCAATGGCTGAATGCAACTTGTGAAAATGGCTAATTCAATGGCTGAATGTAACTTCTGAAAGCTTAAGGTACAGTGATTTCTTTCTCAGCTCTATAAGAAAACTACTTAAAACATGCAGAAAATTGTGATTGGAGGAATTACTGAATGTTGTACAGCTTCAGTCCAAGCTCTGTCTGCTGTTCTCATTGGTATGTAGCATGAGCACCATACAGACTGCTGGCATAAAAAGAGTTGAATAGAATAAATGTCAACTCTAAATAAATTCTATTGCCAACAAGCTGCCAGGAAATGTCACACTTCTGGTAATGTGCAAAACAGTTACTGCACAATGATGAATCATACCTTATATTACACACATGATCATAAATGTTTATCAGACTTTGGGCAATTTCCCCAATGTTGAAGAGACACTATAGTTTGTTGACAAGAAGGTCTGTCTTCTCAGTAAGCTGATTTCTTCACTTTAAGTATAAGCAAAATGTGTTTAGCTAGTGTTAGATGTTACCAAAGATAAAGGGAAGAAGGATCTCTTTTTGATGTAGCGTACAAACATATAGATATATATCAAGAGATATTCATTTTACAGTCTTCTGATAATCTTCTTTTGTTTTCTGCCAATTATATTTTAAGATAGACGTAATATTTTCTGAGAAATAAAGTTGAAAGATTTTTGTGGTATCAGTGTTGTACCAAACGTTACTCGGATTTCTGTAGGTCTTGATTAGGAAACTTCAAATTTAGCGAAGACTCGGTTATGGTTTATTTGGCTACAGATACAGGCTGTAGTTTCTACAGTTATAGGAGATATGTGCTTCAGTCACAAATTTTAAAACATGCATACCGAATCCACCACACAAAGACACATAACATTATGCTGCTCATGGGAACTGAGAGAGCAACTTAGTGGCCTATGACAGAGGAAAATAAAATTGTATCTATTTTTATATCCAGACTCATGCCCTAAATGTCACATCATTCTTTCATTTAGACCTTCCCATCAGATCCAATGCTTACTGCAATATTGCTGTGATCAATCAAGAACAGGGAGAATTCAAAAGCATCACCCTTCGAGGGCAAAGTGAGACTAGTAGTCTGAATTTTCCTCAGTCTGAGAAGAATGACAAAGCCTCCTCCACTATTTTCTGTTTTGATTAGAGCAATGATTTCAAGATGCTTTTTTTTCTTTTAAACATATCTCACTTTTGTCCCTGCATTTGCATTCTATAAAGAGAGAATAAATCTAAGAAAAGGATTGTGTTAGCACAAAAAAAAAGTCCCAACAGGCTGTTGTCACACAATAAGTGCATACAACTAATAAATGCACACTCTTTTATTTAGGCCAGAAATCAGAGAGTTTTATGTACTTCACTGGAACATTGAAATTGCTACATAATAATTAATTCCATTATTATCCAAGAATTTCCAATTGGCAATGGAGTTATGCATACCTTAGCATTCCTGTAAATATGATTCTAAGACTTTCTCCCTCCTTTTGAAGTAAGGGCCAATTTTAGGGCCTCAGAAATAAAAATTTCAAATCACATAAAGGTTTTGAGGTTTTTTGTTTTGTTTTGGTTTTTTTTTTTTTGTTTAGTAGCTGCTAAAATTTTTTGCTTTAGGAATGCTTTGGGCTGTTATGGAGAAGTCCTTTTTAATGAGGTATGTGCTTGAAATAAGATCAAAGGAATTTTGAGAAATAAAATGAAAATGAGGTCTCATAAAGAATTAGTACTGAAAAAAAACAACCAAACCAACCTCAAGAGTGTGATATCCACTTACTAAATAACTTTTGAATTACCTCTGAAGTCAGAGCATCCTTTATTATGGGATTTATGAAAATTAACCACTCTGGAACCAAGACTGAGTACTCTGACACAGGGCAATGCAAAATACAACTGTATATTAAAAGCCTTTTGGTTCAAAATAACTACCTTCTGCAAAGGGGTTTCCTGTGGCAGTAAGGTAAGAGTACTGTTTTCCCTCAATATTTTTCTATTCTAGTAACTAGAGAAAAGTATGATTTAGTAATGGCTCTGATAATGAGCCAAAATGCATTTTAGAAAGGTACAAAAATACATGCTAGAATATGCCAGTGACAGCTGAAAAGTGTAAGCTAATGGAACCTAAACTGATTCAGTGTGGAAATGATAGTAAGGCCCTGGAAAAATACTAAGATAAAACTCTGAAATGTTAAGCCTTGTGTTTTACCTGCGTGAGTAGTATAATTGCTAGCTGTAATGATTGTTTAGTAATTAAAATAATTATTGTATAATCATAAGAAGAACAATGAGAAACTGTATGTGCCTAGTCTAAGGTGGCTATGCTTGGCTGAAATCCATGTATACTATAAAACAATGTAAGTTTAATAATCAACATGAAAGTTATATAACGATGGAATATAAAAGCAGATCCATCCCGAACCTATGTCGGAGTCAGATTTGGGTTGTACCCCTGACACCCAGAGCTCTTCAATAAAAGCACCTGCATATAATAATTTCTCGTGATTATGTGTTCCTGAACGCTAACAGAAAGAGCTGAATCTTCCTTTTCACTGGGATGAAAGAGAGAAGACAGAAGGTTGTATTTTAGGATGGAGATTGTACATGTCTTCAAGGGTTTCATTTTCCATATGAAGTGTTTGTGTATGCTGAATTGGGTTTGCATGGCAAGAATTTGGTAGTGGGGGGCAGCGGGTGGTTACAGAGGTGCCTTCTGTGAGGAGATGCTAGAAGCTTCTGCTATGTCCAGTGAAGCAGTGCCAGATAACTCCCAGATATATCCACCACAGTCCACGGTGGAGCCCGTCAGGCACAGTGGTAGCACCTGTAGGATAACAACTACGAGTATTGGAGAAGTTAATGGAGGACTATCTCCCAGGGGAGAGACCCCACAGTAGAGCATGGGAAAGATGAGAGTAGTGTTCCCCCTGGAGTGGATGGAGCAGCAGAGACCATGTGTGATGAACTGACTGTAACTCCCACTCCCCATTCCCCAGCAGCACTGAGAGGAAAAAGGTAGAAAAATTCTTTGTGGAGTTGTGTCCAGGAAGAAGGAAGGAGCAAGAGAAAGGAGTATTACTGTCAATTCTCTTTCTCATCACCCTATTGATTTTACTGCTAATAGACTAATTTCCCTGAGCTGAGTGTGTTTTGTCCATGATAGTAACTGGTGAGTGATTCTTTCCTGTCCTTACTTTGGCCCACAAATTTTTTGTTATATTATTTCTTCCCGGTCCAGCTAAGGAAGGGAGTAATAGAACAGGTTTGGTGGACATCTAGTGTTCAGCCAAAGTCAATCCACCACACATACCTTTGTAGCTTTTAAACCATTTTTTTTATTGCCACAGCCAAACTTTACTTTACAGAGTAAAGAATAAGTCATGCTGCAAAGGACTTACAACCTGAAAAGTTCAAGATGAAAGACAAAGAGGAATGACTGATGTCTATATTCATAAATGAGGAAAGAAGGTTTAGAGAAATTAGGAGAAAGCCTTACAAGTTGCTTAAATAATAATTTGTGAGAATTAAATTGACTTGAGCAGAAATTGAACACTCCTGAAAATATCTGCTACATTCTTTCCTGCACCCAAAGAATCCTGGATTCTATCACTAGTTGTCTTGCTAGGACTCTACAGTGTCAGCATAGAGAACTATCAAAAAAGTGGAGACTTCTGATACATGCCACAAAAGTCACGTGCAAAATTACATGAAGTGTAGGATGATTACTAATCATGTTCAATTCAATCCCTAGATGCATAACAAATGCAGGGTAGAAGTCATCACAAGGACATTTATAGACATCCTGAAAAATTAATGTAGAATATAAGAACTAGATTTACAAATAACTTCTAAAGTGGGATTTCAGCCATCATCAAGACTCTGTAAGGTAAATGATCTTGTACTGAAAATCAGCATTCTGGTTTTCACCTCTATTCACAGTATTAAGCACTACTTGAAACTTTTGGTTTCTTTGTTTCTTCTTTTCTTCATTTGCTTCTTCATATCTTTGTATTTGTTCCATAAAACCTAGCTGTAATCACTGTCTATCATTAAGCATCACTTTCTAAATATTTCTTTTTTGCTGTATTTTAGTAAATACTCTTGGATTCTACATCATAAAGCAGTTCATGACTGAGTTGCCACAATGATTTCAGGTGGCTGGAAAATTTCAAGATACAATATGTTGTGCATGTAAACCTGCAAATATGAAAACAAATGCAAAAGGTTTTTTTTACCACAATGGGATAGAAAAGTAACTACATCAAAACCTGGATGAAATTGAAAATGCTAACTACTGTGTAACCAATGAAGATGTTACATTACCTTTCAGTCACAATACACTGAACACAAAAATATTTGTCAAGAAAATTTATATACATATGTAAATATATATATGTATGTATGTATGTAAATTTTTACACTTGACATTGTCAGACTTTCCATAGACTTTTGCCTTTGCCATTTCACCCTCTGGATATAATTTTTCTTTTTTTGTAGAACACTGCAGACATGGACAAAATCTTAGTAAAAAACCTCAGATACTTTAAGTGCCGTCAGTGGTATTTTACTTTGTTCTCGCATGTACACCATCACAAACATGTACATAAACTCAATGGATACTTTTGCTCTGTACAATGTGTCATAAAGTGAGATACAAGAAAGGACAGGGAAGTTGGAAACTGAATGAAAACTCAGCCTTAAAACTGGAGATCAACAGAACTTATGGAGATGCACTTGGGCCTTTTGTAGTGTGTTGATAAGTGATTTTGAACATGGGGAAAACAAAAAAGTTAGTTATTTCTACAGAAGAACAATTTTGAATTGTTGAACTCTGTTTTTCTGAATCTTTATATATTCTTTTTTTATCTTTATATATATTTTATATCTTTATAGGCAAACCTGAAGAATAAAGTAAGCTGGTTACATGAGAAAGTGATTTTCAGAACAATCTTTCAGGAAAAAAAATGCCAACAACAAATAAACATCATCTGAAGCACATTCTATATGTCCGGGAAATATAAACAGGATTTTGGTTTTGAATTTAAACTTGCATTATTATATTAGAAAATATTCTTTTATTTGTGATTTACTGTGAATTTCTATCAAATTTACAACAATGCAATGTTTTGTCTCAATTATACGAGTCAAAGAATGAGCCCAAGTCCCCCTGACAGTGATTTCATGTTACTGTATATGTACTGAAAACAGAATAGCACAAAGGTAATCTGTTAATCTAATATTTTTCATTCTTCCCGTCCTTCCCTATATCTTAGGGAGAAAATACCAAGTAGGAAATCACCAGTCTTGCCCTTTTAGTCCATGCAGCATTGCTGCAATTGCTTCCTATCCCCAAGGTTCATCCCTATTGTTCCTGCTGTGCACTAGAAATGGGGACGGAACTCTAACTTACATTGATTGTCATGTTACATGGCTATTTCCCAAGCATGGGAGTGGTTTGGGAGACTCATGTCTGTGACTTTAAAAAGATATAAAATTTCTGAAAGGCTCACAGTGACAATGTTGGAGAGTTATTTTTGGTAATGGGATCTAAGTTTGCAATAGTCAAAGTTTCTACTGCCTGCATGGAAGATACCCAAGAAAAAACCTGCTCTTTAGCATGCCCAAATCTAAGAAAACTACTTATTGGATTTTAGTAAAAATATAAAATGAGTCAGAAATCGAGTGTTCTCTGGTGAAGTTCTTTTAAAAATTTCACACATCACACTAGAGATGTAATATTTAATACAATATTTATTTATTTGATAAGATATTTGATGTTACATAGAATTTCTGACCTACTCTTGTTTTGCAAAGAGTAAAACACACTAAAAAAGTAAGTTGCACTTGGCAAAAACACACAGTTTTTGTAATACTCACAAATACCTGGAGATTGCCACGGCTAGTCTCTGTAGCATGCTCACTGTCATGACACTGGCTATCCCCAGCTTCCAGGAAAGCATATGTGGGTGAAATCCAGGTCAAGCCCATTGTTCTTTATCAAATCCTGCTGTTTGTTCAATTCTTATATTCTTTGACAGGTTGGGACACATATTCAGTTCCCACTTGCTGATCTGGTTAACCCAGGGAGACACATTTGAATGAACTTGTTGAGAAACACTTAGATCACCAGTTGATCCTCTCAGCTGTTGATAGCTATTTATCTAAAACATGGGGCACTCTCCTGTCCCCTTCGTGTTGAAATTAATTCAGCTTCTTTGCAGTAGCTGTGGAGAGTCACAACCTGCATTATCAAATGAGCACATTCATGGGCACAACAACATTGCTCATCTGCTTTAATCCTTCTTACATTTGAAGGGTTTACTGATCAGTCCGAACATGAAGACCATGCACACAAATATATATATACCCTAAAACCACATCCAGTTCTGAGGTCCCCAGCAAAACAAGGACATTGACTGGCTAAGATGAGTCCAGAAGAGGGCCACCAAGCTGATTGGAGAGACAGAAAACTTCTAATATGAGGAAAGACTTCGTAAATTGTATTTGTTCAGCCTGGAAAAGGGAAGGCTTGCAGCTCTTTTAGTGTGAGGGTGGTGAAAAACTGTAACAGGTTGCAGAGAAGTTGTAAATGCCCCATGTTTGGAAGTTTTCGAGGACAAACTAGAGTTCTGAACAACCTGATCTAGTGAAAGGTGTCCCTGTCCTTGGCAGGGGAGTTGGAACTAGATAATTTCTGGGACCCATTCCAATCCAAATTATACTGTTCTATAAAATGGATAGTGTACACATAAACAGTGAAGAAAATGTTTCAGATGAGATGTAATAATATGTTTTTTAAAGGCTGTGTCACAAGACTTTGTTTACATACATACTGATGTCCTATTTCTAATAAACAAGGATGACAAGCTAATACTTCTTTCATGATGCCTTAAGCGCTGCACTACTAATACAAAAATATTCTTTGGAAGAGGACTCTGGTTCTTACTCAAAGAATAGAATGGTGGGTGTGGGGAAAGTGTTCCCTTTTATGCATCAGAAGAACTGTTTTTGCTAAATGTCATGTTGACCTACCTGGGAAACTTTCTTCATCTACAATAAAATTCTTTAAAATGTAACCATGGAGCTAGGTAAAAAATAAATCAAGCAAAAGAATGTAAGAAACTGTTGCTAATGTTGAATTACTATCTAATTATATGTTTCAAAACAGTAGTTTTCAGTGTGAACAATAAAACTAAAGGTCTTTAAGTTTTTTTATTCTTGTAAATAGTACAAAGAAAAAGAAGGTCAAAACTTTTTAGCGGGGCCTATTGCAATAGGACAAGGTATATGGGTTTTAAACCAAAAGGGCAGTGATTCAGACTAGATTTTAGGAAGAAAACTTTTATGATGAAAGTGGTGGTGAAACCCCAGCGCAGGTTGCCCAGAGGTGTGGCAGATGTCCCATCCCAGGAAACATTCTAGATCAGATTGGGTGGGCCTCTGTGCAACATGGTCTAGTTGAAGGCGTCTCTACTCATTGCTGGGGAGTTGGACTGGATGACCTTTAAAGATCCCTTCCAAAGCAAGTTGTTTATTTTTCCGTAGCAAGGTTCTTGGGTCATGCCCCTAACCTCTTAAAGCTCTTGCCTGTGTATTGCTATTGACTTCTACCACCTGTGCGCTGTTACGAGGCATTTCTTCTTCATATGCCTGTTTTTTATTGATAGCATATTTTCTTAATCAAAAATACTCAATTATTTACATTTCAAATTATTATACTTTATTGAAACATATTTTAATTTTTGCTCAGTTCCCCCATCTGGTTCTGTTGAATAAAAAGGCTTGTAACACTCACCAAGGATAACAATAAAAGCAATTGCAACATAGCTGATTATATTTTTTCAGCCTGCATCTTAGAGCTTTTATTTTCATTTGGTTTTCATTCCAAACTCCATTTGTTAATAACTTTCAACATAGGAAGAGAATAGCTTTAATATCTGTCCTTAGCTGCAGGAATGAGTGCTAATCAGCTATAAATTAGTTCTAGTCATTCACAAGCAGTTAGAGTAGGCTCATGATGTGGAAAATAATAATTAAAAAGCTACTCTTCTTGCAGAATTTAATTTCACTAGCAGAAACTAGCATGGATGATTGGCCATAAAAAACTGAGATAGTCTACTGTACAAAATGTTTGGATTTTTTTCTCCTTTTAATATTGTAATATCTGACTGTCTAAGGTGCCATACCAGAGGTAGTTATTACACATGATTTTTAAGAAAGAGCTCGTCCTTAAAAAGCTTCCTGTTTGTTAAATAATAATTCCATAATTTCATTATGGAATTTCAGACTTTTATGGAAATTCAGAGATACTACTATAAATGCCTCCTAAATACTTTGTTTTGACTGACTGCATTTCATACTTCAAAGTGTAGTGTGTGAAGTCCTATAAAGTACCTACAAAACATGAAATCTAAGTGTAAACACTCTGTCCACAGAAAGGAAAACAATATCAGGTTTCCATGATTTTACTAACATTTTTTCATGGGGCTTTCAATTTCTAAGAAAATTAAAGAAAAATTCTTTTAGCCTTAATTAAATATATTTTTCATCTGAGCTAATAAGTGAAGCATTTATTTTAGAGCTTTTTCTATCAATTTAGCACTCTGATTTTTAAGTTAGAGCTTTAGCTACTCAGATATCAGAAGATGCACAGAATTTTAAATTAAAAACATTCAGTATCCCTTTTCAGAGAGAAGAGTACGTTTAAAACTCAGTATGGTGGAAAATTAGGAAATTTTGTTCAAATATAAATCAGAGAACCCTGCTTTGTAATACTGATTTTTATATGTATCAAAGTATAATTTTCCAGTATTGACAATGTCATATGAATGTATCCAGCTATAAACTCAAATGATATTCATGCACAGAAAGTGTCATTTGATCACATTCAGTTTTGGCCTCTGTTGTGAAAGAAAGACACTGACACAAACCAACTCACCAGAAGACTTTTCAGATTGCTCAGGGCTCGAGCACTGAATGTAAAAGTGGAAGTTGAGAAAGCATGGATTCTTCAGTCTGGAGAAAAAAGGAGAAAGAGAGGTTTAGTTATCTGATGGGAAAATATAGCGAGAGCACAGATCAGACTTGGGGAAATACCAGAGAAGAGCAAAATGCAATGGGGTCAGGTTGCTAGAATGAATTCAAGTATTACCTTTTCTCTATGAGGGCAACATAACACCAGAACAGGCTCTCAGGAGGTGATGGAACCTCTTTCAGATGTTGGATAAAACCTGTGCAAAACAATCTCACTGGATTTTCACAGTCCAGGAGGTTGTAAGAGACACCTTCAAGAGGTTGTTTCCAGCCTTTGGTGCTGTGATTCCATGTATCTACTTAATGAAGGTTGCTAAAGGATTTTACAATAATTTGTAGACTATTCTGGTGAATTATTGTAGTTCTGCATTTAATTTTTTTTCTTAATATGAACTGGATTACATAAAATACATCTTAAAATATATCAGTGTGTCTTTGTCTATCTGTCTATCTATCTATCTATCTATCTATCTATCTATTTGTTCATAAATATTCATATCAAGTTGCAAGCTCTTGGGTACATGGTGTGACTCTTGGAGATGGTGCTATGTAGGACCAGGAGTTGGGGATGACGGTCCTTGACGTTCCCTTCCAAATCAGCTAATTCTGTGATACTGATATACTGACTATTAAATTACATTGCCTTTTTGTCACCAAAAAAATTGAGAGTACTTCATGATAGTCCAAGTATTTTAAAATAGTGATTGCTATCTATTTTCCCTCATTGTCAAGCAGAAGGAAAGTATAAGAGGGGCTTTTACACAAAGCCATGTTGTGATATGAAGAAGGGAGAGTGGCATTTAAGTGAAGAGTAGGCTTAGATTAAATATTAGCTAGAAATTCTTTACAGCGAGAGTGCTGAAGCACTGGAACTGGTTGCCCAGAGAGATTTTTAACTCCCTGTCTCAAGGTGTTCAAAGCCAGGCTGGATGGGGCTCTGAATCACTTGGTCTAGTGGAGGATACCCTGCCAAGGGAGAGGGGGTAGAGGCAGAAAATCTTTAAGGTCTCTTCCAATTCTAACCATTCTAGGATTCTAACTGAAATAGCATCCCAGTTTAATCCAGGAGTTTGTACAGTCTTAGCTTTGATTTGCAGTAACCTTTCTGAGTAACAGATAATTAAGCCATGAGAATCTAGGCATACTAATTCAGAAATAATATTTTGATTTTAATAGGAATAGTTACATCTCATTTTTAACAAATGCAAATGAAATTTTTTGTGATATACCATAGAACCGTGTTCCTCCTTAGGATCAAACTCTCCATGGACAAATTCTTTTAATATGCAAGTTACCATTCCAGTATATGTCAATCATAAAAACTAAGAATCAATAAGTTTCAAATAGCGTGACACCAAGTAAATACAAATGGCTCAACAATTCATCACTGACTGCAGAGGCATATTTGAGTGATATGAATATCAGCAGTATTTGGAAAGTTTAATGTGCCAATACAAAATCTTTCAGTCAGTATAAAGGTATATATGTTTTAAAAAGAAAGAAAATATTATTTTCTTCCTAATATATTGTGTGCTACATTGGCCAATAATATCCACAGGTGGATCTGTTAAAAATTGACTAGAAAAATGTCTTACTACATTAGAATCTTACCAGATATTTGTAGTGAACTTGAAAAGTTAATTATTATTGTGCTACCATCTATTTATTTTGGAACTTTAATCTTAGATTTCAACAGCAAATCACTGCAAAATTCTGTTTTATTAAAGCCCACCTAAGCAGGACTGGAAGTTTCTCCTTGCAGGAAAAAAAATAAAATCAAATTCCATCTGCATTTCCTTCATTACCTAAGCACCAAGTGACTTAATTTCTAGAATGATTCTTTAAACTAGTACTTTCCCTCTATTCTGATTTTCATTTGAATTACATGGTCAAAAGAGAAGGACTCTGACACACATGACACTACTCTTCATGTACTGATCACGTCCCGTGCAATTTAGAGAAAGGATTTCTTCTTAATCCAAATTTCTCAACCTAGTCCCTGGAGCTGACAAAACAACATAGTTTAAAATTAATTGTAATGTACCAGAAGATAAATAACTCCTTCATTTAGAAATATGATTTCACATCAAGTACTAAACTTAGCGTGGCTACTCCCAATTCCTGCTGGACATTCCTGTCAGTAACTTGCAATCACTTTTTCTGGCTGACATCTGTAAGAATGCAGCAGTTATCTCAAGATGACCATGGAGCCCAGTTGAGGCTAACGAAGAAAACCACATCAAGACTGCCATAACAAGCCTCACATGAATTGCTCTCTGTTAGATTCATTGGTATTCAAGAACTTTGTGTCCTTCCGGATGGCTTTGAGACAGAAATTGATGTATCATTTGTCATATATTAAGGCTAGCTACATTCTTCCCAATTCACACCCATTATTTTCTGGAGTATTTCTGCCATGCTGTCAGTGAAATGATACTGGGTTAATTTAAAAACAGATTTTGATCTGTCATCTTCAGGATTTGCTGCAAAAAACAGAAAAGATTTCCAGGCTTTTTTACCCTTCCTAAGGAATAATAGAACATTTCTATTTTAGGCCTGCAGCTTTTACTTACGAAAGAAACCCTTTGAAGTCTATTTTACCTAATTATTTTCATTATATTTGAGCATAAGGACAAAGATATTTTCTTCTCTTAAAAAACAAAGAAATGAATACAAGCCAGTTGCAATTTGAAAAAAGAAACTTATTTCAAAAAAAAGAGTTTAGTAGCAAACCCAGTGTTTTTAAAAAGGATGCAGTGCTAGCAGAATTCCACTTTTTTGGATTTTCTTTATGATTTCAGGTATTTCAATAACATGACAGTTGATTTAGTCCCTTATAATTCATGTGAATAGAACTCAGAATACATGGAAGTAACTTTACCTCTGAAAAGAAATCTAATCTTCATATCTACATTTTTATATGGCCTCTTAAACTAAGTTTTGGGCACCCTATCCCTGGCCAGTGTGCAAGGCCGGGTTGGATGGAGTCATGAGTAACCTGATCTAGAGGGTGGCATTGCTGTCGATGACAAGGGGGTTGTTACAAGGTGAT
Source organism: Leucosticte australis (assembly GCA_025504685.1). Taxonomy (NCBI): domain Eukaryota; kingdom Metazoa; phylum Chordata; class Aves; order Passeriformes; family Fringillidae; genus Leucosticte; species Leucosticte australis. The sequence goes on along the minus strand of JANIJU010000003.1, from coordinate 27,741,844 downwards.
CTTTGAGGTCTGTGCTGGTTTTGCCTGGGTGCAGTTAGTTTTCTTTGAGTGGCTGGTACTGGGCTGTACTCTGGATTTGTGCTGCACTCAGCGTTGGTACGAAAGATGTTTTTGTTATTTTGGAGCAGGGCTTACACAGAACCAAGGCCTTTTCTGCTTTATCTACTGCCATGCTGGGGAGAAGTCTGGAGGTACATGAAAAGGTGGGATGGGCCACAGCCAAGAAAAGTGCTTCCAACTGGCCAAAGGGATATTTCATACTGTATAGCATCATACTCAGCATATACAGTGTGGGGAATAAAGAGGAAAAAGAGGATATTTGACACAACTGTGTTTGTCTTCTCAAACAACCATTACGTGTAATGACCACAGATGGGAAGTGTGAATTAATTCCTGCTTGTCCATGTGAAGCAGCAAAATAATTCCTTGTTTTGCTTTACATACTTGTGTATGCATTTTCTGCTTTCCCTATTAAACTGTTTTAATATCAGCTCATGCCTTCTCTAGCTTTTAACCTTCAATGTTTTCCCAGAAAAAGTGTCTGCATGGTGCTTAGCTGCTGACTTGGGCTAAACCACAACAGGTCCCAAACCACAATATGATATACAAAAGCTTGAGTGAAAGATCTTTGACTCTAATAATATGTATATATTCTGCCAGTGTAATTATTCTATTTTATTGACATTTTTTGTAAAACTGTCAGACCAGGCACATATGTTATATGGCTTATGTATTTAGCATGCAGCTTGTGCTATTATCTTCAAGTATAGATTCATGAGTCTTCATGCATTTTTTTTATGAATTGAGAAAGAAGAAAAGTATTGCTTGCAAAGTCATTGAGATGATGTTGGAGCACACCAAAAAATGCGGGGGTAACCACTTGTCACTGATTGTAGAATATAAATGTGGTAATAAGATGAAATGAAAATGTGGAAATGGAAGATGAAGAACAGAGTTTCTTATTATGAAATATAATTCAAAGTAATGCTTCTTACAGCAAGAGTCAAGTAGGAACTGTCTTAATTTTGTAGTAGAGGTTGTCTAAGTAGAGGTTACTTCAGAACCTCTGAGATGGAGAGGTTTCTGCAAAAGAAAAGAAATTTAAAAGAATGAAGGAAAGTAAAAAGAGATTTCTACATCCTTATGCTGTCTCTTCTTCCTCTGCACTTCATAGGCATGGTAATAAAAGAAAGCAGAACCTACACAGTAGATTTCTATGCCACAAAGTTTGCTGCACAGGTGTACTTTTCGCTGGGTTAAAAAATGTCTGGCTATACCCAGAGAATGGAGGTGAATGCTGTCCCATCCCTTTGGCATCCAGACTATAAGAATGTCTCCAGGCTCAATACTGGGGCCAATCCTGCTCCATATTTTTATTGATGATCTGGATAAGGGGATCGAGTGTACTTTCAGTAAGTTCACAGATGAGCAAGTTCCAAGATGAGTGGGAGTGTTGACATGCTGGAGGGCAGGAAGGCTCTGCAGAAAGATCTGGACAGGCTGGATTGATGGGTCAAGGCCAAGGGTATGAGGTTTTACAAGGCCAAGGATTCTACACTTGGGTCACAAAACCCACACAGTGCTCCAGGCTGGGGACAGACGGGCCCAACAGAAAAAGACCTCCTAGGGGGGCTGGTCAGCAGCAACTGAACATAAGCCAGGAGTGTGTCCAGGTAAGGCCAATGGCATCCTGGCCTGTGCCAGGAACACTGTGGCCAGCAGGACCAGGGAAGAGAGAGATTGTCTTTCTGTTCTTATCGCTGTTGCGGCTGAACCTTGAGAAAGTCCTCTGAGTGGCTGAACAAGCTGGGGATGTTTATTCTGGAGTAAAGGATGCTCAGGAGTGACTTTATCACTCTCTACAACTACTTGGAAGGAGGTTGCAGCAAGGTGAGGGTGTCTTCTTCCAGGCAAGTAATAACAGGGGGAACAGACACAGTCTTAGGTTGCACCAAGGGAAGTTCATGTTTTACATCAGGAAGAATTTCTTCACTGAAGAAAGAATTTATTCATTTCTTCACTGGAAGAATTTCTTCACTGAAAGAATTTCTTCACTGGTTGTTAAGCTTTGAAAGAGGCTGTACAGGGAGGTGGTAGAGTAGCTATCCTTGGAAGTGTTCACAAAATGACTGGACATGGCATTTAAAGTTACGGTTTTGTTGATATGCTGGTGTTTGGTCAAAGGTTGAAGGTCTTTTCCAACCTAAATAATCCTATGATTAGATCTTTCCTCTAAGGAAAGATCTAATCCTACAATAACTATTTCTCATTACTTATTTTTCCAAATATATCTGTTAAATTTTTTCTTTAGTATTTCTAATTGCCACTTTGATTTGAGCCATCATACCACAAATTAAATATTTGTCACTTTTACATGTTTTTCGTTGTTTTAATTTTAAGAAATGACTGATTATAATTTGGTGTATCCTTATGCAGTTATTTTCTAGATTTTCTCACTCCATATTCTTGCTGTCCATCATGTCTTATCAAATAAAAGGGCCATAGTTTCCATCAGAAAGTCTGTATATTTTAGGAGACCAGATGCTACAGTCTAATTAAAGACAAAGTTCCAAAAATATTTTAATCTCCAGCTGCACAAGTACAGCCTACTCTTTATAAAGTCATGCCACAAATTAGCAAATTAGATTTCTGCACATGTTCTTTCCTGTTGATATTGATGATGCATCAGATATTTAAACAATAATCAGGTGAGTAACAGATGCACAGTTCCTATTCTAATGACGAAGGTGTGATAAAAATAACAAGCTGTCCACTTTTATACCTCTGCAAATGATGATTGCTTACTTATTCCTTTGATAAGGTTGTGGAATTGATAGATCGGAGTGTCACAGGAGATGGTCCGCTTTTTTTGTTTTGCTTTGTTTTTTGCTTTTATCCATTCTCCCCAGAATACTTCTATTGTCCTGTCTATGTACCCAATTCTTATCTTTTCCTGTTATGAAATGACATTTATTTATTCCCCACCTAATTCATATGGCACTCACATTAACAAAGATATCATCTTACTGTGTTTTGAGGTTTTTCCCCATTCTCATTTTCATGCAGATGCCTGGATATCACACTGAAGTGCAAGTTGCCTCCTACTAGCAATGCAACAAAAACACGATAGTAAGAATATAATGTTAGAGAAGTAAATATAGGGAATTAAACCTTTTTTCCTTAAAGCATTCAGTCTTAGGGAGGTAGTGTTGCAAAATTAACTTTTTCTCAAGTTTAAGCATGGAGCAAACCTTACACTCAAAAACTAAAATGAACTTTAGAGTCAGCTAAGTATTATTCCAGAACAGTTGTCCTTACTTTTTATTTCATGACACTGAAATTTGGAGTAAATGCGCCAGCATATACATATTATTAAACATTCTGAATTGTTCATGAGACCAGAACTTTCTCTCCTTGATGTCAAAGTGAGGCTCACCCTCTAAAGACACACAGAGCACTCAGCTACACTTTAGAGAATCCCCACCATGAAACCTTTATATCATCATTATTCAAACCTTTAATTAAGACATGTTTTAGCCTTCGCAGCATCATAACACTTCTACCAAGGTGGATGGCCAGTATCAGACTATTATACCAAATACCCTTTTATTTCCCCTCCTTCTTCATTAACTTTGACATCTGCAGAGCTGTTTCTCTTACCTTTCTTACTCCTCCTTACCATTCTCCTGTGCAGCATTTTTCACCCTTTCTTTAACATACTTTTGCAGTCACCAGCAGCATGACTGGTCGGCTCAGCTGTCTCCTGTGGTATGGCTGTTTTGGAACCTATTAGGAACTGGATGTGTCCAACATGTACAGCTCCTGGCCTCCCCTCACAGAGTCAAGGCCTCCCCTCTGCAGCCCCCATCTGCCAAAACTTTGGCACCAATATCCATTACAGGTCAATTGGCCACACAAAATCAATTTTAAGAAATAGTAGAAAATTGATGGTCATAATTTTTAAAAATAGGGATTGTCTCAGGGCTTCTCGTTGGTCAGAGTGACTCTGAGAAAAGTTAGAAAGTCTCTTTTCTCAGCTTGGTTCTCAAAGAGGGAGTCAGAGCTCTTCAGTTTTCAGTCTCAAGGTTGTTTATTTTTCTTTATCTATAAAATTTTTTCTTTTGTCTAGCTGAGGTTTGCTCAGCAGGACAGTCTAAGGCACTTTGCCTGCCTCTGGGGCGGTGTTATCTTTTTATACTAAAAACTACATATACAATATTTACAATTACTTTCTAACACTCATCACTCATGTTAGACAGTGAGCTTCTACTCTAAACTAATCTAAAAGTGCCAAAATCACTCAGAAGATGGAGGCCAAGAAGAAGAAGGAGAAAGGCTGGACGCGCTCAGATTCTTTCATTTTGCTTCTTGAACCTCTATTCTAAAAATTTAAAAAAATCTATTTTTCACTCTGTGATAAATTCAGTATCATTCTACTTAAACTTTCATGGCTTGTAATTCTTCCTATAAAGGTTGGTAATTGTTTTTTCTAAGGGCTAAATCAAAGGCACAGGCGTCTTGGGCTCTGTGCTAAGGTCTCTGAGCCCCCTGGGCAGGGTTTCAAGACCTCCAGGGCAGCTAGAGGAATTTTTTGGGTTGTCACAAGGGATGTCATGGCAAGTTTTGTTATTTTTATATTGAAAAAGTAATATATTTATAGCATACTTTTAGGAAGATGGTAGTATAATTTTTAAGATTAATAGTGATTAGAATAGGTAAAATGCCAAAATAGCACACGACCCGTAAGCAGCATTGTTCACTATGCAATATTTAGATTTTCAGAAAAACCCCAGAAACTTAAGGTAACGTTTCATAAATGGAAAAAAAATTTCATTAAATTCCAATAACTTAAAAGTCTTGGCAATGTTTTCTTTTTGATTTGTGCCAGAGTTGATGCAAGGTGCCACTGCAGTAGAGGATGCCACCTTCAGTGAAGGCATGCATACTGAGTAGTTTACTGCCCCCTTTGGCAGTGCAGAGCTCATCCCATTCTTGTTTATTAAATAATGTAATACAATCTTCTAGAAATCAACTGACTGCAAGCAGCATGGTCTTCCTTATTTTTCCCTTCCCTTTACACGGCTATACTTGTACCCACTCAGACTCCCCAAATAATATAAATTTCTGTGGAACTCCAAGCCAAATACATAAGATTTATTACATAGACACTGGTACCAAAGGTTTTGTAGGAAATAGCCCTGAAACATCCAGGAAAAATTCAAGTTTTTGTTCATTGGAACATGCTTTAGCTGCTTCTATTTATTTTTAGTATATAGAAGTGATCTATATACTAGGGAATTTTTTTCTTGGGTGGAAGATTTTGTAGCAGGTACAATTTTCATACTGCCATATGTGGACAGTGTATTCGCTGCGAATTAGAGAAAAGTATGAAAATTTTTTCTTGTTTGATTTCATAAGGCTTTAAAAGCATGAGATTCTATTTTTTTCTCTGATCATTTCTCTTGAGCTAGTACCAAATATCTACTTCCAGTCTGAAGAATACAGGCTAAGTGAGTCCACCCCTAAGCTATATGCCACATGAGAAAGGAAGGTATATTCACATTTTATTTATATTCAAGATCTTTCTAATTTGCCTTTTTTTTTTTTTTTTTTTGACTTAGTCTCATCCTAGATAATGCAAAAACATAGATGTGTCTGCAGGTAGTTCAGTAAGATATGCTCAGCGGTTTTCCACCATACATACATACCATTGAGAAGGGGGAAGAAATGCATGCAGAGAAGTAACCGATAGCTTCTCTCAGCTATTGATACTCTCTTCATCTAATAAGGTCAAATTCATTCATCAGACAAAGCTTTATGTATGGAACTCTGATACCAGCACTACCCTTTAATTTCATTTAATTGGAACCAGCTCGTAAGAATCTATAAATGTGTCCTTATCAACCAGGATAACTCTGTTGGACAAGTTCCTAACAGAGACAAGGAGAAAAGAAAAGTTCTTACTACATGCTGTTATTCTGCCAGCTCACAAAAAGTGTGGCAAATTCTGCTCCTTTTTATAAAATTTCAAATCTGCCCAGTAGTCTGTGGTTTTGAGAGCAAAGCCTCTCCATGTGTTCTCAGTGAACACTCAGGATAGATACCAGTAAACAGTGTGTGAGGAGTGACAAAATCTGTCCCTATAAATCCCCAAAATTCCAATCATCTTTAAATGAAAATATTTTAGTTTCCTTCACAAAATGATACATTCTACTATGCTTATAAGTGTTAAATTCTGGCTTCATTCTACAGGGCGACTGATTTTTATGACAATGATTAGTTTCAATGGTTATCTTTTATCTTTGATGAATGTCATTGAACCATATAAAGAAAAGGTAAGTGAAATTGTTGAGTCTAAACATGTGGAACAAGTTTACATTTTCAACAAAAAACTATTCATAACAAGAATCAGGCCCCCTGGTCCTTTGGGTTTAGTCAGAGCAAGAGGAGATAAATGCCCTCATCCTATACAGCTAGTAAAAGAGAAAATCAGCAGAACCATATGCATAGTGCATAAACTAGTGTTTCCTAATCCATCTGCCTTATTTTTCTACTCTATCCAGAGATTAAGGCATATACAGATCTTACATTAAGTATCCTAAAGGAGCAATTGCAAGTAGCTTTTCTTTAAAGCATTGTGGATTTCTTTTTCTAATTACTTAAATAATTAAGAGTTTGTGACAGTTATGTTCCAAACTGATGACAAAGAAATGAGCTGTAACACACAGAATGCTCTGTTCCATTGCTTACAGCATGATTTGGGAGTAATATTTGTATCATGCTTACGCTGATTTCTTCAAATAGCACGAGTCTGACTGGGTGCAGTGATAATTAAAAAGCGAACAAGCTTACCTGCTTGGTTCATGTGAGAAGCCAAGGGACTCTAAATTGCCCTGCTCAGAATTGGGTATATACTTCATTTCCTAGCACATGATGTGGATGAGACACTGCATGCTGCTAGCAACATTCATCTTAATGAAAACCATGTTTCTGGAAAAAGACTAAATACTCTGTGTAAGATGAGCCGGAGAGAAAGGAAACTGATTATTGTTTATAATTAATTGGGTTTAGATTTTTAAAAAAAATAATTAAAAAATCAGTTGCTTAAAAGAAGTAGCTGGCACTTCACAATTCCTACCTACTTTGCAATTTCTTTTGTGGAAGAAACTTAGAATGAAGTAAATTCCTGCAAATTCCTTCTGAATGAAGCATACTTTCTTGCCAGATGCTAAAGAAAGACATCCACACTGGTTCTTTTGGGGATGTTGGAACCAGAATGGAAGCAGAGTCCTCTCTTGGAAGATACATATATTTCTGTTATAAGACCTCCTCAGTTGTCTAGGAATGTTTTATTCCCCTTGCTGAAGTGAAAGAGGAAATTTATGAAGTCAGCACCTATTTTTCATTCTAAATGTTAAAACTGTCAGAAAGAAAGCTTATATAATTTTCTTTAAAAAAATTAGAAGTGCTAGACATTAATCACATGAGCATAAGTAAATACCTTCAAAATGAGGATGAACTGTCAACTACTAAAAAAAATGATATATTAGTGGAGAAATATTGCAAACTAAGGCAGACAGTTTTGCCATTTGCTGCTGTACAACTGGAAAGCAATTCATGAAGATGAATTCACAACTCTTGAAGTTCAGGTATGCTTCTGTTTTCTTCTATCAGAATGAAAATTTAAGTTTTGTTGGAGACATTAATTATTTGTGATACCATAAGCAGCATCCTATCCACAAAGAATTCAAAATTCTTTATACAGTTAAATACAAATTGCATGTAGAAGCGTCGGTCTGGGAAATCACCTGCAATGTGAAACACAAGAGGTGAGGACCAGCCAACTGGCATTATCAAGGATCAATGGCTCATGGAAATACATTGTCCAAATACTTACTTTCATAATGAGAAATAATAGCAAATTCTTGTCTCAAAATGTCACAGCTAATTGGCAAAGTCAAATAATTTCAGGAGAGTCAAGGATCTTGCTGACCAAAATATTTCCTGGTTGTATACCTTGGTGTACTGACCCTAGCTCTCATTTGCACTAGAGGCCCATTAAGATGTACTCACGCTTTCGTCTACATCACGCTTCCAGGCTAGTAAAGACAGAATTCCTTCCAGGTTTACAAAACTCCTAAGATTTTGGCAGTGTAATTGTCTTTGTCTTTGACTGTTATACTTAATTATAATTCTAAATATAAGTGCAGGAATGTATTGATACTGTAATCTTTCTTCCATTGGGAAAAAAAAAACCCAAAATGCACTTTAAACCTCAAGATAAAGATTTGGGAAGGACTAATTGATTTAATCCATCTCAATCTAACAGATTACACATAAGGGTTAGTAATGCTGTTGGAGTTTTCAGCAGTCGTTTCATCTATTCATTACACATATTAATCTTATGGGAAGTATATTATCCTAGCTTTTCCTAGCATAAATACACTTTTACAATTTCTGGTAAATTAAATTTTATAACACTAAATCTACCAGCATTTTCATTCTCTTTGGGAGAAAAATGAAATTTTATGTCTATTCTGAGTGGGGGTTTTGATGGCAGAGACAGGGTCATTTGAGTTTTGGGTATTTTTTTTTTTTTTTTGATATCTATAATTTCACTAGAAGAACATTTTCATTTATAAATTCATCGAGCTTGATTTTTCAGAAGCTCAGTATTCATTTATAAATAGAAATTCATCATTACACAGGAAGAAACCCCAACACTTATCCTTCTTCATGCAGGAGGATTAATTGCACAACGTAATCTTTAATGAAATGTGGAAGAAATGCAAAATTCTGATCCACGTTCCAAGATATCAACACCTGATTTACAGGAAAACATCTTGTTGCCTACTCTGGTTTAGTAAAGCTTTTTCTATTTTGTACCTCTGCAAGCAATGCTGAGGATTACTATAAAGAGGCCAAACAAAACAGAACAAAATTAAAACTTCATTGTTTCTGAAGGAAGCAGGAAGAGAAAATGGGGTCTCAACTCACTTTTATTTGTTGAGGTACAGAAAATTACTTTCTGTATCTCCAATTAATCACCAGAGCCGAAACAACAGCACTCTGCAGTATTGATGCTGCACATCCATGTCATGAGTTTGCTGGTAGAGAACTCAAACATTGTGACGAAATCTGTCAAGGTATCTTTGTGTTTGAGACACAGAATTATCAACTCATAGAACAGCTGGAGGAGTGTAGAGCGCAGTCTTTTGGCTGAATGCTGATGGTTATGATGGTTATGAGTGCTAGTTATGCACCAGCATATATTTTGGTGCACAATGCTCAAGTGAATATGGATTTATATTCTTTGATAAACTATAAAACTTGCATTGCAATTTCTAAGATGTAACAAAATTCCCTTCCACCTCCTAAACCCCCAAAACCTCAAAGAAACACACCAAAATAAAAAAAAAACCAAAACACCAAAACCAAACTATAGCTGTAAGCAGAATGTGGCTTCTCTGTTTTATGATAGTAGGTAAATTTAGTAATTTAAATTTACTTCAAACACTAGACTTTGATTGATGGCTTCCAGTAGAAAAAAAAAAGATTGACAGTAGCTGTCACTGCTAACAGCAGAATCTAAAAACAAACAAGGAAGAGTTAGGAAAGATGTCAAGAGCATAATCTCTAGGGTAACGGTGTGATCATTTATCCTAGAGACAAAACAGTGTCACAGATTCACCTTTTATCATAAGAATGAGCAGCATTGAGTTATAACAATGAAGAATCTAAAAGTAAACTGCATATTCAAGCTTTTCAATTGTGTTAGTGAAATCTCTGAATTTTTTAAATGACTGCAAACTGCTACCATTCCTGTTTTAACTGCCACCACCACGTTTCCTTGGACATTCTATTAACATTTATGACAGCATTTCCAGATAATGAGAGATCTGTGTTTACCATTCCAGCCTAAGACTAATAATTTTTTTAACAGTCATATTTCTTATATATTTCCACTTTTTGACCCTAGAATACAACAACTAAGAAACTGCACTTCATCAGAAAAGTTAGATGTTCAGAAGAGACAAAACTCCAGTAACTATTCCATATTTATTTTAGGAGCATTATAATTTCAAACTGAAATTAACTTGTGTCTAAAAAGACTGTTCAGATCTTGTTTGATGCCACTTACATTAAATATTAACTGTTTTCTGCAGCCAAACTAAATCTAGAGAAAAAATAGTTAATTACTTATGTGTAACTTCATATATTACCCCAATCCTCAAATATATGACAGTACCTTTTTTTTAAACTTTTTTTTTAAAGTGTCAAAGCTTTAAAAGAAAGTGTTTTGATTTTGTTGGGGTTTATTTTGTTTTGTCTTGTTTTTGTTATTTTAGGGTTTTTTTTTAAGTTTCCTTTTTTTTTGCACATACCTCTTAAAACAAAGAATTTTTGTATTTAATTTATACGCTTGGTTACATTTCATATTTTCTTTTCCTTTTCAAAAAATCCACTAATTCTTTTAACAAATTGTCCAATAGAAACATGAAAATCCACCTCATTTAGGCCTTTCATTTAAATATTGCTGACAAATACCTGTTATTTTGATGCTTGTGTTTTTCACTGGTCTGTATCTTTATTAATTTATTCCAGTCAATATCTTCTCCATTTAGTGTCCTCTATTTCCTAAAAAGTCAGTGATCTTTATCAGTGAGCTGGTATTAAGAATTTTAATGATAGTTAGCATAACACCTAAAGTGTTATGGAAATAATTAAATAAGAAAAAGCTTAATTATCTACCTATCTTATATTATCTTTGCACACTTAAGTATTTGAATTTTCTAAATATCTGAACCTTACTTTAAGTGTTCATTTCATCCATCCATCCATCCATCCATCCATCCATCCATCCATCCATCCATCCATCCATCCATCCATCCATCCATCCATCCCCTGTCTAAGTGACATATTTGTGTAGTGATTCTGAAAGAATTTATACATGAAACTCAGAAAGCAAACAATGTGTGTCTTTTCTGATTACTTAAGTTTTCTCATGCTCTTTTTTGACAATATTTTTTAATGTTCTATTTATTTGAGTCTGTACAGAACATAGGTATCAGAAATAGCAACACAGAAGGAGTACAAAAATGTGAGTAAAAGCTGCTGTGTTACAAAAGCAAGTTATTGACATGTTGTTTACCACTAACTTTGGTAGTTTATTTTTGCCAACAGAACAATGACAATAATACTGTATGAAGTACACCCAGGCTTAGACATAAAAGAAAAAAAAGTATTCTCTAAAGCCTGTAATACAGCAATGTAATATGATATGTAGAATATGAGGATATCTTCTGACCTGACAGAGCACAGCACTGGCTTGTGGCAGGTAAAGACAATGAGCATCTGCTGTGTGCAGGAAGGGACCTAATAACAAAATTTCCTCAGAAAAGAACATGTATTTTCATGCTTAAAGTTGAGCACATTTTAATTCAAGAGTGTTCTTGCAACTCTCCATAAACCAATGGATTATATAAACAATCAATGAGTCACAAGCAAAAATATAAAACCAGGCATAAATATCAGGCATAAATGGAATATTAGCAAGAGGGGATTTTGTTTAAAATGTCCTGAGAACATAAGTCCAGCTTTTGGGCAGTCTGTGATTGCCTATATCCTGTCAATCTTCCCATTACCAGAGAGTAAAATACTGGTTCTGTTCAGAAAATGTATGTTTGTCATTAAATTTTTCCAGGCCACATTTTCAACTCAAGCAAGCAATGTAATACTAACAGTATTCATTTTGCACATGACAGTAATAATTTTTCATGTTTCATCTTTGTTGTTTTTCTATTCATTGTGCACACACATTTCAGTGAAGCAAGCTTCCAGAGAGGATGACCTAATTAATCTGATTTTCTAACCCTAATTTGAAATGAAGAGTGTGCCAAAATGCACATAGACAAATAAGGTCTGAGAAGAGTTATTGGAGAACTCACAACAGGTTTTCTGGTTTGCACGATAATGAGCCTAATAAAGTCGTACGAAACACTGAAAATATGTTTTAAGGAAAGGTGGGGAAAATAGCCTGAAATATTAGTAGTTACTTGAAAGGAAAGAAATTATTTCAGGAAAAACAACACTTCTCCATATTAACTTAGGTGACTAATTCTCTTTAACAGACTATGTTCCTATATTGCATTAGAGCTTTTCAGAAGAAGAAACAGTGCCTTAGAGTAGTTCTGTTAATGCCATGAAGAGGCATTTTATTTCAGCCAGACACATTTGCCTCATCATAAGCACTGAAACTTGAAAGAACTAAACTAGTGTAACATGCTAGAGCAGTTAGAAATAGCGTTTGGAGGTTTAATGCTTTAGTGAGGAGACTTGAAGGGTGATGTCATTATTGTCTACAATTCCCTTATGAGAGGTTGCAGAGAGATCTCTTCTCTCTGGTGTCTGGTAATTGGTTGTGAGCTAATGTTATAAACCTATGTCAGGAAAAGTTCAGATTGGATGTTAGGGAAAAGTTCTTCACTGGGATGTTGGTCAAGCACTGGAAAAGGCTTCCCAGGAAATGGTCATGGCCCCATGCTTATTGCTGTTCAATATATAAGGGCCTTTCAAAAATGCCCTTATACTTTATCTTTCCAAATTTATCTTTTAGTTTCCCCTGTGTGGAATCAGGAATTGGACTCAGTGATCCTTGTAAATCCATTCCAAGTCAGGATATTCTGTAAACTTTCAATACAATTGTTAAGGAATAAGATTACTGTATAAAGTTGATTTTCATGAATTAATAATTAAAATTGTACTTATAGCGAATTTAATATATAAATTTATTTTGATTTTTATTTTGAGTAAATTAACAAAAATAAACTAAAGATTTAGGTTTTTCTTTTTTTTTGACATGTATATATATATATATATATATATATATGTAGGAAAAAAGGTATTCCACTAAAGGCATTAAAGATATACTCAATTTCAGAAGAAAAAATATAATCCTTTGACATTTTCAAAGTTTCAGGGCTTTGGAACACTCTTGTTTTTGTTGGGGAACCGGCTTTCTGACTCTTGCAGAATAAAGAACTTTATCACACACCTGTATACCTGTTATGCATGTGGAGGATACTATTAAGGAGGATTTCCTTAATATGTCAGAAGTTGGGATGGATAATTACCCTTTTTGTATGACCATAACTGCAGTATATACATGGGCAATGTTGTATTACAGGGCAGAAAGGTGTTAAGCAGAATTATTTTTCTAAAGTTTTTTGCCTTCTTATCTGCTACAGAGTAACAGATTGTAATCCTCAATTTATTATTTTTAGAAAGCATTTTTTACTGGATCAGAAAATGAAACTTCCAATTCATTTTAATCAGTGTTATTTGAAATAAGAGCATGTATAATAATATATCTAGAAAAAACTTCTAATGGAAACAACTATTTTTAATAGTGCAAAATGTAAGCACTGCAGTTCATGAAAAGTTCTTTGTTCTCCCTTCATGAAATGGAAGATAATTTTTTTGTGAGTTTAGATGATATTTAAGATTCTATGTCAACCCCCATGTGGGCCACAGTGTGCTCTGGTGGTTGTTGTGCTATCACATTGTCTTGGGCTCCTAAATCAAGAGCCCACACCAATGTGATAGCACAGCTATCACCAGAGCACACTTTCAAAAAGCAAGTTCAAAAGCATAACAAAAATTTCAAATTTTATATTATTACACTTCATTAAAAAGTCCGACAGGGAGCTTGTTCCACTTTCAGATACAGAAAGAACAGATAAAAAGATGACATTTTTGAAGGTGCTGCTTGATGTTTTTTAGTAAGATTTGCTTATCAGGTGAATTTTGGATAACATGAATGAACCTGGTTGGTTGTAACAAGCTGCTTGCAGCTAGATCAGAAATGTACTAATTGCCAAGTTGAACAAAATAAGCACATTTAAATGCATAAATCTTCACTTTAAGAAGAGGATATTTTCAAACATAATAAGATGAAATAGACATACTGAAGGGTCTAAAACCCATGAAAACACACTCTTAACAGCAAAAAGCATTTAGATTATGAATAAAGTTTTGGTTGTTCAGGTACCAACTAATAAAAACACTAATTTTAGTTCTCTAATTTTTCAGGAGAAATGCTCTAATCCTATATGACTATGCAAGCGCCTGATATTTGCATTTCTAGGCTGAACACACACCCCTGAAATTCCATGCTTTATTCATAGCTAGCTATTAAAATGGGATGTTTATTTGATCATGGCATTTTCTTCAATACAGTTAAACATAGTAGCCTAGACACCTATAGCTGCTGTCACGAGTGCAGTTCATAAAATTGAGAGCTGTAGCTAAGTTTTGAAAATGAAATGTTTCTTGAAATATATAGATTTTGAAGGGTTTTTTTTTTAAGCATGAATATCCTAACTAGATAGATTTTATGGGCAGACTTCTTAGGAAGTAAATAGAAGCTAATCTGAACTTCAATTGGAAATCTAGTCACAAAGGTTGTTGTAAATTTACAGCTTATTTATGCGGCTGATAGGTATTGCATAGTACCTCTTACAATTAATATAATTAAACTTACGACCAAAATGTTTTTGTCATGTATAAAACTTTGTGCATTAATGCTATACATCAACTTTCCTCTTGCCCATGAAGTATAGGATATACACTGACAATAAATGTGCTGATGATTTTTGGTTGAATTCTAACATAACTAAGGTAATTATAATAGACAAATACTTCCAGACAAGAATAAATAGACAAATAATAGACAAAGACTTAAAAACTTTTCTCATCCATATTTAAATTTTTTCTATGTAAAAGAAACTCGTCATTATTCATGAAGCTACAATAAAAACTACTGCAGAAGAAAAACATGGAAACAGATAAAATGCTGAAAAGAAAAAATGTTAAAAAAAAAAATCAACACCACAAAATCCACTGCCACCACCAGTATTTGTCTGTTTAAACATTAAAATTTTGTCCAAAATAATGTTGGTTCTAAATTTACTTTTCATATATTTCTATCTGCCCCTTTCTTTCTTTCTTCAGAATGTATTTGTGTGAATAAACATAGGTATCTTAAAAAGCCAAGTAGATATTCTTCAGACATACTGAATTTTGGTTAAGCTACTATTTATACTAATAAAATGCCAATATTGTTTTATAGTCAGACTCCAGAATAACCCAATTTGCTATCACATGGATGAAATTCTGGCACTCAAATGTTATTTAGGACTGTAGTTTCTGTCTTTTCCTGCTTCCTAGCCCACACCACCTTCTACCTCCTGTCCAAGAAAATTATTGAAGATCTTCCAGTGCCTCAAACTCACAGTATTAAGAAGTACTTTAGTGAATTGCCACTTATGACAGGTTGAAAATCAGTCTATTTTCATACAACCATTCTTCCTGTAACAGGTGAGTTTTAGGGAAATCATAAATGCATGTTTTAGAGTATTTTTCTCTTTGATTGTAAAAGACTGAAGTGCCTTTACAAGACTTGTTCTGACTGTACATTTGGAGAATGAATTGAACTCAGAAATTTATAAAAGAAGAACTGGAAGTGTTTTCTTTTTTTTTCTGGAGCACTGCATTAATTTAAATAAAATAATATTCAACTGTATTCCATTCTGAAGGAATCATGTTACTTGCAGCTTTTTAACATAAACTTTGTCAAAAGGAAGTCCCAGACAAAATGTCCATAAGTGTAAATTGAGATTTCAGATGTGGGTACCACCACAATGCACACAATTAAATCCTATATTCAGTGAAGATAATGCTCAATGTTAAAAGCACAGATGAGCCTTTGTTAGTATTTTAGTCTATAGGGGTGGGGGTTTTTTTTTGCCCTGATCAATAACCAAAAAGTCTTTGTTTCCAGTGCTAAAAATAAACAATTTTCTCTCTTTCTAAATTATCTTTCAATTCTGACTTCTGGAACAACCAAACTAGGGCAGTTATTTCCAACATGAATAGAACATTATATATAGTCTTAGTAAAAAATGTTTTTTGGGCAGAAAAAGAAACAAACCTTCCATGCACAGATGTAAAATAATGAGATGAATACTGATACGTATGAATATAATTTGCTATTCCTTAAAGTAAAATAAAATGCTTTAGAATAGATTTTGGATAGAAAGGTTTCGATTATAGCTAATGCTGGGACTTCCAAAAATATGCAGCACTCTTATATAGTCAGATATTCATAAAAGTCATGAATCAAAATGGGTGCTTTAATTTTATTTACATAGTCTGATATTTTAAGTAATTTTCTGTGACACCAGTTGGTTACCCATACAGTTAGTGTATGGGTAAGTGCAATTGGCCAGGAAAAATAACTTACAGCTGCTTTGAATTCCCAGGGACTAAAATTTGCCAAAAAATGCTGGATAATATAACCTTCAGTTTCTAAATATGGAAGAGTATCACTTTCATTTTGAAAAGATATATAGAATCATGTACATTGTGAATACATACTCTGAAAGAAATGTCATATTCAAATTATCTGGCCTAAAATATAAAGAAAAAATATGCAAGAACAGGACAAAGTACCATAAATACTAGTGAATTTTTATTTTCAAAACCTAAAATCCACCCATAAAATTAAAAAGGAAAGCTGAAGTGCCAGAGAGAATGAATTATTGAAATAAAGAGTAGATAGTCTGATTTTTATATCACATCAAAATTAAAATGATACACAGTGGAAAGTCACATAAATTTTGGATGTAGATTATACAGAGAAATTGTTAGATGAAATAACATATTTGGAATCCAAGCACATCTCAAATACAAAGAACAACAACAACAACAAAAGTAATGATGAAAACTGCTTTTCTTCATAGGGATGTTGGAATAATTAAGATTCAGATCATAAAAAGATGTGAGATACATCTGTTCATCTGGGGTTTTTGCATGTAAGTTTCAATGATTATTGAATGATTCAATGATTATTAATGTTGCGCTGTCTCTAAACTTTTTACTTCTTAAGAAACTTCTTGAATAATAACTTTCAAAGAGGTAGGTATGTACTATGATGAAAATAAAACCTTGCTGTTTTATTGACAAAGTAGTTTTGCTAGTACTTTTCCCCATAACACCTGATAGGAGAGACATATGTATGTCTGAGCTAAAATAGAGTGATTGGCTTTTCAAGAGTTTATGGAGACCAGATTTGGAAGAATTGTTCAATGAACTTCAAATTAATTTCCTTTATCAGAATTCTTTAAGTAAGAATTTGTACCTTTAAAGTAAAGGGGGGTGCTATTGTTTCCTTTTCAGTTAGTAAAATGAAAAATTTTTAGAGCTTAATCCTTCAGTTACGAGGTAGTTTTTTTCCCTTTTTTTAAACAGTAAAATGCCCCCTATCGCTTCTCTGATGTGTGGATTTTATTCATAGATAACACAGATTTAATCTGAGATCTTGGCAATGGAAACTAAGTTCTCCAACTCAGTTGGAGAATTTTATTCCTCATCCATACATGAAATGAATAAAATGGTGCACATTGTTTTCACTAGTGAATATTTGAATTTTTAATATATTTTGCTTTTCAATATATATTTTTCTCAATGCAATTTCTATGACAGGAGGCAAAGTCACAGATGACTTAATTATGATGGCCTAGTTGGAAAGGATAGGATGAGCTCAAGCCTATTTCAGTTCATAAAGGAAGCAGCACTAGTTATTCAAACTGTCACAGTCATTATGATCATCACTTGTTCAGAACAAAAACCCAACATAGTTTCAATATGACTGCCCAATCTAATTTCAGTATGGTAAAATACTTTTAACACACTCAAAAATGATAAATTGGATGTTTAACTTTGCTCATTTAAGCCATGATAATTCTTTAAAATAAATTATAAAACCTAGCAAACTGTGAACTTCTGGATTTGGCCAACTACTCAAAAGTTGCTACACATTTATCCCACCAACAATCAAATTGTAGGCAATTAAATGGGAATACTTCTAACAGATAACATGGATAAAAGAACTTGGATAACATGGTTAAAAGGGACTGTTAGCTGTGAGGGTGTTCATTTTTTCTTACATGAATCTCATGCTAAATGGGAGCTTCAGACAAAGTTTGTTGGAGAAGCCATTCTGTTGAGTCACAAGGTACAGAAGGGGCCCTTTTACTTTCTAATTTCCTTAGAGAGGAGACTGTGTCGGGGTCCAGTCTTAGACCCAGTTTTAATCAATGGTTTCTGCCTAAAAGATCATATGGCATTAAATAAACCTTTATACAACTTTGTCCTTCAGGATTAAGGATGGCAAACAAAATGGCATTCATTATGATAATGAATGAACTAAAATACCTTAATCAGAATTGTTTACAACATGGTATAGGCAGCTGTGACTACTATTTTTGAAGTAATAGTGAAGCAAGTATATGAAAGCCTGCAAAACCAGAGAGAGAGATTGGGTTCACCCATCTATACCAATGACTGTGGGCAAATCTGTTTCTCTCAGTCTTGATGAGATGTTGAAGGGAATCTCCACTGAAAGAAGGAAGGGAGGAATCTCCACACCAAAAAGAGGTGCCCATTGTTTAGAAGAGTGATATTGGGCTTCTACAGAATAAAGTGGTTGACTATCCATCAGATGTCTCCATGATGCAAGCTTTAGATCAGTCATTGATGTTATCACTTGTTGGTTCCTTTATCAGGTACATTGGTTCATATTCTGGATTTTAACTGTGCATTTGATGAGTCTGGTGGTCTTCAACACCACCAACAGTAATCCATCCACCACTGACAGCGGATGCAAACAGAGCATTGATTGAGATATTTTACTCTGACTCTAGGCAGAATATGTTTCTATAATTTGCTTTAGGATTTTATTTTATTTTCTTTTATTAATTTAATTTAATTTAATTTAATTTAATTTAATTTAATTTATTTTTTTTCTGATTTTTTTTTTGTCCTAGTTCAGTTATTGATATCATATTAGATATGCAAGAATGGCTTGTTACAATTAAGAAAAACAAACCTGATCTCTTTCAGGGAAAAAAGCATGGTTTTTCAAGGCTCCATTAGCCTCATTGGAAATGAATCCTGTATAGTAAAGCTACTTAAAATTCAGTTTTCAAAGAAGGAATTTGGGGTTGTACTTCAAACTCAGTTTGCATTAGTGAAAACATGCATTAATTCAAATGTTATTTCCTGAATAATCTCTCTAGCATTTTTAAGTGCTTTCCAGCTTCTACATTTCCTTTCAGTCATTGTCCAACACCACATTTTCCACTAGTTTCCGCATTTGTGTTAAATATTTGTAGTTCAAAATAATGTTTTATTTTAGCCTCAAAAATAGGAAAAGAATAAATAAGGGATTTGAAGAAGAGTCTCATGTAAGCTTTCCCATGTAGGCTGACGTAGGTTAATCTCATTGTCGGTTTTAGAAGTTCAGGCTGATGTAATTTTTTTTGTGGTTAAAATACCACATATTTCTGTGTAATCATTAAATATTTGTTTTTCTTAACAAAGCTTAATTTATGTAAATTAATTGTATTTTGAATTTTAGTTCTTTTGAATAAATTGAGTTGTCTGATTATTAGTTTTATTTTTTGGTGTTCTAGTTCTTAAATGTGTGATTTTCTATTTCTTTTGTGCCACTCCTTACCATTAAAAATTGTGGTCTGAATGTGTATGAAAGATTAAGTAGGCTAGGAATGTTAAATGGTGTGGTGGCATTCACTCTATAGGAGAGAAAAATTTCACCTAAATTATTTTTTATATTGCTTGCTATTTCTGAGTAGAAATTTGGAATTTAACTAGATTTTAATGCAATTAGGTAACCTTCACAGAAAAAACAACACATACAAGGTTGTAAAGGTGATTTTGCATTTGTAAGATGCTTTATGAATATGAACATTAATCATATGGATGGATGGAGGATCAGAACTTACAACTGCAAAAACAACTCTACCTAAAACTAAAACCACACCCTATTTACTATGTTGTAATATCTTCTTTTTAAAAAAAGGACAGCGAAACAGTTATTGGAAGTTTGTAAAAACTCCTTGTTTTAACACATCTCTCAGAAGAGATGATAAGAAAGTTGAAATGATTCTAAAGCCAACCTACTCATTGGTGTTATTATGCACCAGCAGATACCTTTCCTAAGCAACTGAGTAAACTAAACATAATTTATTTTCATTTACTGTACTAAAGGAAATTTAGTATGTAGATCACAAAGATCAAACTGCTAGCTTAGAACTGGGGAAAAAAATAAGCCAGAGGGACTGAGATGTGTAAAAATCAGTGTTCAGGAGCAGTTGACATGTCCCATTTATATCAAAGGCTGACATACATAGACAACTTAAAGCACTCCTCCTTTCTAAAGCTGGTGGGAAGGTTGTGTGGTATACACATGATGCCTACTATAAAAAATATATTACTGTTTAATCAACTGAGTCACGCACAGATTACTCAAGAGCTTCAGGGAATGACAACCAGAGTACATATAATGTACCGTGTACATTGGATCTGACACAAACATTGGCTTCATAAGCAGCAATTGACTAGTTGCTAGCTCATGGATATGGTTTCTGTGATGTGCATATATGATATTATTATCAAAATGGGATTTTCAACAAAGGTAAAACCAGACATCTGGCTCACCTAGGTCTTCCAGTTAGATTTGAAATGCAACATAATCTAGGGATCATACACATGTGGATACCAAGTCAACAAAGATACACAGTAACACCAGTTAGAAGTACCAGGATTTTGCACATTTGTGGGAATATTCTTTTCTTCTTAAAGAGAATAGAATGGGATATTACAGGAAACACTAAAACCCTGATAAGACTCTCCTCACATAATGGAAAATAAAACTGTCTTGGGAATATTTTTTGAAGAACTTATTATGTTTGGAATGCTTCTGAACCTTGTGAGCTGAAGGCTGCTGTTTTCCCTTTAATGAAGAGGGTGCAGCTTCTCCTGGTTTGATTTCCCAGAAATTATTTTAATTTCATTCTTACAGGGATTATGAAGAGTTGGTTTATGAAATCTGTATTGGTGAAATGTCATCTGACCACTGATCTGAGAAATTATTGTTTCTGATTTGATGAAGAAGGGTGTGATTTGCCTTGTCTCACATAATTATTTGATAGGACAAAAGGAACTGTTTGAAGCCCTTTAGGTGTCAACATGAATGTTATTTCAAGCACTGGATAAATTATGTAAAATTTCTGTCTCTAAGCTGGAAGGAAATATTAAGAAGCTAAGCACTACCTGCAAGTGTATGGAAAAGTCTTTACATGTAAATGCTTAGCTGCACATGCCATAATTTCATTGCTGCTCATGCACTAGTCTCATGACTTTCCTCACAGACAGTCAAGTTTTGAAGCTGTTTGTCCTTTATTTTATCTAATAGGATAGGCTTTGTCATGAGAAAGTCTAGAGAGATCAAATGAGGAATGAGTGCTGATCTGGGCATAACTGTGATCTTGTACTGTGATGAAGCAGACCAAACGTGTTTCAAGAAAACCCCACTTCAGACAGCTGGATTAGTTTTATAGACTTTAAAAAGTTGCACTGGAGACTGCCAAAAAGATGATATTCATCACTGCAATCACGTATTTCAAGCAACTAAAATAAGAGCCACATTTCAAAAGTATAAATTTAAAAAAATTAAAAAAAGGAAACACAGTTAGCAGCTGCGATTAGCCTTTGAGAAAGAGCGATGCCTCTCAAAACAAAAGAAGCCACAGAAAATGCTTTTGCTTATATGTTTATTGAAAAACTCAATCCTTGATGAAATGTCTTATCTCTACCACTTCTACCTCTGTAGGAGTTCCTAAACTGACACTTTTATGATTTCAGTTAATGTCATGGTCCATATGCAAGGTTTATATTCCAATTACCCAGGGAGAAAGGGCTGAGAATGTCTCGAATAATGAATTAATCCTTTAAATTCCTTTTATTTCTATGTCTTTAAATTAATCCAGCTGGTATGAACCTGTTAGTCTATATGTAATTTTGTGTTTCTCTACTTACTTTTAAGGTAGAAAAAATTTCCAAATATGCTCTGCAAGTAGGGCAGAGTTAATTATTCCTCGTCGACATGTAACTCAATTAGCTTTTGTTCATTTTTACATCTATCTTCTTCTTCTGTATAGGTGAAAGAAAAAAAAGAAAATTTTGTTTGTTTTCCTAAATTTCTTTTTTTCTTTGTTCAGTAATCTGGAGCTCATACACAGCTTAATTGTTTGCCATTTGCCAGACACAGAACTTTCTCTTACATGGTAATTTTTATTGATACACCTAAATGTTTTCCTGAAGGAACATGCTCAAGTGGATTCCTTGTGACTCTAGACTGATAATCAATTAAGAACGTTTTGAATAACTGGCACAAATGCTGGAGATAAACTGTAGAGGTTAAAACACATGTTTAAATAATTTCTTGAAATAATAATAGGAAATGGGGTTCATAAGTGACCCCTTAGTAACAAGATCAGTTATTTTAATTACAGCTTAAAAGAGGACTAATGAGGAAATTGTAAAAGCTCTTTATAGAATCATTATAACCAAAGAGAGAAAAGGGAGGCAAGGGGAAATAGCTATAATAATTAAATGTCAATGCTATGCCCAGAGAAAACTCTTACTGAGTTCATCCTCTGGCATTCATTGCTTTTGTTTGGCAGAGGCCTTCCAATTTCTGAACTAATTCTTGCCAATACACAGATTTGCAATTTTGGCTTAATGATTTTTTCAAAACATACAATATAGCAAAGGATCACATAATAAAAGACCTCTTTTGAAGGCTGTAAAGCCAATTGGGTAGTTGGACCACATACCCAGAGATGATCCCAAGATGAAAAGGTAAAATATTTGGGTATCTATTTATTCTTAGCCAATTTTTTTTTCTATAAACAAGAGAAGTTACTTCACCTTTCTGCATTTTTGTTTTCTCTTTGGGATCCTGTAAGCATTTAATTTCTGTTGTATTTTGGGAGGCAGAAATAGCATTCTAGGTCAAGTTCATACTCCCTGAAACACAGCAAGATTTGTCTAGGTGGGTTCAACACACGTATAAAAGCGATAGAGAGATCTGTCCCAGACTGAGCTAAGAAGATGCTGTGTTGCAATATTCAGTCCCAACGTATCTATACATGATGCAGGTAGAGTGTGCACATATCCCTCAATTTGTTGTAAAATTTATTTGCTGCAATAGTGATAGAATCTGGTGAATTAGTCTTTGTTTTAATGTTGGCAGATTATTCCCTTTGATTTATCATTTTGTATATCAGGGCGTGTGGAGGCTGCTGTCTGTCCGCCTGAGACCTCTTCAGGTTTTTAGTATTGTAATTTTTGCTCTCAAGGTTAAAAATCTTCATCTCACATGCTGTGAGATGATGAATGTGTTGCCTTAATGTGAATTTTGGATTGGTATGTGTTTGGGTTTTTAAACATTTCCAGGTTTATAGTCTAATATGATTGTAAATAGCATTGGAACTTTAAATGAAAATTGGTCCATGCCAAAATGCAATATATGCTTTGAATAAAAAATAAGCAATTATTGTATATCAATTTAATGAATGCTAGAGATTAGTTGCCATTAAGCATAATTCTAAGTCACTCAAGGGAATACAACGGTATTACATTTATTAGCACAGTGATATTTTCAGCTTGAAAGCTACTCTGGATCTGTCACTGCACTCCTGCCCCACTAGGTCCTCTCTATATCCAGTTTCTCCTACAAGGGGACTGTTGATACTCCTTTGTTTTCCGCAGTAAGCCTGACAATTTAATAATTTAGAAAACTTACTTAATTACCATTTCTTCCTTGCCTTCTTCATTCATTATGACAAACTACATGGTATAGCCTGCATTTATAGTCACGAGGAGACTGAAGCTGTGAGAAATTTTAATAATTTATACTGATGTACATCATAATTAGGTCAAATCAGCCTTTGGAATATTCATATGAAGGAGAAATGAATGCCCATGCTCAAAGTTCCACATCCTTTCTCTCCATACAACACTTCAGTAAACTGATATACAGCACCACCACCAAAAGTTAATCATGACCTTAGATGTGCAGAGTACTCTCCTATAAAGCTGGCTGAGAATTTGAGGTGGAAGCTTAAGTGTAAGTGATATATGTAGGAATGGAGAAAAGACCTTTGAAAAGCCATCACATTCATATGAAGGTAATGTATGGACTTACTAAAAATAGATCTGTAGCTTATTTCTGAAGGAGGGGAAAGAAATGAGAAGAAAGTAGGTGAATACCCAATACAGTAGTAACTAATTAAAAGCCATTAAAGAAACTGGAAACATGGGCTCTTTAAGGTCCAGCTGTATTTTCCTCCATGTAATTCCTCCACTAGATAGCATGCAGCTTTCTGACCACCAGCTATTCTTGGCTGGGTACATGAAGGGGATCTTCTTGAGCTCACTGACTGGTCCTTAAGGAGCAAAAAGATAGCATTGAATGACACGTCTAGACTGACGTATCAGTCTACGGCGTGCTTGACCACCAAGACTGGACACCTTTGTTGGAGTATAGGTAACTTCTTTTTGGGTTTTTTGCTCACATAATCCTCCTATGAAAACCACTGCGGGAAAGGACAAGTAGACAAGAAGACAATTGTGTGTGCCAGTGCTGAGCCAAGACACAGATACCATTCATGTGCATAGAGGCCTGGGAAAATTGAATCTGTGCTGGGCTTAATCTTGGGGTTTAGTTTAAATGAAGTGGCACTGTTTTGGAGGTCAGGTAGAATTTGCAAGGGATGCAGTTATGAATAAGTTATTTTACTATACCTTACATTTTTAAAAGAAGGAAGCTGAAGTAGCTTTTGACTGAGAAAAACATAATTCAGCTATTTCATAGCAAACTTAAGACAAAATGAGCATCAGCCAAGGAGTTGATGAACAGCCAGAGATTTACTCAATAGCAGTAATATCTTTATGTTATTAACAAAGTTTGTGGTAAGAGTGAAGGCAGGCTGCAGATTGCTCATGTAATAGCAGTGAGAGCAGTCATAGTAACATCTGGAGCACAGTGTGCTGCTCCTGATTGTGGTGTCACAAGCTTGATTATGTCTTCATGGATTTTTGGTACTCCTTACCTCTATCTTCTAGACAGAAAGATTCTTTTCTTACTCTCTTCATCTAAAAGATGTGTACCTAAAATATATTTATCTAAAAAAATGTGTTGAGTGTGCTCTGCGTATGCTGTTTTCATTTCCAAAACAAACCTAGAGAATTCTACCAAGCCTGCAGTGAGAGGACAAGGGAAAATGGCCTTTGGCTGATACAGGGAAGATTCAGATTAGATATGAGAAAAGTTTTTTCACCATCAGGGTGGTCAGACATTTGAATATGTTTCCCAGGGAAGTGGGGGAAAGACCATCCCTGGAGGTGTTTAAGAGGCTTCTGAATATCGCTGGGTGGTGTGGTCAAGTGGTTTAGGGGTTTTAAGTGGCAGTGTTGGATGTGTAGCAGGATTGGAAAATCCTTAATGTCTCTTCCAACATTGATGATTCTTTGATTCTATGATTCTATAATTATGACTCTGGGATCACAGCTTTTTTCTTTTTTTAACCTCCAAATATGCTAATATTCACATATTCTCATCAGTCCGTGTAGAAAACATTTTGCATATCTATGGTAGTTTACTATTCTCATTTGCATAGAGAGTGAAGCAAGGTGAAAAAAGCATCCTTCAGGCCATAAGATACATTTTCCCCTTCTAAAATATGATTTAGGCTGTCTATCAATGCCTGTATAAACCCTGCTAGAGAGTTTTAGTTTGAAAACTTTGAGCCTTACGATACAGCATTTACCACATTTTCAAAGTTAGCTCTCTGGAAATACAGGTGCATTGTTTTGGTCTATTACCTCTTCTCTTCCTCTCTTCTTCTTTTGGGTTTTTCATAAACTCTCGTAAAATTCTAGCTCCAAGAGAGTGTATATATCATGCTAGCCCAACAGAAGGTCCCCATTTATTCTGAATAGTTCATTGAAAGTATTTGTGTGCTTGAAGAGATTCTTTTCCTTGTATGTACACACCCTGTACATTATTAAATATATTCCATTAACTATTTCTCCATATGTGATGGAACTTCACATGAAGAACTTAATTTTCATCAAGGAAAGAAGAGGAATTTATCTTTTGCTAACACCACATTATAAACAAACAAGATAAACGTTAGTAAAGAAGACATAGTTCAATTTTATTTTATTTAATATAAGGTCTCCAGCTCTTTTTATTACAACTGTGTAGTTAGTTGGTTTTGTAACATTCATGCTAACTATAAGAGACCTAAACAACAACAACAATACGAAGAATAATTCAAATATCACATTTTCATTACTTTCACATTTTGCTGTAAATGTTTCTTAAATTAACAGCATGTGAAACACTTCAAAATGTACACCGGCTGCACACAAATGTACACAAAGGTTTCTTCGAGGGTTTTTTTGCATATGTTAGGTAAACAAATAAAGATTTACTGTAGCCACTGGAAACCACAGCTCATTTGGCTCACTTTTACTGTGGGTGGGTTTAAAAAACTCTTTCATTGAAATTTACTTTTCTGCTTCACAGATTTTCACATAACCAACACATTGTATTACAGAAACATTTAGTGAAATTAAATAGACTAATGTTCTCCGGATTTGAAATAGATCCAGTCATGAATGATGGAAACATTGCCCAATAGATTTCATAACACAAGTATCAAATTAAGTTATTAAGTTACTTGGTTAGGCAGCATGTTTAGAGCTCCTAAAAATACAGCAGATTTTTTATAATGAATAATTAATTTTTGGAACATACTGCCACAGGACACTCTGGAAGCCAAAAGTTTAATGCAATTCAAAATTACATTAAATATTCCCACAGTAGAAAAATCTTCCAGAGTCATGGAAGTGGGAGAATACGAATGAATGCCTAAATACATACTTTCAGAATCTGAGAGCATATCTTGTGCAAACATGACTGTGCTCTTACAGCTGCTGTCAGGAGCTTGATATTTGTGTTGAAAATCATAATTTGTATCAAAAGTTGCCTTTTTTTTTCTCCTCTCCAAAATGGAAAAGACATAGCCAGTATTCTGTCATTTAGATACTTCCTATCCAACTCCATAAAGGCCATAACTTTGTATTTCTCCTGTAATACACTATTAAATTTTTCATTCTCCTTTCTAAAGTCTCAAGATCAAGATTACTGTTTATAGTATACTGTCTAGACATCACTTATTCTTCCTTTTACCTATAGAAATTTTACAGGGGAGTATTATAAATTGCAATAACTTTATTATTTTAAATGATGAATTGTTTTTAAATTACAATAGAGATTATTTTGTTTTACTTTTGTTCATTCTTTCTTTTAGGAAAGAATTATTTTAAAAGTAAAGTTAAAATTAAAAAAGGATAAAATATCAGCGGAATTTTTTTTCACGTCTAGCACATGTCCTAAGGAGATATCCCTGATGGTCCTCCCAAATCTCCTTGACAGCTTCAGTACTACTACATGGCAAACCAGAAAATGTCAGAAAGAAGAAACCTTCAAGGAAGCCAGTATCAGTGACCCAGAGACTTAATCAGGTTGTTGATGGTGGTTCACTGAACACCCATGACCAGGTGGGGGTTAATGTGCTCCCACCATGGTGCTGTGTGTCTCACCGTCCTTTCCTGGCCTCCAGCTCTCACATCTGGTCTCCCATCCCACAGACAAGCCCTTGACAGCCTAACTCCTCCATTTATGAACATTTATGAACTCCTCCATTTAATTATCTTCCTTCCTGCCCACTGATACTGAAAAGCTTTTGCACAACTACTGCTCTCTCTAGTTTTGCAAGCTATCTCACCATGCCTCAATTTTTGCAGCAGCTCCCCTGTCGCTATCTTCTGAGGGCCTTTCTTGAATTTTAAATCAGATCAGGAAGCAAACACTGATCGCTGATTTCTTGGACAGGTTTCAGCCTTCCTTTTTTTTTTTCCCCCTTTTTTTTTCTTTTTTTTTTTTTTTTTTTTTTTAAGCTACCTAGCTATAATTTAGCTACTTAAACCCAAAATGCAACATTAAATAACTTTGCAATTACACTGTTTATAAGAACACATGCATGGTCTAGTCAATAGAAATGTGAATGAGTGTCTGCCTAACTGAAGGTTATTTCCTGTGAGAATTTGCTGCAGGCATGTGGTCTCCTTTTCTTTTCTACCCCCCTGCATCAGTAACATCCTGATGAGTAAATAAAGAGAGATTTTTCAGCTCTTGCAAGAGTTTTCTGTGGACACCAGCAGGTTATAAAACAGTAGTATGTAAACAGCCTAGAGCACATACACAAATTTTTCTAGCCTAATGGAATTACAAAACATCAGCTGCAAAGGATGTTCTTGCTTTGCATGGGGCAACCTAGGTAGGAAAAAATATCACTCTGACATCTTTGTTAGGATGGCTTTTTAAGTCTATATAACTATATTAAAAACCTACCTCTTAGCTTCTCAGTGGACTCCAACCTAAACATTTTCGTCTAGAAAAGGTAAAATGAAGAGAAGAGCAAGGAAAAACTGGCTGTTTCATATATCTCAAACAATATCATAACTGTTTCAATGGTGTATAACATACTCTGCTGTTTTGCCATTTTCTTATTAATTTAATGACTCACCAGTAATATCAAGAACCTACATGAAGACTGGAGGGAGGAGGAGTTTTTAAGTATCACAGATTTTGTGTGGTACAAATTGGTCTTGAAGGTGATACATGAGTAGCTGATTTGTTAGGAATTTAGTCTGTGATATACATATATATATATATGCATATTTATAAATTTTAAAAATATATATGCATATATCGTATATAAAATTCTATGCTAATATTCATATGGAAATTGAACATAGAAATCAAAGAGGAAGTTTAAGAAGAAAAGAGATTTTAGGGATTGACGTACCCATGGGGTGTGTCTTGTCAACAGCACTGTCTCTCTTATGTATGACTATTATTACAATCTACCCTTCTGTTTTATCACCTTCTGTTTTATTTCACAGAAAATTCTAGCTTCCTGAGTTAGATTTAGTTTCAATTCTAAGTCCTTTACCCCATTTTCCTCTGAACCCATATAGACATTTTATATCTTCACATTCATATGACATGGAGTTCTGTTGATCTATTGCTCATTATGGGTTGAATAATCATATATGATTTTTTTGGATATTTCTACTATTTCCATTCGTGGTCCCTGATTCTTACACCAGAAAAAACCATTAACTGTCTACTCATTTTTTTCTACACCCTCCATAACACTAGGCTTTTTATAATTATGGTTGCAAAAGACCAAGCTTCCTAAGTTCAACTATTTTTTAAATTGCTCTCTAAGTGATTTTTAGAATTATGTAGTATGGGCAGATATACACATATACACATACTCAAGCATGGAAACATATTGCTCATGGGGATCATGTTCCTTCTTCTAGTATTTTGAATAAGCAAAAGACCACCATAGGAAGTATCTTTTTGGGCATACAAGTACTGTTTTTTAGTTGTTCTAAAAAGGCATTTGGAAATGTTTGGAAATTATTTCCATTAATTTAATATGAATAAAAGACCTTAAACTCTTTGATATGCTCAGCATCTTGCTTCATGCCCAATACTAGTTCACAAGCATGGAAAGTTAAAACAGAGCTAGACTTATTATCTGCTTAAACCCAAAAATTAAAACATAGTTTTTCTTCCAAATGTGGCCTCCAGGTTAGGGTTTTGTCTTGTCTGTGTGACAAGAAATTTCCTTACCTACAATAAAAGACAGAGAGAATAATTTTCAGAAAGAATGTAACTGACATGAGATTAGTTCCGTTTTTTGCATGTTGATTGAGATGTTTTTGAATTGTCATATAAAATCATAGAATATTAACTTGATTGTGATTATGACTTCAATTTGTCCTTCATCCATGTTTCAGTATTTCACAGATTAGTGACTTCTTGAACTTCCTAAATCAATCCTAAAGTGGCTATACTGATAGTACATCTCAGTAAAAGGGTTACTTTTGAGTTATGGTGTAAAGGTGGTTGCCAGATGGTGGTCTCTATCAAGGAAGTTTTTACTTGATTATCTAATACTTGCTTCTTACACCTAGCTACTACCACTGATACTGCACCAACACCAGAAATAGAGTTTAAAGTAGAGATTGTGTGTCTGAGACTAGTTCTTCTGCACGAGCAAACTGACACTGTTGGAATTTCTGAACAACACTCTGGTGTTGGTTGTATGATTCAGTGTGACAAACTGATCATAAACATAGGATTTTGCTGCTTCAGCCCACTAGTTTTAAATTCTACCACCCTTCTTTTTTCTTAGTTGTGCTGTCAAGTAGTTTAATTGTTCTTATCGTGGTCATCAATTTAAATGTTTTCAAATGGTTTATAGGCTAAGAATTAGTCACCATGACTATGGCAGAGTTTGTTCTAGTTATGCTAAGCCCTACAGATACTGTCCACACGTGAGAAAGTATGTGATAAAAGGTTTACCCTTAGAAGATTCACCTGGCAATACCTCTGCCTCTCTACTATCGCAGGTCAAAATACACCAGACCTAACTGCAATATTAAACTCAAAATATGGTAGTTTGAGCTAATTTCTCCAATTATAACAGCTGCATGTTTTCTCTACCATGTTTCTAGACTTTTATTTTTAATTAATCCCTCAGAATTCCCCTGTACAAGAGTAAGCTATGCTTCTGTGCATCCCAACAACAGCACTATGTAAATAAATTCTAGCAAAGGAATACATGTTCACACTGAAATTTTCTTATTGATAATATGTCAAATTAATAAATGTCTGCTGAAGATATGAAATTTGATAAACTTATGTAAATATGGAATATTCATTATTATAATAGCAGGATATGTGTATATTTAATTTATAAATCTTAATTTATGATAGCCCTAAAAACTCTTTAAAATGTCATAAATTTAAATTAACTTAGATAATTTACATTATTTTAGAAAAAAATGAAGGAGACAAATAGAGCTATTTTTGTAATATTTTTATGGCAGCATAGTACATGACATTGTAATCAACCCTGTACAAGAGGTTAGATTCAGAAGTCGGGAACATGATTTTGAAGATAATTCTAGGAGCCTGAAATTCAGGTAAAAGATTTTAAAAAAAGCCTTTTGGTCATGGAGTTGACTAAATTGAATTTTCACAGTGCTATGGTTCTCTCAAATACTTAGTTAGTCTAGTAATATTTATTGTCATAGACCTTGTAGTTAGAATCAAATACCTATCTAAATCAAATCAGCTTTTCTTTTTAACCTTCTTCTAACAAAGTTGCAATGCAAAGCTTGAAAAGATGAATATTAAAAGGCCACAAGAAATAAAAAAAAATCCTCCTCTGACTACTTTTTATAGCAAATTATATGACTTTTTGATAATTTTGGATGAATTATTTCTAAATATTGAGGTCTGACATTTATATTACAAATTCTCTCTCTCTAATAACATCATCAGATGATCTGCCAGACTTTTTTATTTGTCAGAGACAAATAGACTTACTAATATTATTTGTGTAAGGCAGAACAGGATTCTCAATGCAGTATTCTGATAACAATTACTTGACTGATTTCTTGGAGGTAATGTATTTTATAGCTCAGACAATGTACTTATCTACTGGAAAATCCATATATATACAAACCTTCATGTATATTTCTTATATAGTTATAGGAAGTAGCAATGGTTCAAATAAATGAATTAATTGTCCTATTTAGAGCTTAATTAAAAAGCAAAATCAGGATGACCATGAAATCATACAATATCATGTGTCATCTAGTTCCAACCCTTCCCACCCCTGCTGAGCAATGTTGCCACACAATGGATCAGGTTGCTCAGAGACCCATCCAGCCTGGTCCTACAGAAATGAGGTGTCCACAATGTCTCCAGGCAGCTCTGGACAGTAAAGAATTTCTTCCTATCATCTAATCTAAATATCTACTCTTTTAGTTTAAAACCATTATTGTTTTCCTATGGCTAGATTTTACCTGTGTGAAAAGTTGCTCTCTCTTTTTTTATAAGACATTTAAGTAGAGAAATCTCCGATAGGGTCTCCCTGGAAGCATTTCTTCTCCTTACTGAAAACTCCAATTCTGTCAACATTTCTTAGCAGCAGAGGTGCTCAAGTGATCTTCAAGGACTTCCTCTAGACTCATACCAAGAAGTCTACATCTTTCCTGTGCTGGGACTCCAGAGCTGGATGCAGTGTTCCAGATGTGGAACAGAAGGGCAGAATCCCCTCCATTGACCTGCTTTGGATGCAGCCCAGGATACAACTGCCTTTCTGGGCCGCCAGTTCACATTTTTGTCTCATGTCTGACTTTTCATCAATGAAAACTCCCAAGTGCTTCTCCCAGTGTCTTCTTCCAGTCTCTCTGGTATTGCCCCAACCCAGGTGGCATACTTTGGACTTGCTCTTGCAGGACTTCGGGAGATTCTTGTGGATGCACTTCTCAAGCTTGTCCAGGTTTCCCCCTTGTTGGCATCCCTTCCTTCTCTTTTGTCCCCTACATCTCTCAGTGTTTTGTCATCTGCAAATGACCTCACTGTCTGTGTAATTGAGGAATATATTAGCCAGCACGAGTTCAAGACAGAGTCCTGAGGGACGTCACTCATCACCTTGAGGGACACCTGTCATCACCAGCGTCCAACTGGACACAGAGTCATTGACCACAAATCTCAGATTTTTTTGATACAGACTTCCTGTTTAAACCACCAAGGAAAAGAGTGTCTTAGATATCATAGGTAATCTAAACATAGGAAAATTCTTCTTATAGAGGATGTATAGAAAAATGCAGAAGCAGACTGGGGTCAGAAGATCTATGGTGCTTTAAATGAAAATATTTGAAAGTTAAAGATGCTGCAATGATTCCATACTAAACTAATATTTGCTGACCTAATTTCCTCTATAGCTTTATTCCACAGACAGAGCATTTTTACCATGGCATACTGGCACGGAGACTCCACAAAGTAGCTGTTTCACTAAAAACTAAACAAGCAGTATTTGCCTTGAGAAATGCAATGGTTTTCCTCATCTAGGAAAACCAGTTCTCAAGAAAGTATTTACAAAGAAGAATGCTTTTGTCTTTGAATTTCTGTGAAGCAAATCAGTAAATTAAATGAGGAAAATTAAAAGTTTTTACTAGTCTTCAAAAGGAAGAAGTAGCTGCAATCATTTAGTTCATTTAGTTCTGCTAAATAGCAGAAACAAGGACTGCCAGCAAATATAATGCATGTGCAAGCAGTGACTCTGCAAGCAGTGCATGAATGGTTTTTAGCCATTCAAAAACAGAAGAAAGTTAAATCCACTTCCCCAAAGGCTCATTAAAGTACATCTGCACTCAGGGCAGTTCAGTAATTATGTGATAGGAATAACTTCTCTGATTATAATACATAATGGCCACCTACAAACTTTTGGCATTAGAGTAGTAGCAAAAGCACAGTCAAGGGGAAGAAACTGGATGTACTGAAAAAAATATCTCCTTTAGGTTATAAAATTTTACTGGCCAGAAATCATTAGGATAAGAAATCTAAATAGTGTGTGTTTGCATTTATTTCTAAAATAATCAGTAATTACAATTTTGTTTTGATCTTACTTTCTCTTTCCTACAGCTCCCTATTTTCCATATCAGAATCCAGCACCTCAATCCTGTTAATGTTCTGCATTCCTCTAAAGGATACATGAAAGATTATGTGATCTATTACAAAAACAAATAAAAAAGCAAACCTGTGCAAATTATATTCAGTAGCTCCATTTACGATTGCTCTGATGGGAATTGCAAGATTATCTTGAACAGTGTGGATGAATCCTTTTTTATCCTGGTTTTTCTTCTTTGCACTTCTCATTCAGTTTAGTAATTCAAGAGAATAGACAAACACAAATTGGTCCTAACCAGTTCATCAATTCTGTCCCTGCTGCTAATCGCTCAATTACTTCATTTCATAGAAATTACTTTCTAGTTTCAGGTCTGTTGCTACCTCAGATTTCAGGGCTAGCAAGAGATTTCTGCTAAAAAGTAATCTCTTTGCTGTAGGTTATTATGATATAATGTGGTTACATTTAAAAGTAATGAAGCTTTTATATTTGTATACTACTCATATTTATTTTCATGCAATACGCCAAGGAAAGTTTTTGTATCTGGGCACTTTCTGACAACAGAAATATTGCATAGAGACACCCAGAAAAACAGACATCAAACTCATTAGAATTTTTTTTTCTTTTAAAAATCACTGTCAGAAAGATAAGTCTTGTTACAGTATTTAGCAAAGCCTGCTGTGGTAGGTTGGATCCTTACTCTACAGAACCTCATCCAACCTGACATTCAAGTTAGAGAAAGCTCTCTGACCAGAGGGAACCCTAATAATATCCAGCATTTCTGAGCCTCAAAAGGGAAGAGTTCTTGCAGAGACTACTTAGTTAAAATTTGTCTTCTGCAGGTTTTATGTACAAGGAACCAATTAATCTCAAAAGCTGTGATGCTATATTAATAGGTAAAAAATTTTATACTGCTTCTCACCTGACCATATTTCTTTGAATGTAGGGGGATATAAAGTAAAAAAAAATTAAAGATAAAGCAATTTTTACTATTTATGTACTTAATATTGTTTGATGACCTCTGTTAAAACTTTGTTATGTGATATGCAAATGTATAAATTTTTTCTATGCCTTAAAGTAATTAAAAACAAAACCATGGCTGGTAGGCCATATTAATCACATTTTGCAGGTGAGGAAGCTCAGATTAAAGAAAATTAATTCCCAATATCACATGAAAAATTCTTAAAC
The DNA here is from genome assembly GCA_025504685.1 of Leucosticte australis. Lineage (NCBI taxonomy): Eukaryota > Metazoa > Chordata > Aves > Passeriformes > Fringillidae > Leucosticte > Leucosticte australis. The sequence continues at coordinate 27,707,096 of JANIJU010000003.1, read as the reverse complement.
AGGCTGGAGGGAGATGTAGATCTGCATCTGAAAGAGCACCATAAAACACAGGTCCTTCTTTGGTCAATCTTCAAGAAAGCCCATTGTCAGAATTTCCTTCTACAAAACAAATAGTTTATAATTAAATAGTCGGACATAAAACTTTTAAATTGAAATAAAAACACTGGAATATTAAAAGAAGTAACGACTGACATTTTGGTACCTTTGATCCTTTCTGGATGGAGTGACTGAAAAGTTAAATTGACACTGCTGCCTATAACATCCTTCCATCCTGTTCTTCCTGTTCTTGTCTTGCTGAGTTCTCCAGACCTAATCTAACCTGAAAATCAGCCTCCACATGTTTAGGCACATGCCTAAACATTAACAGCAAATTAGTCTTCATGAGGTGTTTTACTATTAACCCTTTGCAAAACTCTCTGGGTTTTATTGCAACAAATTTGAGCCAAAGCACAGCTACAAAGCACACACAGTAACAGGCCGAACTGTGGACTGTGTTCAGAAGAATGTGCTCCAGCTTATATCCTTGCTTGAAATATTGAACTATATGCAAACTAAACATTGCATGCAAGCACATATTTACATAAACATATGCATTACAAGCTTAAGAAACAGAGAGGTTGCTTGTCAACAATTAGCAAACAGGTACAATGAAACTTGGTTAAATGTGGTGGAGTACACGGAAGCTAATTGTGAGTGCAATTAGGTTAGGGTCTATAAAGTGCCATGTTTTCACAGATTTCCTTCATCTGACTTACACTGATTTCAGTGAGGTTGACATGCAATTGCCTTCTCCTAAAGCAAGCTACATGGTATAGGAATCTGAAAGAGACACTTGTTTTATCAAAATAACATAAAATGTTGGTTTGCATCAAATACAGCCTCACTGAGAAAACAGTGCAGTACACACTTAAGTAATTTCCTACCAAAGACAGCAGTTAATGGCAGCATCCATTTTAATTGAGTTTACATGTGTGACTGAAGTATAGTCATGTACTAAACAATAGTTACATGCTTGAAAAAATCCTTTTCTGAGTTACACTGAAAGCAAATAACTTTGTATGGGTTTCTTTCCAGTAAGCAGATATAAATCCATTTAACTTTGTTTTAGTTTAAGAGATGAAATCAAGTGTGTAATTTCCTTCCTAACTGTAGTGATATGTTCATATTGAAATATTTAGGAGGAAATTTTTGTGAATATCTTGAAAAAACACAGAGAGAACAAAATTCAGTCTTGCATTTTTTAAATTAATTAATCCCAAAGCTCTCAAAGACGTAGTAAATAGCCATAAAATAAATTAGTAAAATAGTTAAATTAGTATTTGATCTATTTGATGACATAGCATATTGCAGCTAATGAACAATCTCTTCTTTGTTATGAATCCTCAAAGAAAGAAGGTCAAGAGGGAGGAAATCAATAGTTTAATGAAATAAATTATATTTTTATTGAACCGTTTTACTAGTCTTCTTATTTTACTGTTTTTCTATAATTATTACCAAGAATGATGAAAATATTTACTGGTTTTGGCTGGGATAGAATTAATTTTATTCACAGTAGCTGTTTTGGAGCTGCATTTTGGATTTGTGCTGGAAACCGGGATGTTTTTGCTACAGAGCAAGGCTTACTCAGAGCCAAGGACTTTACTGTTCCTCATCTCACTCCACCAGTGAGAGGGCTGGGGATGAACAAGGAGCTGGGGGGGGACACAGTGAGGACAGCTGACCCCAAGTGACTCAAGAGTTATCCTACACTGCAGGACATCATCCTCAGCTTATAAAAGTGGGGGAAGGTTGGTGCAGGGCTGCTGCTTGGGGACTGGCTGGCCATTAGGCAGTTGGCAAGCAGCTTTTTTCATTTACATAACTTGTCTTTTTTGAGTTTTATTTCTCTCTGTTGTTTTCTTTTAAATTAAATAACTATTTTTATTACTACTATTATAATTATTATCATCCTCATCATTATGTTCTATATCAGTTTTTGAGCTGCTTTTATCCCAAATCGTAAATTTTTGCTCTTTCATCCTTTTTTCTCCCCACCGACTGGGAAGGAGTGAGAGAACGGCCATGTGTGGATTAGCTGCTGGCTGGAGTTAAACAGTATAGAGAATATTAAAGAAAGAGATTATATGAAAACCAAATAGGAATAGTTGTTCTTTTAAAAAAATCCTCTATAACGAGAGTAAACTTCTTACTAATGTGGTAATAAAGTGACAGAAGGATTCAGAAGCATGGGGTTTTTTGCTTACAATTCTGAAAGAATTTCCTGCTATTTTCTTTTTTGCTGTTCAAAAAAACTGTGTAAGACCTATGCATAATGTTGAAAAAAAAAGAAATGTGGGAATTAAAAGTCTGCCTTTTTAAAATTTCTTGTCCAAAGATGATACAGCTGAGCCAATAAGTTAAATATTTTTATATTGTATGATACAAATGTGGGGTGGAAAATAAATCCCTCCAGCAAAGGGATTCTTAGCAACTGTGCAAATAAAAATAAGGTGGGAATATTAAATTCCAAAACTTCATCAAAAAAGATGATGTTGGACAGCAATTTCTTCTTGAAGGTGTTCCCAGCATGTCACACCAGAACAGAAAGTTTTGAAATTAAAATAAATAAATAAAGCAAACACTTGTTTTCAAACAGCACCACAGTAGGGAAGTAATTACATTAAATAGCAGCTGTGGGCTCCTGACAAAGACATATAGGAATAATCACTGCTTTCTGTGCAACTGATATGGATCGCAGGGAGCAAGCAGACAGAGCTAAAGAAGTGAGTCACTTGAAAATGGCCCACAGAGAAGGCTGTGCCCTCACAGGGCCAATTATTGGAAGAGAGTTTATTGACTTTTTAGAGAAGCCAAATATTCCTTGAATTAAAAGCATTTTAGCCTTGCATGCCACAGTCCATACAATGAATTTGTAGACTCACTTTTTCACTTTTTTCTCTATGGCAAGACAAGTCTCATGTCATGATGCTATGAAACTAGAGAATGGGAAACAATATTGTTAGACAAGAACAAAGTTATAGAATGAAACTTTATATATAGAAACTCTGCAAATTTTATCTAGTAATTTATGGAAAGATTAAGAATCTGAGACACATTGTTATAAAATATATGTTGCTTAGAAGTTGATAATGAGCAGTAGACTTTTTTTGACAATGACCTAAATCCATATGAAACTGGCAAAGCTCCATCCAAAATTATGTTATAACTACTTCTGTTGTAGCAGATTTTCTGATATTTTTAATGTAGTAATTACCATTACTGACACTAATGGATTGTTTTGTTATAAATACACATAAATAAATGAACAGGGAAAGGGATGGGGAGTTTATTCTTGCTTTCACATATATTTAGCATGCAGTGCAGTCCTGGATAATAAAAGATTCAGAATCCAAACAGGTATGCAGTGGACATATCCCTCAGAGCAACACACTGCAGCAGCAATAACCAATCTACTTGGTGTAAAAGTATCCCAATAATGTGTGCATAAGCTACACATTGGGTTCTTGTAGACAAACCTAATCCCTTTATATTTATGTGGATACAGGAAGCAAAACATTTTTTAAAGTATATAATCCCTAGCAGCAAAATCTCTCAAAGAGTAATACAATCAAATCAGAATATGTTATTCATTATCTTCTTTTAAGTCTGCATCTTATGTAGAACCAGTTCAAGAATTATTGAATAAAAATTCAATGGGAAGATTCAGCACCAATTTGAAAGCTTTAACATTACATTTCCCAACTGAAATATGAGAAGCATGAGGCTATGATTGACATCATAAGGATGAATTGCTTATATATTACAGAACTCACAAGAATTATGTTCTTTTCACTTATATTTAGTGCTAGATGAAAAGACCGCAACTGGTGATGACAGTGTCCATAAACTATGAGTTATAGTCCAAAGTTTTCTTGTTCATCCATTCTCACACCTTCAGGATGGTATTCTCTGCACAGCTGCAGGTGGCTGTATATATATCCTTGCCATAAAATGTCAGGAGATACATGATCAGTTCAACCAGAGCCATGGGTTGATGGCATTCTGCCAATACAAAGCAGACATAAATGCCTGTCTGCTAGGCTGGTTTATATCATAAAAGCTGATCAGTCTACCTGAAGGAGACCAACAGTTTTGGTTTCAGCTGTAAAAGTCTTCTATAGAAAAGATGGGCTAAAAGTAAGAATTTTTACTTTAACGTAATAAATCAATAATTAATAAGTGATTTTACTTGTTTTAGAAAGTCTCTCTATATAATGTCTTACTTTCTGTATACCAGATGGTTTGAGCTGCTCTTTTTTGTTGTTGTTTTTATTGCTGCTGTTCTCACCAATGTTTCACAAGCTTGATTTAACTTTGGAGTTTCAGACAAATTTTAGTTAGTCCCTTTACACACATTTTTTCCTTTGATCCAGATGCCTAGTGATGTAAATAGATATAGTTCAATCCCGGCTAATAAAGCCCTGTGGATTTACATCAGCTAAATGTCTGTCACTTAGGTTTTAGCAAGACCTTATCATGAAATATTCCAAAACTGCACAGGGTGGAATACTCAAACATGAACAAAAACTGCCATAAGGCTTTCAACTACTACTAGCTTTCAAAAGTTACTACAAGGCCACTTAGAAGCAATAGTAGACTTTGTTCACTTAGAGTCATCTCATGCTGTGAAGTAAAATAAATTAATTTGATGGAGATTCCTGGTGTTCCTTGCAAGTGTAGTGCCTATCAATGTGGATGTTTTCTGTTGTGCACCACGGCTAAATATGCCAATTCCTTTCCACCAGGTAAGTCATCATTTCGCTTTGCTTGAACCAACTTCGCAGGTTAAACTTATGTGTAAAAGAGGACTGGAGTCAAATCATGGAACCTGTTGTCCATCTCATTCTTCTTTAACCAATCTTTTCTCTGAATCAGGGGCAGATGGACCATGCAGGAGGTTGATGGCAAACTCCCAGAGTCTGGAGCATGGCGTGGGTTGGAACCTGAACTGACATAATGTAACATGAAAAAAAAGTTAATTTGCACCATCCCAGTAGAGTACTCCTCCTCTTTTAGGTTAACACTCTGCCTGCACTTTCAGTGGGAGACCCACAAGAACTATGGTGCTCTCTGGGATCCCTGGGAGTTTTTCATAATCTGAAGATCACGGGGATGGGTGCCCCCATTCTGCTAGCTGTGTGGTCTGGCTGAAATCAAATAGCTCATGTTACTAAGCCATTCAGACAAGCACATTGAAATCATCTGGCAAATACTTCTGCAGAAGAATAATTTTCCCCCAATGTAAAATTTTCCAAAGAGAAAGGTTTATGTTATCAGAAACATTTAGATTCAAAAATCAGTAATGGGGGTCTGAAGTCTAATGTGTCATTGGACTGAACTCAATGATCTTGAACGTCTCTTCCAACAGATTCTGTGATCCTGTGATTTTTTTTTTTAATATATGTAATATCTTCAAGCTTATACTCAGTTTCTAAACTTTTTTTAATTTTCTTCATTTTACAACTGAAAGTTTCACAACACTTTACATAACTGGGGGAGTACCATGATATTTTTTTTTCCAGAAAGCTTGATTTATGTACTCAGAATATGCAATTTTCCATTACTTGTCTTAAAGAAATGTATTACTCATGATAGTCAAAACTGAAACAGGTGAGAATCCACGTAGAATTGGAGAAAAACACTGAAAGATTTCAAAGTAAAACACAATAAAAATGCTTCAGGGATTCCAAAATTTTGTGAGGCATTTTACTCAAATACAGGACATGTAAAATCATCCCAATAGGGAAGACAAGCCGTATAAATTCAACTTACAGGGGAAAAAAAGAAATGAAGCTGACCAAGAGCCTTACGAAAGTTACTATTGATTTATTTGCTTGAAGTTCTGAAGTAGACAGTGTTCTTGGACATTTATTTGCCAATTTGTCACTCTAGCCCTTGCCCAATGTCACAGGGTTTTCCAGGAGTTTCTTTCTGAATGTGAATGTTTCAGCTCTCATTTATACCCCTTTCATTTCAACCTCCTCAGCTGGTATAAAAGGCTTCTTATAAAAGGTAAGCAAATTATATTAACCTATGCCTATATTAATAAAAAAACTTATTCAGTAACTGAATAAGTTTTTTAGGTTAGTATTCATCTAAGGACCCCTCAGTATACTCTCTGTTTTGTACTTGGAAGACAAGTCATATTCAGGCAGGACATATATACATGATAAAATGTGTATTTCTATGGCTGACATAGAAACCAAAAGCTGTGAATATGTACGAAATGCTGCCTGTGAGAGTCATGCAAATTCATCTGTAGGTCCGGCTCCATGTTCTGTGACTGAAGATGCAATCATTTGGCCTCTCTACCACAAGAACCTGAGGTCTTTTAACTATAACTTTCTCATGGCCCAATTCTGCTCATTTAATTATCAATTTATGTTGCATCCATTGTTCTGATTTCAAAGTTAGCATTTTTGTTACTAAATATATATGTATTTAACAATCAGAGAGTCAGAAATTACAAACACCGCACACGGTGATCATGCTTGCATATCGTTGATCATAATCACACAAAACTCTCCTTAGCACTGATATCTTAAATCTCCTGTTTACATGCAGTTCCATGGAGGCAGTCCATGTAGTCAGGGCTGATGCTGTGTCCCTGGTGGTCTCAGTCCCAGAGATCAGGCTTATTCCCAGTCCTGGCTAGCTGGGTCCCAGACAAGTGGAAGTTGGCCAATGCGATGCGCAGCTACAAGGAGGGTCGTAGGGAAGATGTGGGGAACTACAGGCCTGTCAGCCTGACCTTGGTGCCTGACAAGGTCATGAAACAGATCATCTTAAGTGCCATCACAGGGCACACAGAGGACAACCAAGGAGTTAGCCTGGGATTAGGAAAGGCAGCTCCTGTCTACCTTGATCTCTTTTTATGGCCAGGTAGCCCACCTAGTGGCTGAAGGCAAGGCCTTGGGTGTTTTGCTGGAGTTCAGCAAAACCTTTGACACCATGTCCCACAGCATTTTCCTGGAAAAGCTGTCAGTCTTTTCCTGCAAAAGCTGGCTTGGACAGGAGCACTCTTTGCTGGGTTAGAAATTGGCTGTACAGGCCCAGAGAGCGGAGGTGAATGGGGCTGCATCCAGGTGGGGTCCATTCACCAATGGATTAGCACTGGAACGAGTTGTGTTTAATACCTTTATTGATGATCTGGATGAAGGGATTGAGTGTACCATCTCTAGGTTCATGGATGACACCACGTTTTGTGGGAATGTGAATCTGCTGGAGGATTGGAAAGCTCTTCAGAAGGTTCTAGAAAGGCTAGATCAATTGGCTAAAGTTCAACAAAGCCAAGTGCTGGGTTCTACAGCTGGGTCACAACAACCCCATGCAGAGCTGCAGGCTGGGGACAGAGTGTTTTGGACACTGCCCAGCAAAAAAGGACCCAGGGGAGCTGGTCAGCGGTGGCTGAATATGAGCCAGGAGTGTGCCCAGCAGGCCAATGGCATCCTGATATCTTAAATCACCTGTTTACATACAGTTCCATGGCATCCTGATATCTTAAATCACCTGTTTACATACAGCAATAGTGTGGTCAGCAGGACAGGGCAGTGATTGTCCTTTTGTACTTGACACTGTTGAGGCCATACCTCGAGTTCTGCACCCAGTTCTGGGCCCGTCATGACAAAAAACACATTGAGGTGCTGGAGCAAGTCCAGAGCTGGTGAAGAGTTTAAGGGTTCCTATGAGGAACAGCTGAGGGAGCAACAGTTTTGGCTAGAGAAAAGGAAGCACAGGGGAGACCCTGTCAGTCCCTATAACTCCCTGAAAGGAAGCTGTAGCCAGATCAGGGGGTCAATTTCTTCTTCCAGGCAGCTAGAGACAGAAGACACAGCCCCAGTCTGCACCAGGGGATCCATCTGTTTTTCTCTTGACCTGCTTATCTTAGTTTTGCTTCTTCCTTCTTATGCATTTCCTCCATATTTGCAGTTACTTGTGCTTATTTTGCTCTTCTTTCTCTTGTAAAGTTTGCTATTTAGCTGTTTATCACTGTTTCAGTACAACTGTACAAGTTATTTACTCTCTTAGTGGTAAAACTGCTCTCATAACTAGACACCACTAGACACGTGGTGTCTTTACAGGGTATTTGACTATGCTATTGCAGCGTACATTTTGCTGTTAGCACACGTATAGCACTTTGCTTTCAAAGCAAGTGATTGTATTGACAATGGTGAGAAAGGTACTCACAGTTTTTAAGTTTCACAGGCCACATTTGTGTTGCCATGCGAATGGCACAAAATCATGTTGTTTATGATTACCTAAAAAAAATATTTATGAGTCCCATCTCAATTTCATACAACAGTTCTTATCTTTCTTTTTTTTTTTGGCTGCTGAACTATAAAGGTATTCTAGCTAAGGTATCCACAGTCTAGCCTTCCCTATTCTTTTTCCTGTAATTTTATCTACACATTTTCATCTGCAGTAGAGATGCAGGAATTTAGTGTAGCAGATAATATTCTAGTCCCACACCCCATTTCCATTTTAACCAGATAATCCTACATATTCATCCCTTTTGCCCCTGAAGAACCACATTGCACAGTTACAGAGATTTCAAGAACTTTCATCTGTTGCTCCAGAGTTCCTTTAAAGGTTGTTGCTGCTCTCTGTGAAAGAGTTTGAAAGAAAATGTGTTCTTAATGAATTTGTCAATTTTGGCCTAAATTCTTATGGTCAGCATCTGCCGTAGGTCTTGCCATCCCAGTGAATGCTTGATGCCAGTGTAATCACCTCTTATTTATCACTGGAAAAACTATAACATCCCTGCAAACCCCTTCTTGTATCATTGCTGTTTTGGTTTTTTTTCTGAGCATTTGTAACAGATGAGACTGACATTGCCCAACGTTCTGTTTCTGCTCTATGTGTCTTTGCAAACTGGTTTCTGATGTTTTGAAGGGAACTACTATATAAAATTATAATGAAGTGCATGTTTATCTTAAGATTTGATGTTCAATTCAGCAAGTATCTCAAAGAAATCTTGTGTAAATGCAAATCTTATTTTCATTTGGATAATTATCAAAGTTGCTTTACCTTTTCTGACTGGTCATACTTATCCTATACAATTCTGTCATCTCAAATGTCTTTATTAATGATCAGTCACATAAGATGTTATTACATTGTGTTGCAGGACTCATGCAATAATTTGAATAAGTCTCAGTCTGAAGACATGTTATAAATAATTCTGAGGAAGATAATTTTACAAAATGAATACACCTCTAGAAGTATGTGTGGGGCTCAGTTAGAATTAAAAAAATAAGTGTGAGAACAAGTCTCTTGTTTCTAACAAATTACCCTTGCAATTTTTCATCAAGTGAGTTTTGTTGATAGGATATAGAGGAGTGCATTCAGGTGGTTTAGGCAAATCTCCAGTAGTCTTGAAATAACACAAAGTCCGAATCAAAAAAAAGGACAGACAAAGAGGATTAGAAAAGTATTCCACGGAGGAGAAGATGAAAAAATGGAGAGGGGGAATGTAAGATATAATTCTTTATGCCCAGATGCACAGGGGCAATAACCATGAGAGAGGCTGCAGACTGAAACAGCAGCAAGAGCAAGTTCAGCCAGCACAGGAAGCACTCCTGTGGCCATTGCTGCTTACATGCTTGAGTTCACGTTTGAGGTTTTTCAAGGATTCACCATGGGTTCAAATATAGAAAAAATATAGGTGACAGTAATTAAAAGTCTTCAGTCTATTTCATTGCTTGCTCATTAGCTTCTCCTTTGGAGCATCCCCAATTCTTTCTTTCTGGTAATAAAGGAATGATGTAAATTAATTAGTTGTTAAAAACCAACTCCCTACTTAGGGACTCAAAAGAAACTACCAAAATAGAAAAGCTAAGAATATGATTTCACATAAGGCTTATTCTTATCCTGAAATATAAAATGGGTCTGGATTCACTGTCAGTGAAAACAGTATAATCAATAAATACCATTTCATAGTGACACAAAACCTTTCACACAGAAATAAGAATTATGAGAATCAAACTGTACAACTGCATACGAAGTATCCTTTATATCTGTTGACTGTTCACAGAGTTTCACATCAGCAAGGAAAATAATATTTCTCCTTCGGAAAATTGAAAAAAAAATTAAAATTAAATATTCTGCTTCTCTCTCTCTCTTCCTGCTCTTCCTTCCCCTTCCCTCCCTACCCCCAACCCGCCTGAGTTTAGAAGGATGGAGACCTTCCAATTTAAATTATTATGGAAACAGTGGCACACAAAAAACATTTGGTGATATTTGCAGAAAATGCCTGTGACATTTTCAGCTTGTTAAAATCAATGAAACAAGGAAAAACATTGCCAAACTGGGAGAAAATGAGTCCTTGAAGAACTGAACTCCTAAAATGTGATATAACATCTCTATTTGTCTGTTACAATATGCTAACAAGATAAAGCAATCTCCTTTGGGCTCTCACAAACAAGATGTGTGTTAAAAGGAATTTACTGAGCTGAAGATCAAGAAAGACCTATAGTTCATCCAATCTCCCAGCCGATGTTTCAGAGACTTTCAATTTCTCTCAGCTATCCCTCGATTGACTCCATCATATTTTGTCCAAAGTATAATTCTGTAAGAGATTCCAGTTTGACCTGAGTTTGCAAGAAATAGAGTTCAATATTTCTTTTGATATTTTGTTTCCAAGGTTAATTATCATTTCTTTAAAAAAAAATGTTCTTCAAGTCTAATTTGAAAGGGTTACCTTTGAAGCATTGCTTTTCTGGTTGATCAAGGGTCCTTACAAGCCCTGTATATTCTTCTATGAGGACAGTTATTCTTCTTCTAACACTTACCAACAAGTTTCATTTTAATACAAATGGACATATAAAAGTGTTTCAGCATACTGAGGGCTTTCAAGCTTTTACATCCCTTCTCTTTTTCAGTTTCTGTTAACATGCAGCTACCAGAACAACATTTCATTACACAGAATGCCTCACTTGTAAGCAAAGTCTGTTCCTAAACTCTAGTGTTCTTCTGCATGTGGCACTTTTTGTCACAGGAGTTCATCTGGAGAACCTGCTGTGCTGCATATGAAGTAGACCCTTGGACTATTTTCAGACTCACACTTTTCTGTATATGGTCTCTCTTTCTACAGATACTGCATACTGCACACTCAGACAAAAGAGATTTTGCATATATGCAAATATTTTTTTTCACTAACTGTTTATTAGTTTATGTAACTCTTTATTAACCTTCTCCTTGAAAACCAGAACTTTCTTGCTTATAATTCTGAAAAACCTTCCAGCTATACCAATTTTTTTTTCCTTCTGCATATTTATATTATCTTTCAAATAATTGATGGAAATTATTCAGGCATAGTATCAAGTTTTATAAAAACTCATATTTATCACCACAAGTCCTTGCTGGTTTCCCCCATAATACCTATTGTAATATACGTTATGGAATAATTCCTGCTTATGTAAAATATATGTGAAATGAGTCGTGCCTGTATGAAAAATTCTTAAAGTCTTAAAACCACAAGCAGCAGCCGGGGAAAAGATTGCTTCACAAAATTGTGAAACCACAGATGGCAGCAGAGAGAAAGACCTAATTAGCAAGCTAAAGCACGTAGCTCCGTGCGGAGATGGGCCCTTTCCCGGGACAGTCCAGGAGACACCCAAGGGATGAATACTTGATAAGTATCTACGATCAAGCATTCATCACTTCCCAGAGACGGTTTTGTCCAGCCCAGTACAGAGAAAAGGAGACTGCATGAATATGTGAAGTGACGAAAAGAATAGGATAACCTCTGCCCCAGGCGAAAAATACTGTATAAAACTAACCCGATGGAGACAGCATTCGTGAACAGAGGGGATCCGAAGCGACAGAGTTTGAATCAGGTTTCACGCTGTGCTGATCCCAGGCTCGACGCTGTGCCTTTGATTGTGGATATCGCAGACCATATCTCGGTCGTGAAATAAAACCCTGTTTTTTTATTATTAATTCAGCTTTATCATTTATTACCTATAACACTATCAACCCTTCACACCGTGCAAAAGGCTTGCTTTGCTGTGACTAGCTTCATGGCAATGAAGTATGTATCACAATATTTTTGCTGTATCCTCATATCTGAAAAGGACCTCGATGCAGAAAACACCCTTAACAGATATCTAAAAAAACTTGTTGCAGCAGCATTTTGAAAAGCAAAATGCTAAAAGCAAGAATAATTAAATACTTTCAAAAGCAGAGGAAAAAAAGAAATTAAACAACTCCAATAGAGGTATTTCACATGTTTCCAGAGGCATCTTCTCACAGTGTATTCATTAAAGCTCTAAGCATTTTGTGAATGTCACTATTCTGATTACCACTTTCAGGGATGTTCTAAATCCAGTCTGAAAATGATGCCATTCATATTTTGCATCATGAGTACATATTCAGTCAGTTGTGCAGCCTGCAAACGTGTACTGGAAGTCAGATACTTCTTTCCTCATTCCATGAGAATTTGGCGACAGTTTCCAATGTAACACACCTTATTTGATGCATATTCTTAAATTTTGTCAATTTTTCAAACATTTATGGGAAACATATTAAGTGTTCCTCAATAACTGTAGTTTTTCTTTTTCACTAATTAATATGGTGGGACAGTATATGGATTTTAAATTACCTTTGAAGGAATAAGTTTGCACTTTGGCCCATGTCCAGGTGTCAGATTCCCCAGTACTGCAGTACCACAGATGGAGAATTTCTGAGCTGTCCTATGAAGTTTGTCTTATAGGACAGTCTGTGACATTAATAACAAAAGTAATAATTCTTAATGCTGTATCAGAGCCTACATATACAAAATAATGATTACCAAGTATTAAAGAAAGTTATTTTAACCTGACACCTTTTCTGTCTTAGACCTTTTCTTTCCCATTATTTTATTTGTCAGAGTTTTGCTGCAAGCATTCTTTTTCAGCTTCTGGACCATTTTCCCATCAGTCTTTCGCTTACTACAGCCAGAGTCCCTAGCTGGTTTATTATACTCTGGATGCTGGGATCACTGTCATCTTTATCTTTCAAAATTTTTGCTATTTAATCCAAATGCTTTTATTCTATCTTTTTTTTACACTCTTTTTCCATTATTTTTTTTAATTTTTACTTTGGTGATAGTCCGGTAGATTGGAGCTCAGTTGAATGCCTGGTATGTAAGAAGCTGTAGAGTCCATCTGTTACTCTATCTTCAAGAGTGTTGTTTTCTCTACTTTAATTGTGTTCTGGCTAAACCAGAAATCACAAAAATACTGCTATGATTTTGGTACACTGTGAACAAAATCTGTTTTGAAGTCTTTTTATTAATACTGGTTATCTTCCCCCCAGCCCTCAGGTATCATGTATTTCTGTACAAATAAGGTTTGTGAAGGAAAACAACTCTACAATGACGACATATGTTTACAGAATCATGTGCTCACAAACATTAGTAAAATATCTCTCAAAACAGGATGAACTTAAACAAATCTTTCACTTAAGAGAGAGACTCAATTTGGATGATGTCCAAGTTTCTAACAGTGAAACAGAATAAAAAATCAATCTGAATTCTCAAACCAGAGGTAGACATCCAGACACCTGTGAGTCCTGACTGCCCGTGAGCTGTGGCCTAAGACTGTGCAGTCACCTTTCTGTGTTAATAACATCAATAAAATACCTGTGCCTCTCAGGGCTTTGTTTTCAACTTCACAGCAGATTTGCAGTCATGGGTGCATCTCAGCAGGAGCAGAGCTGATTTTTACCTCCTACAAAACAACGCTGTCTGATACACAAGTGAGCTCTGTCCAGTCCGTATCTCTTGCGGGTACAATATATACTGGTAGGCAGTTTTGGTCCTTGTTTGTTTTTCAGTTTCAAAGTAACTTCCATTAATTTCACCATTTTTCCTCTATATATTCCAATCAATTAATTTTTAAACCCTGGAATAATTTCTAGCATGTCTAGCAAGACAGCTGCATGTTACAGTAGTTGTAAGAACTTTTATCAGACTCCATTACACAGATGACACAAACCATTGTTACAAGTTTGGAAAGCTCACCCAAGGTGTCTTTCTCTGTCTTTAGGAATAGAAATGTATCTGCAATATGCCTTTTGGCTTTCCCAGGCTTTGGGAAACACTGTGAGAGAGAACAACACTACTACTACTACTACTACTAAAATTGCTACAGAAACATAAGGATGCAGAAAAAAAATGGAGCCATTAATATTTAAAAGCTCAATCAATTAAATTTTGATACACTTTTACCTTGTTGCTTCCTTTCTTTACTCTCCTTGCACCCTTTTTATTCAACGAGAAATCAGGAAGATGCAAGCTTATCATCAAGGTAACAGCAAACACAGAATTCCCAGTTCCTTCTCTTGCATGCTCAACACCTCTTCCATTCATAAAACATTGTGTACTTGCATTTGCACCAGAACAGAACTGGTTATCTTTTTCCCTAACTGTATCATGCTTCAGCAGACATCAATTAACAAACACATTCTTTCTTTTCATGAGAAACAGATACTCTGAAGCACAGCAGCCAATATATGCTTCTTCTAAAACAATCTTTTACAATATATGGGGGTTCATCCAATGTTTTTGGGTATGGTAATTAAATTTTTCATTAACATTAATGTGGAGAGGAGCCAATCAGACTGTGTCTTTATATTTTCTTACATAAAAATTTGCTGCTCTTTTGGAATAATTATGTTGTCATTCAAGGCTCAGGATTCCCTGGTTCAAGTAATCTTAATCACCATACCATGGCTAATAATTCTGGAACAGAATTCACAGAACTTGAAGGAAGGAGAAATGGACATGTTGCTTTTGGTGTTTTTAATGACTTACTGCAAAATGTCCAGTTTTACAGAGAGGATGATGCATGCTTGCTGCCCCAGAGAATTTAGATCACCATGCAGATAACTTTTACTAACAGCAAAAGAAAGATTTGAAAATGAGGAGAACAGGGAATTATGAGAGGTTGTTATCAGACAGGGCTACTGTAGTGGATTTTATGCATGTGGTACATATTCAACTTTTATATTAGGGGTATCTGAATAAAGTTCTTCATATTTGAAAAAGAGACTAGTACCATCACAGTATTGTATGGCTCAGGTGAAACTGACAATGGAGAGATTAGAGATTTATCTACATTTGCCCAGAGGCCAGTGACAGAAAACAAGATCTGCACAAAGAATTAGAAGCTTTATACTATGCAGTCACTTGAATAAAACACTAAAAATATTGCTATTTTTGCAGACTTAACAATGGATTTTTGCTTCAAGTATACTGACAGAAGCTGAATTGAAACACATAAAGTCAATGTGGGTTTAATGCTGAAGATCATTGGATAAATTTCATTTTTTCAATATCAGCAAAACGTGCAGGTCTTTCAGCAGGTTGCAGTCAGTATTTGTCTGTCAGATTGCCTTTTATGAAACAGACAGATAGTATAAGGATTTTTTTAAGAAGGTTTAAGCCATAGCAAATTCAAATCCATTGATACATTTTGCAGAGGTGGTATACATATCTTGTCAAAATTGAAGCACTTATGATAGATAGACTGGGAAAATTGTCACTAGCAAGGTGAGGGAAAGCTCTTAGTATTTTCTTCTGAGGTGATCCAAAGGGACTCCATCTAACTGCATTTAAGTGGATGTTTTAGTTACACTATAAGGTCCAGAAGGGCAACAGTCAGTATCGATGTTTTCTCACTGTTATTAGTTTCTACCAGGAAGAAACACATCTGAGGTAGCTTCAATAAAGTCAAGACAAAAATTAGCCTATAAAATATATCACAGGTCAGATTAATGCTACTCCAGTCTTCTTTTACATACGGCAATCAAGTGTAACTCCTTGTCCGCACCCTGAAGCAGAAAAATCAATATCAATATAATTCAGCTATGAAATTCTTCAAGGTCAATCTATTAATGTTTCTATTCAAAATAAATTGTGTCATATATGTGATTTCCCTGCTAGTTCTGGGCACTCCTTTGGTTATTTCACCAAAGAAACAGTAAATTCCAAAAAAACTGTTAATTTATTGGACCTTCTATCACTCCTACCCTCTTATAATATATGTTTAACTAAGTTCCTTGCACTGAACATTTGGGAATGCAACATTTTTTCAGATAACATCATCTTATTCCACTCCTAAATGTTAAACTTCTTCAGTTTTACTAAACGCAGCATTCTTCCAAGTGTCTTTTCTTCCTTGTCTTCAATGAGAAGTGAATTACCTCCTTTCCACACCTCCCTCCTAATCTCAGTTCTTTCAGTTCTTCTCTGTGTTTTCAGCTTCCTAAATCTATGCCAATTTTTTTTCTATTTTTTTTTTCTTTTTTTTTTTTCTTTTTTTTTTTTTTTTTTTTAGAATTCAGATTTCTCACTGCCTCAGTGGTTTGGAAAGATCTACCTGTCAAACCTTAGTTTTAATTTGCTAACTCATACTGTTTCAATAACAGTCAAACAGAAAAAGAACTGAAGTCACTTTACTTACTTGCTGTCTAAGTAGTCTTCATCCCCCACCCAACTGCACATCAAGCCTCAAAACCTAGGAAGAACGTTGATGCACAAACGAGTCTGTTTTATACACTATGGAAATTTAGGAAACTCCTAGGATTAGTTATTAAAAAAACTGATAACTCATTTTCCTGATGACCAGAGAACAAATGTCACATCAATCACCAAGAAGCACAAAAAAGGGGACTCAGGAAATGACAGACTCATTGGTTTTATGGCAGTCCCTGGGAAAGTAATGAAATGGGTCCTTCTAAAAACTTTTATAAACAAAACCAAAGGCCTTGATGGAGAAACACCAGCATGTATTTACATATAGGCCTTGTAGATCACCTTCTACAACAAAATAATGTCTACATGGACACAGGGACAGTATTGGATGTGGTTTGTCTGGACAAAATGTTCTACGCACTTTCCCACAGTCTTCACTGGACAAACTGTCAAATTACAGGTCAGATGTTTGGCCTAGGAGATGGGGGGTAAATTCATACATGATCTGGATGATGGAAATAAAGGCATCTTCAACAAGTTTACTGATGACACTAAAGTGACTGGTGGGGTAGACATATCTGAAGGATGAATTATCTTACAGATAGACCTGGACAAGTTGGAAGAGGGGTCTAACAAAAACTGTATGAAGTTTAGCAAAAACAAGTGAAGAATCTTGAGGCTGGGAAAAAAAAGATAAAGAGCCCAGTACAAAGTAGGAGCTGCGTGGCTGGAAAGCAGTATTCCTGAGTGGGACATGGGCAGCCTGATGAACAGCCAGCTGAACATTAGTCAGCAGCATGCCACTGCAACAACAAAGGCTATTCAGATCCTGGTCTGCATCCAGAGGGACATTATGAGCAGAAAAAGAGATGTGTTCATCCCGCTCCCCTCAGTGCTTGTCAGGCTGCATCTGGAGCACTGTCTCCAGTTCTGGTCCTCATAATTCAGGGAAGACATAGACAGACTGTGGGTCCAAGGGGAGGCCATAAGGATAATCACAAGTCTATGAAATATATTCTATAAGGAAAGACTGAAGGAGGTTGATCTCTTCTCCCTGGAGCCTGGTAGACTCAGAGGAAGCTCAGCATAGTAATCCAATATATAAGAGGCAGCTACAAAGACATCAAAGGCTCCTTCTTCACAAGGAACTGTGTGGAGAAGACAAGACATGATACAGCTTGTCCCAGGAGATGCTTCAACTCATCATAAATAAGAAATATTTTACAGTAAGAACAATCATTCACTGAAAGAACCTTCCAAGGCTTGTTGTTGATTCCCTACTACTGGAGGTTTGCAAGATGCAAACGGAAAGTGTACTAGAAAATGTTATCCATCCTTTCTTTGCCACAATCAGATGACCTTTTGAGATCTCTTCCAATTTGGCCTGTTCTGTGATTCTATAACTGTTTGAATTTTACCTGTTCCCTGAGCTAGAACCTACATAGTAGAGCTGCTTAAGGAGCATAAATGAATGCTCATTCATAAATGAATGAAGCAGAAGAACAGTTAAATTTTAAGAACAGGAATTGCAAAGTGGAAAGTAGTGATGATGGGCTGTGTTTTGAAATTATGCTCTTTAATATCTTCATGAATTACATAGTGAGACTGAGTCCACCCTTAGCAAATTTGCAAAGGAAATGAACCTAAGTGGTGCAGTTAATACAAGAAAAGGAAGGGATGACATCAAGGGGACCTGGACAACCTTGAAAAGTGGGTCAACAAGAACCTCATGAACTACAATGCCAGGTGCAAGTTGCTCATCCTGGGTTGAAGCAATGCCAGATATGAGTGCAAGACTGGGAAAAGTCACTGAGAGCGGTCTTGCTGCAAAGTACTTGAGGGTGCTCAGGAATTAAAAGCTGGACATGAGCCAACATTGTGCGCTCACAGCCCAGAAAGCCAAACGTGTCCTGGGCTGCATCCAAAGCAGCGTGGGCAGCAGGGGAGGGAGGGGATTCTGCCCCTCTGCTGTGCTCTGGCGAGAGCCCACCTGGAACCCTGCATCCAGCTCTGGGGTCCCAGCACAGGGAGGACATGGACCTGTCCAAGAGGATCCAGAGGAGGGTCACAAAGAGGACCAGAGGGATGGAGAATCTCTCCTATGAAGACAGGCTGAAAAAGCTGGGTTATTCTGCCTGGAAAAGGTCCAGGGAAACATCACTGTGGTCTGTCAAAATTTAAAGGGGGGGGCTGTAAAAAAGATGGAGAGTGACTGCTGGAGCCGGGCTGCTGCTGCCCCACTCCCGCCGCTTCTTCAGCACTGCTCCGAGCTTTCACTGCACTGTGGGCCCCCACCCCCTGCCTGCTGGGACATCCTGCCATCCCAGCCTGGTGCCATGGGGTTTGTGGAGCGAACCATCCCTTCCTCCCCCATCCCTTCCCGTCCTGGCCGAGCCGCCACCGCCGCGTGCTCCCGCGCCCGCGCCACAGCGCCCCCTGCAGGCGGGGGGAGTCACCGCACCTGCCCCGCCCGCCGGGAGCAGCAGCGCCCCTGCCGGCCGGGCCCGGAACTGCAGCAGGGGGAAAGCGCCGCGGCCGAGAAGGCCGGGACTGGGTTCTGTTTGGTGTTAATGCCGTAGTCATTGTGGTTTGTTTGGTTTATTACACACAGCAGGAATGAACTGTTATTCCTATTCCCATATCCTTTTGCCTGAGAGCCCCTTAATTTCAAAATTATAATAATTCAGAGGGAAGAGGTTTACATTCTCCACTCCAAGGGAGGCTCCTGCCTTCCTTAGCAAACACCTGTCTTTCAAAGCAAGAAATTCATCTTTCCATTTTCTTTTTTTTTTTAATATATCACCTCGATTTGAAATATTAATGGTTTGAAGCTTTTTACTGAATACCTTACTTTGCTTGCATTGCTGCTCAATTTATTTCACAGTTAAAATGTAATTGTTCAGGATTTTCATATCCCACTCCTTTTTCCTATTTTCTTTCTATTTCACTGAACCCTAATCTCAACATAATTAAAACAAATGTACGTCCTTCTTATTTGTTCTGATGAGGTACAGAAAGCCATGAAATTATTCTGAAAAGAAAGACCAAGTACAGTAACTTCATGAAACAAATGGCAAAAAAATTCCTGCTTCTATTGAGAAAAATATTTCCTCCTTCGCTGGTTTATTCAGAATAGTTAAAATTAATCTCAAAACTGTTTCAAAGAACCAAATCAGATTAAAGCAAATGGAAATGTCCCCAGAGGTCAGGGAATTCACTGTATATTAGGAATATTTCCTTTGCAAATGGGGAAATGCTCACATGTTCTTATGTCAGAATGTGTTATCTCACTTATCTCATAGGATTGTAGGTTTTTTAATTCTAACTACATTTTCTATAAAACTGCTGGTCCTCAATGAGTAAACCAAAGAGTTGGTGCTCTGAACCCACCTTCTTTCCATCACAGAAAGAGAATTTTCTTTTATTACAGGAGCTGTAATCAGTTCTCCTGAAGAGACATAAATTTAGCATAGCAGTAACTTAAAGATCACAAAGAAAACTCCATTTTCTTTGACCTTTTCCTTAAATGCCATCATACAACTCTTTTTACAGCCATATTTCAAAAGGCAACGTAATTCTTGGGAAGATTTCTCAAAATACTTGGGGAAAAAAACTTCCTTATGTAGCTATTCATGACAGAATTTTTTTATTATAGTTATTTTTATAATTATTGTAGCCATCTTTATGTGTGTTGTTATTTTATTACTAATATAGAATTTTGTTATAGGAATGTAATATTATGACACAAAACATGATCCAGCTCTTATAATGAGCAGTTAAATCAGTATGTGGAAAATCTGGCCATCCTTTCCCAGGGCTGAATGGGAACCCTCTGATCCCGAAACTGGAAGAAATCAGAGTAAAAAATTTTTGTCTAGATGAATGTAGTTTTTTTTTTCCTCTTCACACAATTTTTTTTTTTCCTCCTCTTCTCTTTGAATTCTGTGAAGACACTTTTCAAAAAGGAATGGGAAGATAAATATTAGGAAATCATCACAAGAGAGTCTGGAATTGAGGGAGGCTGAAGACAAACAGTACCAATGAAAGATACAAGATGCTCAACTTCCTATTTTTTTTTTTTTCACTATTAATTTGAATGATTTTAGGGGGTGTTCTGGAATATGTAAAGTATAGGCAGTCAGTGGAAAGGTAAGAAAAAGACAAGCAATGCTTTTAATTTTTTACTTATCATTCTTTCTCTTTTGTACTATGAATTTCTGTAAAATAAGACAGACAACACCCCCATCTCTGTGAACTGTCAGGTACAGCATTCTCTCAGCACTCATGTTGATAATGCTGATTACCTTTAGGGGTTGACATAGGTTCTAGAGGGGCCCCCTTGGAAATACTTTTCTCAAACACCTGTGAAGAAATGCAACAAAAGAATATGAATCTTTAGTTGAAAGAAAAACTTTTCCCAACTATTGTAACTCTTAAAATTATGGCTAAAATTCTTGCCACAAAGAAGGATTATATTTAGAAAATAGAATAAAACAAATACAGTCTTGATTGCAGAGCCTGTGTTGATTGCCTAAAGCTTTACATTAGCAAAGAAGCAGTAAGAAAAAAAGGTCAGATATGTCATGCTATCTTTAACTGTTCTATTTGTCACAAGGAAGTATAGACATTTGTTTTGCACAAAGATCAAAAGCAATAGAAA
Source organism: Leucosticte australis (assembly GCA_025504685.1). Lineage (NCBI taxonomy): Eukaryota > Metazoa > Chordata > Aves > Passeriformes > Fringillidae > Leucosticte > Leucosticte australis. Next base: position 27,685,944 of record JANIJU010000003.1, on the reverse strand, counting down.
ATGTCTTATTCATGTGGAAAATGTTATGCTCCTGAAAATGCCCAAATGCTCTCAGCTTCTTTTTGGAGTGCTATTTGATATTTTTGGTAGCTGTAAACCACAGAATCTTTTCTAAGTGCTACTGAATCAATTTACAGCAGACATGATTTTTTACTATTCTCCTTAATTCCGTCAGAGACACATTCATATACCCCGTCCTTGTGCATGTTATAAAGATCTTCATTTTTCCTACGCCTTATCTGCACTTCAGCTGTCTGTTCAATGTGTGTTTTAGACAAAGTATTTCAAGGAGACATCGATGTACAGAATGGGTATGAAGTATTTGACATTAGTTCATTTTTTTCTTTAGAATAGGCCTAATTATTTACCTCAAAGTGCTCTGTACATGTCAGTAAATTATAAGAACACTCACAGTACTTTCATATGCCTCTATTTTACACACAGTTAAGCTCATTTAGAGGAAAGGTTGTGCAACTAACCTTTGTTATGAGGCACGTCACCTGCCAAAACTGAAAGGGGAATGTAATCACTCTTCTGGCTCACAAGTGCTTGCTCCTGTTTTTTTTTCCTTCTTTGGCTTTTTTTTTTTTTTTTGTATGTATGTGGTTTTGGTTTTTTTTTTATTTTTTTTTCTTTGTGTTAATTTCTTCATTTCAGCTTGTCTTTTTCTTCCCTCACTTCTCTAAACCCAAGTAGCTCAGAGAGGTGAGTAGATGAGTCAGGGGAATGGCAGAAAGCAGGAAGAAAAATCCAAGAGGACTTCTTACACATGAGGATGACAATCCTGTATGCTAAGATATAAATGCAATATTTGTAATGTTGACAAGCAGAGTACAATAATTTTGGTACACTAAAAAAAGGCCAGTGTGAAAGAGGAGTTAGTTGTGATTTTTAAGTGAAAGAGGAGTTAGTTGAGGTTTTTAAAAATCATTTATGATTTTTTCTTTTTTTTTTTTTTTAACTGATTTAAGAAATAAACTTCTGATTTAAACTTTCCCTTTTTTTAATGTACACTGTTTTTGGGCCTGAAGAGTAAATAAAAAAATTTAAAATGCATCTTAGTTAGATAATTCTGTAGCTGATCCCTAGATATAAAGATGTTGCTCTAATAACAGCAATGATAAAGCTGAAATCCCATTAGAAAAGACAATATGTCAAGTCAATATTTTTAAAGAAAAGAAAGTTTAATTTTGTTTCATAAAACATGATCTGCCTTGATAAATGAGTTCAATATATTAGACAAACAGTTTCTCAGGATTAAGAAAAATAGTTCAAAGTCTTCTGTCTAGAACAATATAACTCACTTTAATTATAGTTTAATTTTTAATTCTGTTAAAAAATCTTGGCTTAAGGCATAACAAATTGTGTAAAGGGGAATAGAGCCTTCAACAAACCTTTAACACTGATAACACTTGCTACATGCTTTCCATCTGATGTTTTGCAGTTATGTTAACTTTGATAGAATCTTAAAGTTGAGGTCCTGAAATAAAGATTAGGGGAAAGTTACAAAATAGATGTGTCATAGAAAGAAGTGTTCTGGGGAGGAATTACACATATCCTGAGCTTCATTCATGAAGGATAAAAAAGCTTTCAACTTGGCCTGAGATTGGGATTTTAAATACTTTATCAAATCCAGTTATCAAATGCCACTCTTCACTTTACAGATCTACACCTCTTGGTCCCTGTTCTGAATAAATTAAAATGAAAATATCTACTGCTATGAAGAGCTAACAAGTTTGAGCTCTCCCTTTAGCTAACAAAAAAACAAAAACAACAAAAAAAAAAGGCTATGTTTAAGGTCAGGGAATAGATGAAGAGCAGCCTTCAGCATGAGATACTTCTGGTGTTCTCTGTCATAATCTGTCTTTGAACATGTACGTAGGCTTGATCTGGTCTACCCAAACATCATGATGAAAAGATAACTCCAGAATGACTTTAGGGACCACACACTTGAACTTTACACAACTTGAACTAAATTCAGGGAACATAGGAAATCCAGAAATTCTTTTCTTCTGATGACAGGACCTTCAATCACTTCTGCCAAAATATATATATGTGTGTGTGTGTGTGTGTGTGTGTGTGTGTGTGTGTGTGAGTTTATACAAAAGAGATAAACTAGGAGTGGACATTGTCTTTCAGATAGCAAGGGCTGTTGCATGACATATCTATTTTCAGCTCTCCCATAATTGCTGTCTGCCTTTAGTTATTCTCAGACCTACATTTTGTCTGACAGTTTTTCTTCAGAAATGTGAGCCTGAAATGACAAAGAAATGTATTTCTAGTAGGTGTGAAGAGTTCATCTTGGCCAGAGTAGCCAGTGGATGTCAGGAGAGTTTTTCCTTTCATTCAGAAGTGACCATGATAAAGGACATTTACAGGACCATCCAGGAGAATAAGCTTTGCTCTTAGGTGGAGTGAATGTGCTCCAGTGGAGTCCTTACTGTTCATATTTTGCCTGTGGAACAAAGATACTTTAGAGCCCTTCATCTCAGTTCATCTCAGTTTGGGGAAAATCTTAAAGAAAAGACAAAGCAGAAAGAGAGGGGTAATTTGTTAGCCTCTGTCATTTTCTCAAAGGAAGTGTAACTTACTGGGGAATTATATAACCAGGAGAAGTAAAGGTTGTTACACATCAGAAACAGATAGGCACTGAATGACTAATAGGGATGCTAGTAGGTATTTATGGCTCCTCATAGTCTATTTAATGTGAAAAGGTCTAAAGGAGGTTAAATTCCAGCTAAACCTTCTGACAACCGGATAAAACACAGGTTCAAAATATTTTATTTTCTATTAGGCCAAGCAGTCACCTGACTTTGTGTCCAGTGCAAATGATCTCAGGAAATAGCAAAGAACATTACATATCAGTAATTCATTATTCTTATCTGTTTAGATAAATATAAAATCCTTCTCAAAATGGTCTTACCTCCCCTTAGCAGACACATTCAGCCAGAAGAGCCTACAAACCTTGCATAAGTATGACTTCAAAAAACTTGCAACTGCAGAGGAATTCTTATTGATACTTTCTGCATGGAATCTTGGAAAAAAAAATTGTGTAATTTTAGACTAACATTTTTGCAGAGACGTCAGAAGTTGGCACAATCTCTTCAGTCTGGTTTAGACCACTGCCAATTTTTCTACATCTGTGACATCTCACTCCACCTTGACTCAGATGCTTTGTCCACTACCCCACTCCTGGGCTAAATCACCCCGAGGCTAGGATTTAAGAAGGAATACTTGGAAAGCAGACTATCTTCTGGAACACACTGAAGGTATTTTCAGCTACATTATTGTTCAGTTTAACACAATCACTCCCACAATGCCACCTTCAGCTTCCTTCTTGTTTACAAGTATTTGACTTCAGCTCTCATCTATTTTGTTTTGAAGCAAACGTTGTATCAGCAGAGTTAGCTGTTTCTCTGCACTGTCAGTGGGTGGTCAGACACATTGAGACTCTTTCTTAAACTCTAAATCTACCTGTCCTGCCTGTGATGTAAAGCCAGAAACATCCCTGACACAATCAGCAGGGAGATGTGCCAATACACCATAAATAAATACTGTGCAAGCTCTGCTGCTGTCAGATGTGGTATTGTGCATACTCTCAGCACTGATACACTTTGACTGAAAAAAGCCCATCTTCTCAGGCAAACTATAAGGTTTTTAAAAAGACAATAAAAGTGCCTGAAAATTTTGATAAGCATTCCCCTTTTGGTGAGTCTTTCAAGCAGAGACACATTGCTTTTCATGTAGTTCTCAGTCAGAAACCTCATCACTTTCAGCAGTCTGTTAAAGGCTGTATTAACATTTTCTGATATGCTGAAGTGCTGGGTTTTGGGTTTGTAGTGAACACAAGGTTGATAATATAGACATGTTTTAGTTATTGCTGAGCAGGGATTATACAGAGCCAAAGTCTTTTCTGCTCTCAGATTGACAAGCTAGTGAGGATGGTTGGGTGCATGGGAAGCTGGGAGCAGACACAGCTGGAACAGGTGACCCCAACTGACCAGAGGGATATTCCAGAATGTATGACATCGACCTGGGGAGAAGAGAGAGGAACTGGGGACTGTTTGGAGTTAGGGAGCTTGTCATTACAAGTAACTATTATGCATGATGGAACACAGTTTTCCTGGAGATGGCTGAACACTTACCAGTCTACAGGAAATGGTAAATGAATTTTTTATTTTACCATTTTTACATTTACCTGTTTTATTATTATTGTTCTTGTGTGTGCAGCTTTTGGTGTCCTTATTAAACTGTCTTTGGCTCAAGTTACAAATTTTCTCATTTTACTCTTTGGATTCTCTCCCTGGTCCTGCTGGTGGGGAGAAAGTGTGTGGGGTTTGGTTGCTTGATGAGGTGAAACTACAGCACCTTTCCTTTTCCATGACAGCCCCTTGGAGACTTCTGACTGCCTAACAAGTGGAAGGATACACCTGACTTGCAAAGAAGGCTTCAGCATTCGTGGTTGGTTCAGGGAATACCAGAGGCTGCATTGTCACATGGAAGACTCCAGTGCCAGGATCATGGGTCCTGCATCTCCATCCCTCACTCCTAGTTTCTTTTGTATTCATCCCAGCTATGGTGATGTGACACAAAGAGAATTTTACCCAAGAAACAACAGATGTTGCAAGAAAGAGGAAACCTGGGGGAGTCCTGAACTTGCTGTCAGAACAAGGAATTCCTAGTACAAATGGAAATTCATTTGTTGAAAGGCAGTGTTCCTGGTTTTGCTGGACATCCCATCTCTATCCCTTTGTCTGGGAAAATCCCAAAGCTGTAATCTGCCCAGAACAGAAGCGATTTTTCAGTGAGGAAAGGTGAAAATCCTGAATTTATCTGCTGAGGACTTGTCCAACTATTTTTAATGTACCATTGCTTGGGAAATGGGTAGATGATCTGCAACATTAAGACATAGTTAAAAATTGATAATTTTAGGGGACATCCATTTCTTGGTTAAATTATTTGTGAGGTCTCAAGTTTACTGAGAGTTTATTTGGTAGAAACTGTATAGGCAACTGGTATGTAAATCATTGTAAGAGAAACTGGGAAATCCTCTGTTCATTTTTATCTCCTAATTTCACTGATCTATTAATAATTAATAATCTCCAGCATTCTCATCACAGCCTTCAATCAAAGAATTCAAAATTGAGCTACAAGCACTAATTGAGTTTCAGGGAACCCATAAAACAGAATCTAGAGTAATCAAACTTTAAATTCTGTACTTGTATAAACATTGTATGTGAACTGGCAAGACAAGGATAAGCTTGTGTCACTTCCCTGTTTTTCTTTTGTGATGAAAAGTTGAAATTTAGCCATCACAAGGCATCATATGTTTTATTATTAGAAAAAACAATATGACACAGTTGAAAAATAGTAGTGCTAATATTGTTTCTAATTGCTGTGTTACTGTGATAGCTTATCTTACAAGACTACAGCCCTTTGGGTGTTATTCATGAATTGAAAGACAGAGTCCTTTTTAAATAATCATATGATTACCTGTCAAACATCTGTTTGCAGATACCTTATATTATCTCTGCAAGTGCAGCTTCTAACTCAAAAGAGAGCAGCTGTCAATAAGAAACTTAAGAACATGAAACATGGAGAACATGAAAAAGCAATCTCTAGAATGAAAAAGGCGCAAAAAGCTCAGGAAAGAGCCCTTCAGGAAAAGAGTAACATATTGGCATAATAAGAAAGTTACTGAGAGGTAAGTTTTGAGAGCAAAAGATAATGGCAGAGGTGGCTAGGAGAAGAAAAGAGGTTATAAAATGAATGCTTGAGGTTTCACCATTCAGGAAAATGGTTTCTGCTCAAAACAGAGCAGAATTTTTACTGTGAAATATCTTGAGAAAAGAAAATTGAGTTTTGACTCTCCATTGCTAGAATATGAGTGTCTTTACATATATGATATATGCATCTTATTTCCTTCAATTTTCTTATTAGGCACCTTAATTTGCAATAAAAGTTTCCTGTGTGCCAGTGTCCCATCTGTTTGTAGTAACAATGCTATTTTATATTTGAACTTACTGGTGTGTCAAGTACATTCAGATCTACTTATCTTTAAATTTTTCAAAGTTTTCTCTTTTCTTATCTTGTTTTGATTTCTTCAGGAAACATCTCTAAGAAATCTCCTGTAAGCTTTTGGCCACCTTCTTTGATCAAATCTTGAGGTACCAAGAGAACAAGTTACAGTGACACGAGGTGGTCTCATAGGTATGGATAGGGTTCACCCATCACTTTAAATATTTGAAGTGCATTCACACTTTTATAATTATCTTTCTTTTTCAACTAAAGCCTTGTCAAAAGGACATCTCAAATTAAACCCTTTTTAACTAACATGGGTGAAATAAATGCCTCTTCTGTGACTACTTTTCAAATATTTTGCTAATAATAAAACTTTATAATATTGTTTTTCTTTCCTTTAAAACATGAATGGCAAATGCTTTCTTTCCAAGAGGTGTTAAAACAGACACACTTTGATGAAACAAACTTTATTACAGTAGCCCTTTGAAAGGCAGAAATGGAATGAAAAGCATGAGATAATACTGTGCATGAAACCTGGAGCCATTAGGTACATAAAACAAGGAAGAAATTGTGTTAAGCATAGTTAACACTAATTTTATAAAATACAAACAAGATCGTGTTATTTTAATAATTTGTGATAGTCATGAGGCATAGAATTTTAGGAGTATGCTTTCTGTGTCTTGGTGGTAGATTTTAGCACCACTCTTAAAGAAACTTAACTAATTGTTCATGGATCTGTTTGAAATATAGTCCTCTTTATGAAGAACCATGTAGCCACAGGTGAAACTGTAGCTAAGAAGCAGCTTGCTTTGTACTATCTCTTTAGAATCACCCCTGTAGGGAGATCAGCCGTGAATCAAGTATTTTAAATGTTTTACTTCTCTCATTTGCTGAGACGTCTAAATGGCATTGTTGAAATAAGGAGAGAAGATAAAAGCCAGATGGATGTCATTGTACCACGTCTAGAAGTAATACTCATTCACATTGTATATATTATATTATATAATATTTATTATGTGTACAGACAATATTCATACCCAAGTCCACAGTGATACATGATAGAAGCAGGAATAAATCCAATACATATGTTTCCTAAGAAGAAGTTCTGATCATCAGGACATTTTGACTCCTTCAATAAAAAAGCTGACCAAACCAGTCTTGATTTGGAAAAGTAATATTTTAGCAGTCTATATGTTTGAATGTGAAAGTTTTAAAATAACTTATGTATTAGTTTAAATATGCAGACAACTAACACTTTTTTTTTTGTTCTCATAAATACACCTGGCATGCAAGGAACCAGTACTAGTAAGTCTTTCCTATAGATACAAGGAAATGTGAGTAGGAGAGGGAGTATATAAGAGGACAAGCTATTCTGAATGCTGGCATGCTTTTGATTTTTATAGCCAGATGAAAATGAATCTGGGATGGTTTATTGCATAACAGTGATGGAACTGCATTTGAGGGAGCAGGAAAATCTTTCACTTGCTGTTCTGCTGTTGCAGCTGAGCACTATTAGAAAATGAGTGTAAAATGGAAGTTAAAGTCACCTTTCCCAAAACTATTACTATAAAGAAGTGTAAGTTATGTGTTCTTCAGTGATGAAGAAGATTCATTAATATCATATTTTCTTGCATCTAACTCCTCAAGTAAATGACATTGCAAAGGCAATAGTATATTTCCAAGGTAATTTTACCAACACAGAACTGAAAACTCAGAAAAATTTGCACCAAACTTGGTTTAAAATGTGCAAATTTTCCAAGTTTTATGTCCATTAAAAATTACCTTGTAAGTGTTTGCAAGTGCTTTTAAAATTTCTTTTAGATTTTTTTTTTTTTAATATATTTAAACAATGGGAGTTCTGGCTCTGTGGTAATACTGGAACCAAATAGGTCTTGTGCCTCATGAGCAGTCCATTATGAATTTGTTTAAGGAATATTTTAGGATATGCAAACTGTAGCCCTTGCTCACTGTAACCCCTAGTATAGTGTCACTGTGGATTTAGGTGTTGTGTACTAAGCATTGAAGGTTCAGCTTCGCTACGGTGCAAAGTGTCGGTGGAACAGGTGCAGGAAAAGTATTTCAACATACTGTCAAAAGACACTGTACACCAAACAACAGATGTGGTCAGAAGGTAGAGACATATATGTGGGGTCTGATTGTGTTATATCACACAATATGGGCTTTGCAGATAAGAGGTCTTGGTTACTTCTGATTTATACCTTGTATAAAAATAATTAGATGCAAAGAAACTGCTCTAAATTCAATAGTGATTTCCTGGATGCAAACAAATAGGCAACAACAAAAACAACAAAAAGACAAAATAGGAAATAGTTTCTCTATGTGACAGCCCTGAAACTGTAGAGAAAATTAAAGCAATAAATTAAAGCCTTAATAAGAATTTCACATTTTATTAATTTTTCAAGGGTTGTCTAGATCCTTAAGGACAGCAGCAATGAAAACAAGTCTAGCTCTGGATAAAGACTGATGGATTTTATATACAGATTTTATACATATGAGCTAAACCATTAATTGCCTCAAGTGCTGTGGTTGAGAACATTCAGTTTTTCAACTGGTAAGAAAGGAGTGCCCAAGGAAAGAAGTTTCTTTCAAAATCACTGTCTAATGTTTTTGTTTTACCTGTTTCATTACAAACTCTAATTTTGTATGAGTTCAAATACATTTTTGCAGTTGCAACTCATAAATGTTTCCCATAGTGGAAACCTTACTGAGATATGTTTACTCCTGGCTGCTTTCCTGCTTCTTTGTCAGAATTCACCTCAGTGTTCTGATACATCTGTTTGAGGTACCAAGATATGCTTTTTTAGGTACATGGAATTGACAGCTTCAAGAGCAGATCCTCCTGGCAATAGAAGTAGTAGCGTGGAATCTTTGGGCTGAAGTACCTTATAGTTTTCAAAGTAAGGTGTTAAAAGGAAGACTCCAGTTTAGCTCTTCTCTCCACTTCAAATGGCAAGAAAATAGCAGAGAAAGGAGGTTTGGAGCATGAAAGAGTCCTATAAATGTAATTGACTGTATTCGTCGTCAAGTCAGCTTTGATTACTGGAATCCTCCACACTAAAATGCATGAGTCTGTTTATTCTGTGTTAAAGAATTAAATCCTCCACTAGAAAACTAACCACTCTTTGTTGAAGAATATTAAACCCCACAGTATTGGCTTTCCTATGGTCTGTATTGGGCTCTTATACTTGGACATAATGGTGGAGAAAGATTGATCATAAGAAATGAAAAAAAAATTGGCAGTCAAGGATAAGTTTCAGTTGGTCTGTTTGACATTAGCCCTCATATATCCATAAGTACCAAGAGTAATTGAGAGTTTAACTTTCAACTGAAAAGAGAGAAGACAGTGAAAAATGCAGTTCTAGGTATCTGTCAATACACTAAACTATGTACGTCATCACATTTAATTTTATCATGAAAACATATTCAGAAGAAGAAGCTTTGGTTTTTTTGAAAGAAATGTTTTCATAAAAGTTTAGTCAAATACATCTTTTAGTTAGCTATATTGTTCCTGTCTTACTGATGTGTTTTACATTATAAAGACAAGGATTTTCTTCTGAAAAGCACTAGTCCTGGAATTAAATAAGTTATCACATAGCTTCATGTTGTGTTCAGACCCCAAATCATAAAACACAGAGGATAGGAGTCTTTACTATACAGCACAAAATTAAAGACAATAGACAAGTCTTTTTCTCTAGTAGCCTTGGAAATTCTCTCACTGCATCAGACTCTGCACTGTATAACGATTTATATGTTTACTTTATAAGTGGTTAATTTATAAACACATATCTATGAAACTATCATGAAAAGATACTTTGATTTACACTGGGGAAAATATTTTTTAACTTCTTTTTTTTCTTTTCTTTAGCTGTTACAGTAGACACATCTTGGCGTGAACATTCATGGCTGAGGTCCAGTTTGCCTACCTCAAAAGGAGCACAAAGGATGTGAAGATTCTACACAGGATAAAAGTGAACAACTATCAAGGACATTCTCACACATATTCAAGCTTAACTTGCTCTGTCACTCAATACACATAAGGAAGTGCAGGGATTATCATAGCAGACCTTTTAATTTGTGTGTCCTTTTTCAAATATTAATAGCAGATCTTTCAGAGAAAAGCACAGCAGCTCAGTGATGAGTAGATAAAAATTCATATGCTCACTAGGAAAGATAATACTATGTCCCTTTCAAGAATTAGAAGTTAAGCTTGGGAAAAAAATTAAAAATTTCATGTTTTTTGTTTCAAATTTTAAAAGCTGGCTGAAATTTCAGATTTCATATTTTTAAAAATCTCAGCAGTTTTTGATTGTTTTCAGTACAAACACTTCCATACCTTGGACTGAAAATCTTGTCTTGCTGGCATATTAGTTTGAAGAGACCTCAGGTTTCTTGGATATAAGTACTCAGTGTTTCAAGTACTTATCTATGGAAAAGCTGCTATATGATTTCTCAGATCTTTCTAATTGACAAGAATAGTCTTGGATTGGCTGTGAAGCAGCTTCAGTTATGTTTTATATTTGAAACCTGTCAAAATCTGTTGTCTAGCTTAATAAAAGCTAATTACTCTCTAATACCACTAGAGTAGCAGGGATGTTTTCTACTAAAAATATTAAGTAATTGTTATTATTTGTTTCATCAGAACTGAGGTATTGGCAGAAAATACAATCAGCTCTATATGAGAAGATTCATAAAAGACTGCCATAGCATCACACACATGAAAATAAATTTGCCATCACCAAGTTGTGGGTCTAATTTCAAAACCGACAGCTTGTGTTGAGCAGATTTTATCATATTAAGTGTTAGATAAACACTGTGAAAAACACCTATAAAAGAACTGCTAATTTTTTCTTCAAATTTTTGTAAATCTCTCTCCAGAAATCTTCATAGAACTAGTTGTTTTACAAACACTTCCGTGTGAGCTTTCCTCTTTAATATATTCATAGAGTTTTCACCATGACTGAATATTAGTTCGTCCATATCATTTTGTCATTGCACTTCACCTGACTTGTCACACTCACTCTATATGCACTTGTGAGGGTGATGAAAGACGTTTGGGTCTTTGTGTTTGTGTCTGGTCCCTCTCCCCACTCCCACAGTCTCTGATGGGCAATGTGGTTGTTGCTAGGACAGAAACACCAGGTTAGTATTGCACGGGGAACTGTCCAGATGCTTACGCAATTACTGCATTTACACTATTCCAGAGATAGAGAAGCTGAGGAGATTTCAACTGACTTTGGTGTGCATAAACCTGCAAAGGGGTATAAAAGGCTGGTGGAGATTGAGTCAACCCTGAAAACCCATCTCAGAGGATGCAGATGCTTTCTGAGTGAATCTCCACCCTGACAAGGACAGAATTTTGGTCACTTTTGCATAGGTGAGTAAAAAGTGTTAAGACCCAGTCAAATATGGAGATAAAATCCTAAAGTAGCACTATGGGTGCTTTTTTTCTTCCTTTGTAATTATGAAGTCTGCAGGGCCAAATAAATTCATATGCTTCCAGATGAACCTGCTTGTATTATAATCCTTTAGACACAGATTGTTGGTGAAATCTTAGACTAAGTGAACCCAGGTACAGTTAGGCTTCTCAGAAGTTCAGGGAACAAGGGGTCTTACTGAAGTTTGTGACTCAACAGGAGAGATTATGACCTGACGGTACTATAATACATTGTAACAAGACACATAATAGTTAGATACCAAGTTGACAATATTTAGATTCTGTTTTAGCAGTAAATCTAATAATAATCATCCACATAGTTGCTGTGTCCTGCTTTCTGCACTTGTCTGTACCTTACCTATAGGTAGGGTTCAGGATGACAGCTCCCTATGCTTCAATATATGGTGAGGCAAACAAATACTTAAAGAGCTAGAGAACTATAAAAACTTCTCTGCAAATTATTCAAGCACTTTCTAAAGTATTTAGGCTAGGAAGAGAGGAATGACAGAATAATTTCCAAGAAAAAAAAGAAAATGAACCAAGATATGTTATTTTGTTTGGGCTAAAAAAGTAAAATTACTTATTTTTTGTAGCTGCTTTCATTTCCAGGTTAAACAGCTGCATAAAATGAACTAGCACTGAAAGCTTCATTCTTGTCTTTTAGCAGGAAAAAAGTCAGTGAGTTTTCAGGGTTTTCTAAATGAGTTTAGGCATGTTATTCATGGGTGTCTGAATTGATTTCCAACTCAATTCAACTATTATGTCTGTTTCCAGAATTCTCTCACATGATGAGTGAAAAATCATAATCCTATATTAGTCCAAATGAAGTGGAATAATATGGGTGCATAAAAAAAAATAGGGTAGGGTAATTTTTTAGAAAAATACCTTATAAGGAGCAAATGTAGCCAGTTATAAGTCTCAGGTGTGTTCACATACAGATTTATATTAGTACTAGATGGAATCTACCAATGGGCTTCACTCTTTGCAAAGAGTGGAAGGTGGAGGAACAGTCCAGTGTCAGCTTCTCTAGTTGGTTTTTTTTTTTTTCACATTTAAAATTTGGTCTTACTACTCATATCCTCCAAATTAAAGATAGGATTTACAATCGAAGAGGAGGAGAAGAGATAAGAGAAAGAAAAGTGAAATAATGGTATAAATCTGAATGAACTCATAAACCTTTAGATAAAAATGTGTGTAAGGATAGTTAGCTCATGATAGTTAACATGTCTTTGTCTTATACAGCTGACACTATATCTGTTAATCTCAGCTAGAGAACCTCTTCAGAAATTATATTCAGAACACTAAATTACACTCCTCTGACTATTAGGAGAAGGAGCTTTTACCTGTTTATTCAGCATACATTTTAAAAGATACATTTGGTACATGCAAGCATAGATATTTTATTAGGTCGCATTAAAAACAAACTAAATTAGGAACCGGTGGGTATCAAACAACATTTAGCTCTGCCCATGTCTTTGCAGAAGAGAACACATGTGTGGTGTATTGCCCTTGAACATGTCTTGACTGGATGTCAGGTACCCACCAAAGCCACTCTTACCATCTTTCCTCCTGTAGGGCCCAAACAACATGTTCAATGAGACTTTTAAAAGGGCTTATGGATGTTGTCTTGGTTTGGAAAAAAAGACAGGTGCCTGCTAAAGAAGGCAGGAGTTTCCCCGAAAATGGAGAATGCAAACCCTCCCCACCCCTCTGAATTGCTAGGAATGTTAAATTAAGGGGCTCTCAGGCAAAAAAATATTGGAGCAGGAAATGACAGTTCTTTAATAGGGAAGGGAAAAAAACCAAAACATAAAAAAAAAAAAAAAAATGCAGTACACTAAAATGACAGAGTCAGAACTCAACCTGACACCCTGTTGGTCAGGGTGTTGGTAGCAGTCCAGTTGGAAAAGTGGCTGCAGTCCTCCTGGAGTGTCAGGTGTGATTCTGTAGGAGTGGCGGGGGTGGGGGGAGGTCCTGTAGAGAAAGGGTGTATTCTTCCTCCGCAGATCCATGGAAGTAGAAGCAGCTGCTGTTCCTCTGGGAAATCCAGTGGAGAAGCTGTGCTGGTGTGTCAGAATCTCCAGATTATATCTGGATAGCAATGCTTGGCTCCTCCCTCTGGGCGGAGCATCTCACAATGGGATGTTATAGTTCTTATCAGTCATGTGGTGACATTCAATAGCCTGTTATCAGGGGATGCCCCCAGCCCAGGGAGGAGTCATTGTGATCACTCAGAGAGAGAGATAAGGGGAACTGCCCACTTGACACCAGACAACTGCCATACAGATGGTAACAGAATACATCTTGCCTTGCAATCCAGAACAGATGTTCATGCAAATTCTGAGTTAGATGCAAAGGAGAAATATCAAGAAGATATTCTGAAGAGGTCAAAACAACAAAAATAACTTTATTGGCAACTGTAGAAAATCAGAATTCTGGCAAAAGCTTAGTGCTGCATTCAATCAACAAAATACACTTATCAAGGCATTAAATTGGCCCATTAAACTTACCAAACTATAAGACCATTCAAATTTAAGTTAAAAATTACAAGAGGGAATTAGAAGAAAGAGAGAACGACAGAAAAGATGTGGAAAAGCACACATAGAGCTACTAACTCCTGGATTCCAGCAGTGTTCAGATAGAGATTCCAAGAGGAGATAGGTTGAATATGTCTAATTGCTTTGTGTTTGGCCTTAAATAACCCTTAGCTTTTCTGGGCCCTTCCTTCAGGTAGGATTTCTGGTAAATTGGCCACTTAGGATCTGGACCGGGGTTCCAGGGGTGGGGTGTGGAGAATTGACTCTGGTGTGCCAGGGATTGGCAGCTGCTGCGGGGATACTGGCTCTAGGGATGGGGGATGCACCAGAGCACAGCCCCACACATGTGCATCCCAAAAGGTCTCAAAACATCTTTGCAGTCTCTCACAGCTCCTCAGCTGGGCAGAGGACATAAAAGATAAGGAAAGATGAGTTAAGATGAGAACAGGGAAAGATCACTCTTCAATTACTGCCATGGGCAAGAAAGACTTGACTCAGGAGAAATTACTTTAGTTTTTTATCAATTAAATAAGAACAGGATAAAGAGAAATAAATCCAAATCTTAAAAGTCTCTTCTCCCCACACCTCCATTCTTCTCAGACTCAACTTCACAATTTTCTCTTCCTCCTTCCCTGCAGTAATGCAGGGAGATGAGAAACGGGGACTGTGTCTGTTCATCACAAATTGTCTCTACCACTCCTGCCTCCACCAGGCAGGGACTCCTCACACACTTCACTTCCAGCATGAGGTCCTTCCCACAGGATGCAAATCTTCATCAACTTCTTCATCATGGGTACCCCATGGGCTCACAAGTCCTGCCTGCAAGCCTGTTCCAGCACAAACTCCTCTCTCCATGGGTCCTCCCAGAAGCCTCCTCCAGCATGTGATTCCCACATAGTCACACTCTCCTGCCAGGTGCATCCACCTGCTGCAGCATGGGGACATCTACAGCCTGCAGGTAGGTCTCTACTCCACCACAGACCTCCATGGGCTGCAGACCACAGCCTGTCTCATCGTGACCTGCACCACAGGCTGCAGGGGAATCTCGGTTTCAGTGCCTGAAGCACCTCCTCCTCCTCCTTCTCTGCTGGTCTTTGTGTCTGTGGGACTGCTGCTCTCACATGCTCTCCCTCCTCTTTTTCCTGGATAAAACAGTCATTTGAAAGTAGTTGCTCCCCTTAAACTTGTTATTCCAGAGGTGCTACCACCAAGTCCGAAGGACTCAGTTTTGGCCAGGGGCAAGCCTGACTTGGAGCCATATGGCACTGAATCTTTTGGACATGGATGAAGCTTCTAGCAGCTTCTCACAGAAACCACCCCTGTAGCCTCCCCATGGACAAAATCTTGCAATGCAAATTCAATGCACTGTAATTTCTCCCCTAGTGAAGTATTCAGATTCAGGCTACAACACAAAAGCTTTCTTTTGCTAGAAACCAGTTTTTCCTTTCACATTTGCCCAAAATGGTCTCCAGTTCTCTGAAAGAGGCTTCTGCATGATTAGTTGAAAAAGCTGATGCAGCTTCTTTTAAGTGAGCCTTTAAGGCAAAGGAGGATAGTAGAGATCAAACCAAACCACAAACTTATGGCAGCTAGAGTTTGCTTATTTACATACCTATAACTTCATATGCAAAGAGGTTGGCACTTCATTATTGTATTATATGACTGAAAATAAGCTGAATATTTAGCTAAATAATCTAACCCAGCTCCAGGAATATTTCCTATTACCACCTGAGATTCATTCTTCATGCAAAGAGTGTGCAGTACTGAAGAAGAAATAAAGTTAACAAATGTAGTTAGTATCTCTTCTTGCTCAGAAGATGCCCCTAAGGCAAAATGCCAGTCCTTTTATACTTGATAGGGATTTTGCTATTGACTTCAATGAGTCCCGTGTTTACATGTAATTTAGCCAGCTTTATTATATATATTTCCCTGAAGGCACCATTGACATTTTTGAAAGTTCTGTGCATTAATTTAATTTATATACCTATAACAATTGTTTACAGAATAAAAAAATAAAGAGAAAACCTAGTCAACAAACCTAGTCTACTTTGTCTTCAAAATGCAGTCTTCTACTGCACTAAAATTTTGGTTAAATTACCAGTACAGTGTATTGCATTTGGCAATAGTGGGACTTTTCATGCTCTCAAAACAGTGACTGTTTAAACACTGAATTTATGTACTTAAAAGGAAACTTGATAGTAGGTGTTAATTTTTTTCCCTTAAAATTACTTATGTGAAGTAAACAGCTGCAAACTGTTAATGAGATATTTGCTGATGACCTTCTTGCACCTCCTTAGGTTTTCAAAATTTACTTTTTTTTTTTTTTTTTTTTTTTTTTTTTTTTTTTTTTTTTTTTTTTTGACTGCTGGGCTGTCTCTGTCTCTACAATCCTCTTTCAGGGAGTTGTAGAGACATGAGGTCCTGAGACTCCTTTTACTCCAGGCTAAACAACTCCAGTTCCCTCAGCCAATCCTCATAGGTCGTGGTCTCCAGACTCTTCACCTGCCTTGTTGCTCTTTGGACTTTCTCTGGCACCTCAATGAGTTTATTGTAGTAAGTGACCCAAAACTCAGCACTGAACAAGGTTCTGCCCCACCTGTGCCAAGCACAGAGGAACAATCACTACCTCGTCCTACTGGCCCTGGGCACTGGGACACCCTGCCAGCTCATGGTCAGCTACTGTCAACCAGCACTCCCATGTCATTTCTCAAGGTGCAGCTTTCCAGTCACTCTTTCCCCAGCCTGCAATGCCGTGGGGGACTGCTGTGACGCAGCTGCAAGAAACTCCGTCTTGTTGAACTTCATGGAATTGGCCTCTATCCATCAATGCAGCCTGTCTAGATCCCTTTAAAGAACCTTCCTAACCCCCAACAGATCAACATTCCCACCCAAATTGGTGTCCTATGCAAACTAGCAAATCCCTTTGTCCAGATCATTGATAAAGACGTAAACAGGACTGGGGAGCATCACTTGTGACCAGCCACCAGTGGGGACTGGCCATCCAGCCAGTCTTCTACCCAGTCAACAGAACACCTTTCCAAGCTGTGACAAACAAGTTTTTCCAGCAGAATGCTGTGGGAAATGATATCAAAGGCCTTACTAAAGACAACATGCACATCCATTTAGTGGGTCACCTTGTCATAAAAAGAGATCAGGTTGGACAGGCAGGACCTGCTTTTTCTAAACCTGTGTTGGCAGGGCCTGATCCCCTGGTTATCCAGCATGTGTCCGGCTGAGTGATCACATTCAAGATGATCTGTTCCATAACCTTTGGCAGCACTGAGGTTAGGCTGACAGGTCTGTAGTTCCCTGGATACTCCTTCCAACACTTTTTGTGGGTGGGTGTCACATTGGCCAACCCACAGTTATCTGGGTCCTCCCCCACTATCCAGGATGGCTGATAAATCCTGCAAAGTGGCTCAATGAGCTCTTCTGACAGGTGCCTCAGCACACTTGGGTGAACCCCACACAGCCCTATAGACCTGGGCCTGTCTAAGTGGTGTAGCAGGGTGTTAAATAGTCCCTTGTGATTTTGATAATAGGCCATAGGTTGACAGCCTCAGCAACACTTCCAAGCTAGATGAAACATCATCCTCATTATTTTTGAGCTACACACGCAGATCCTCATAGCAATTGTGCAAGGGCCCCTGGGAAGGCAGAATAGTCACAGAGGAGATGTACCTGCTCCAACAGGTGGAAGCTTTTTGCCATTGACTCCTATCCCTTAAGTCAGTCCCTGTTGCAGGAAAGCAAGGGTGCAATTCCAGTAGTCTCTCTACTGAACTCCCATCATCTGCATGTTGATTTATAATCATACAATATCCTTATGGATGTTGGAAGGTACCTATGAAGATCATTGTATCGAATCCCTGACTTCAAGCTGAGCAATCTAAAATTAAATTATATATCTAAGAGCATTGCTTATTTTCATCTTGAATACCCACAGAATTGGGGTGATAATAGTTCTTTTAGGGGAGCTTGTTCCACTGCTGAATCATCATCTTAGGGAAGAACTTAGTAATTGCTTTAAGCCATTTCTTCATGTCCTATCATCGACTCCAGAGACAAATGATCAGCACACCCCCACCAAATTGCATTAATCAACATTAAGGTTAGTTTATATTTTGCATTAAATTATTGAAAATGCAAAGTAAATAGAAAATTCCTTGGTCATCCATGAAGAAATTTTAAATCCAGGAAAAAACCCAGCAAACAAATAAAGAGAGGGTTTCTGAAATTTTACACCACTATAGCTGAATGTAGAAAAAGTGGAGATGGGGATTTAAAACTGAAGGGAAGAAGCTGTATCATTATCTATCTTGCAAAGACATGAATCAGCAAAATTTGAAAAAAATAACCTTCTGCCTCTGGAGACCTGGTTTAAAAATGCATAATAAGTAAAAAATTGTGTTCTATGGCTTCCCCATTTAGCTAGCATTTGTACTGTTAAATGCAAAACAAAACAAAACTAAACAAAGAAACAGCAAAAACAATGAAAGACCTAATTCCTTAACATGACTGTCAGGAAGAAGAGAGTTATCAATAGCAGGGTAGCAGAATAGGAAGAATATGGCAGGGCAAAATTGAAGTATATTGGCATCTGTCTTCAGTGTGTTGAGCTCTAATTAGTGCTATTAGGTTCTCATTTTTAGGAGTCAGACATCCAGCACACAATCATGTACTACAAAACCTGAAAAGCAGTTGCACAGGAATAGGAGAGGATCTGTGGCGGCTCCTGCTGAGAATGGCCTGTGGCCAGCAGGGACTGTGGGCAGACATCCGGCAGCTTGCCTGTGAAACAAAAGCTGCTGTGCTGGATTACTGTGGCTGTTCACTATAGATGAGATTGCCGTGGCACCACCTGGAAGTTAGAAAGACAGGGACCTTCTGATGATGGCTCCTGGGTGGCTTTTGCTGAGCCCTACAACCTTAGCCAGTGGATGGCAGTACCAATTTCCACTGCTATGCAAAGAGAATAGGTTAAAATTCTTTTGCACTGGATTCTTCAGACCACACATTATGGTAGAAAGAATTATACTATTTTTGAAGATACTATAGAAATATGCCTCATCATAAAATTTCATTACAGAAACTCCATACTGGACAGCATTTTGGTTTTTTACATTCTAGCAGTAGAAATGACACTAAAAGTGAAGGAAATCTTTTGCTATATTTTCACCATATGACCATTGTCACTTGGTCCAAAAGAGAGCTAGCATCTGCTTAAACTGTCTTGCCTTCAAGCAGAAGGTTGGGGTGTGGATGCATCTATTGCTATGGCAAACTGTGGGTCAGGGGAAAGTACTTGAGCAGTAATTAACTTTGGAGAGTTGAAAAGGAATTGGTAAGAACCTACTTGTTTGTTAGAAGACTAGCTGTAATGATTCAGGGTCTGAGTGGGTCAGCTGATAAAGTGCAGGATTTGATGCATTATAATTAGAGAAATAGACAAATAGATTTACAGATTTATTTTTTTTTTTTCACATGCAAATGCGCATAATCATAAAAGAAGTTTCTAACCATATATAAGGGTCAAGGCAAGAAACAAGGGGATGTGTATTATAATCTGAAAACGGGCATCTCCAAAGTGACACATGGGGAACTTCTCTGGCCTGGAACTTTATAGCAATAACTAGTTCAAGAAAATACTTATCCTGCAGGGAAGCCAGAAATTATAATTGGAATAAGATGTATTGTTTCAGGTGAATGCACTGCATGTACAGAATAAGTAGGCTAACTCAGCTGACCTGAAGATTGAAACCAATTCAGTTACCATATATCTGTCCTATATGTCACATAACCAATGTGTGGCAGGGTTTTTTGTTTGTTTGTTGTGGGAAGTGGGGTTGGGTTTTTTTTGTTTTCCTTGGGGTTTTTTTACAGTTTTAATCTTCTTTTTTATGCACAGGAGGCTGAATCATACTGGGAAGTGAATACTGGTTTCAATAACCAAATTATAATTTAATTTCTACAGAATATGTCTCTTTAAATGGTTTGATGCTCTCCTCCGGGCATTGCGTCTGGATCCACTAGCAATTCCACAAATAAGTGTTTCTTTGACACAGTGCTGCTTTTTCCCTGCTGTCTTCCACTTCTGGACCCACTAGGAATTCCACATTGGGTATTTCTTTGACACAATCTCTTTCTCTTCCAGCTGTCTCACTCATTTTCATCCTCTTGCCATAAGATTTGAAATGGAAAAGACATGGGTAGAAAAAACAGACTGTAAAAGCTTCTGAATTGGCTCACCTCAGAAGCACACAAAGAAATAATTTCCAGCAAACATTAGTCAATAACTATAATTTTCCATATATTTCCAAGGTACTATGACCACAAGAAAAATTCTTCAACAGGTACTTACAGGCAATGAACTTTACAGGAAATACCAAAAAATACTGCTACAGCAGTATTTTATCATTCTAAGTCAATTAAATCAAAAGACAAAATTGGAATAATTCTAAAGTTTATGCTTAAAAGAAAAGAGCTAGTCATTAAACCAAGAGTGAAACCCATGTAAGACAAGAGGCACATTTGGGATGGCTTTTGTTTTATGAAGTTTGATGCAACTATGATGAAGGCATGATGACGTGGTTTTAGTAGTTATTTACTGCGCATATTTTTTGTCAGATTTGTGTTATCATACTGCCATACAATAGTGCTTTATTCTGTGTTTTTGTGGGAAAATGAGTCTTGCTGTCAGTGGCATTCCCACGCTATGAACCATTTTCGAACCAAAATCATGGGTCTTGAGACTCCTCACCTGTCCCTTAAAACCCTGCTCATTGTTGCAATTAATCGTTTGCATTTCAGAATGAACTGTTCAACATAAGCATAATTTGGAATCCTATGTTCTTGCTCTGACAAGAGTATTTTCTACTTACTCTGATGGCATAGTCAGTCAGACAGGGCTTACTGGTTGAGGGAACTGCATTTGCAATGTGCAAGTGGAGCTCTGCACAAGCAAGGATCGACCTACATCAGAAAATCTAGTGAAATAATTTGTGGATCTCATTATTTCTTTCTGTCATTATGAGACACAGAAACAAGGTGAACTAAATAGCTCCTTCCTTAACCAAATGATAAAAATATAGAACTAAATAAGGGATTAATTCTCTGTCCAGTAGTAGTTTAACCATTCCTCTGTCAAAAGTAGATTATTGACTTCTCTACAAAGGTATCTAAAAAGACATTAATCTTCCTTTTAAGATTAACCAAGGGTAAAGATTCTATTTAAGAATTACACCACAAAGGACTTATGAGATTGGAAGATCTTTGCAACCACTACAAGAAAAAAAAGTATATACACATTTGAGATTTCAAATCCTAGTAAATGTATTCTGGAATATCTTGTCACAATGTCAAAAGTAGAAAACCTTGAAGGTGTGGAAAAATACTTATAAAGATGGAAGCATAGCACCCTTTCTTAAGCTAAAACAAGCCAAGCAATTTCATGAAGGCGATGAGAAAATGAAAGGATGACAGTCATAGATACTTTAAATTGGGCAAGCCATGACAAAAATATGTTTTCCTCTTTCCAGAAGAAAAGAAAATAAAATGTTCAGCAACGAACAAGCAGCAGTGTGCTTTGATCCCATCACTCAACCTACAGTACAGCTCTTTCCTGTTCATCTCTGCCAGAAAGCCACTAACAACAGCAATCAGACCAAACAAACAGAAGCCTAGAGGAACATCAAGAAAAAGCAGCCTTCCACTTCAACGACACAGAGATGAATTTTGCAATATTGGTGAAAGCAAATGAGATTAATGTTTTCATTATCATCACTTTTATTTGATACTGAATTGTTTATAGTATACTGATGGCTTATCCTGTTAGGAAACTGCCTTTGATTTACTTCTGTGAATAGGAAGGCTTATGCTAAACTTGGCAAACAGAAAAATTACAAGATTCATTTCAATGCAATATTCTTGATATTTATTTCTGTCTCAAGGTTTGTCCTTTAAATATTCCTTCTGAAAAACTAGGATGGATCATGTCTTTCAACCTTAAAGACTTAAAAATTATGCTGCTAATTCTCAGCTCTATTGATTCAGGGAATAAGGTCCTTGAATTTTTCCAAACGCCAGTGCATTTAAGTAGTGCAGACTCTACTGAAGGCTTCCACACAGGAAGACATTAGAAACATTATAACTAAATTATTCTGTGCCTAGGATCATATTTTTTTTAAATTTTTGTTTTATTTTCTTCTTTAATAAACATAAAGTCATTAGTAAGATTAAGGACCACCTTTGTTCATTTTTTCTACTTCTTTTCTTTTAGCCACATTGTCTGCTAAAGTGTGATAGAGGTCTTGTTGCACAAGTCACTCCCTAGATCATTAAAATGCAGCTTTCAATGTTTTTCTTCCTTTACATTATGAATTATGTTTGGTCTTTAAAGAAAAAAATGCTTTCTTGTCAGACTGCCGTGTTTCATAGATCACGCTGATGTTACATTAGAGTGAACTGATACAAGTCAATGGAAAGAACATAATCATCTGTCTTGTATCTACAACAATACTCTTAGCATAAGAGCAATAAAAAACAACAACATTTAATTACAATTTGATAGTTGTAGGTACTGCACCTGACCTGTGATCTTTTGCAGGTTACCAATAAAAAGCAATGCTTTTGCATTGCATGCTTTAGTTTGGATTCTTCAGATGATTGCACCTGAGTAAGAATAATATGTTGATAAATTATCAGGCTCAATACTAGCAGAAATATTAAAATAACATGGCTGACTTTATGTTCTTTGGCAGGCACAGTGTCTTCTGCTACTAATAGTATGCATTTAAGTTACTATCTAGTGTTGACCTAAAAAGATGTTTGTGAATTGCTCTCTGCTTTAAGCTTCTTTTTTAGGCATCTATGTAAAATTTAAAATTCATGCCACTCATTTTCTCAATGCTTTTTTAGGCTACGTACAGCTTACTAAAACCTTAAATGTCATAAAAGAAACAATTATTTGCTCTACTGTTAAAACTGACTGAGTAGTAAGGTTTGTGCATGTTATTGCAGTCACATCCAAGGAATCCATTCTCATCGTTTTCTAAAGCACACAAAGAAAAAGGAAAAATAGAATGCAACCAATTAAACATACCTGATAATAATAAATTTGCTTTTGAATATCTATAAGTAGCTTTGGTTTCTTTGCCCCCATTAATAGTTTATTTTCTGGTCAGGTGCACTATTGATTGTTTTTCACTGAAACTATTTTTTCCTCATTAGCTTTCCAAACTTTCTTGCCTCAATTTTTATCAGAGACAAAAAAGCTGAGAAAGATTATGTGAGACCTGTCGCTTAGCAACAGTCCTATTCCTAAAACGATAGGGGCTGAGCACTCGATGTCATCTTCTCATGAAAGAAGTCAGATATTTGTCCATTTGCACCACAGTGCCTCAAGGCTTGTCCCTCTATTTCCCTCCCCTCCTCAATTAAAAGAGAAAGTCTAATTAGTCATGAACTCACAGTTTATATAATGCACCTGCAACTTACATGCTCTTTATATTTGGTGCTTCTGTATTTTTCCATGTGAAAACAAGTGCTTATGTTTCATCTCCCTACAGTGCAGGTAGAAGAACATAAAAGTGCTGACAGGTAGAAAAGTTAATAGAAGGATCGGAGAAGGAAGAAGAGAAAAGAAGAGGAATGTTTGGGGGAGAGCAAACCCCATCTTTTTTTATACTCAGAAATAATTTTACCGTTCAAAGAAGATTTTTGGCCCTTCTAGGATGCCTGGCCCCTTAAGTCCTACAGAATTCAAGAGTGCAGAAGCCTGCAGAAAAAGAAATGCACTCTTTAGCTGAGAAAAGTAACATTTTTTATTTGTTGGTTTGTTGGTTTTGTTTTAGGAGACAGAAATTCTTCATCTGTTTACAAAACCAGTTCATTTACATTCCTGCTATAATTGCCCACAACTAAAAATCCTTCTACATTAATAAAATTAACATGCCGCTTAGGGCATGAATGTACAGACTGTACAGAACAGATGACAGGTCCTACAGGAGAACCGTTTGAACAAACACTGAGAGAATATGAACAACAAGAAAACTAAATAGAAACAGAAGTGTGATGTGTTTTAACCACACAGCCTGTTGCTCACTCCAGTGGGATCAGGGAGAAGAAAACTCACAGGCTGAAATAAGGACAGTTTAATAGTGGAAAAAACCCCTGCATGCACAAGGAAAGCAAAACAAAAATTCAGTCACTACTTCCCATGGGCAGACAGGAATTCACTCATCTCAAGGAAATCCAGGGTCAATTGCATTTTATGTTTGCTTAGGGAGACAAACACCATCACTTTTCCCCTTTTCTCTCTGCCTTCTCCAACTTTATATGCTGAGCATGGCGGCATGGCATCATCATATGGTGTTGGATATTTGCATCAGCTGGGGTCACCTGCCCCAGCTCTATTCCTTCACCAGCTTCTCAGCAATATAAAGTTGGGGAAAGAAGAAGAAGGGGGTGGATGTTCAGGGTGATGGCACTTTTCTGCCCAAGTTAACACTAGGCATGATGGAGTGTTGCTTTCCTAAGGATGCCCACAGGAAGCTGGGAATTAAATCCTTGTTTTTCTTTGCTTGTATACAAAACTTTTACTTTTCATATTAAACTGTCTGTATCTCAACCCATGATACTTTGCCCTTAGGTTTCTCTCACCCCTTATGCTGGGCAGAATGAGCAAGTGTCTTTGTGGGGCTTAGTTGCCAGCTGTGGTTAAACCATGATGGAACTGCAGAGTAAGGGACATCTTTGAAAAGCAGAAGCAGCTCCTCTGCAGATGAACCTCCACCAGAAATTTTCTGGTTTAAAAAGAGAGGAAATATTGGCTCCAATGTTTCCAGTAGAATCCAGTAGGATCCAATAGAATCCAGGGTTTGTAAAATCTCTTTCAATGATTTGTAAAATCTCTTTTCAGTGGTTTGTCTAGTGCATTGATGAGAAGCTCTTTTTATGGAGGGTTTGGTTTACTGAGTAAAGGAGGATGGAATTACCAGTGTGACATAGATGCTGCACTTGTGATCATGCTGGGGTTTGTATTTTAGCTCAGAAGGTACAGGTGATATTCTTGATGGTTTTTCCACCTCAGATCCTTGCTCTCTGCTATTCACTGAGATGCCAGATGAGGGATGGCTGGAGGCAAGATCTGCTCATCAGCCTCAGTGTTTTTGTAAAATGTTTAAGGTCACAGTAATCTGTTGCTCATGCTGGTTTTTCATGCGTATGCCTGAGTGCACTCCATCTTGCAGTCACATTATGCACAGCTGTCACAGACAAGTTATATATATGAAGTGGAAGGAGTTCAATGCTCACTTGAACTCTTCAGTCTTCAAGAGCCAGGCTGTGATTTTCCAAGCAGGGCATTTGACCCAAGGGACCAGAGAATATACAAATTCACTATGACATCAGACAGGTAGATATCTTCAAGCCTGGTAAGGTGGGAGCAATGCAACTACCAAATACCAAAGGCAGAGGCTTGAGTGCTTATTAGATATGCTGAGGCCTTTATAGTGTTCTTACAAGCAAAGGTATCCTGGTGACATAAGAGCAATTCGCTATCATGGTAGTACTTTGTTGGGTGTTCCCCCCTTTTCTATCTGACATAAATATTTATTATATATAAATATATATAATATATTATATATATTTATATAATATGACATAATATTATCCTCTTAGCTGCTATTTTTTCTTCTTTTCTCTTTGTGTATAGGAAAATGAGGTCCTGCCTGACTGACCTGACCTCTTTTTATGACCAGATATCTTGGCTGGTGGAAGAGGGGAATGCTGTGGATGTTGTCTGCCTGGACTCCAGTAAAGCCTTTGGCACCATCTCCCAGGGAAAAGGTGTCAGCCCCCATGGCCTGGAGCGGTTCACTTTTTGCTGGTTAAGAACTGTCTGCATGGCCGGAGATGGAGAGTAGAAGTGAATGGTGGTGCACTCAGATAGTGGATGGTGACTAGTGCTGTCCCCCAGGGATCAGTGTTGGGTCCTGTCCTGGTTAATATATTTTTTGATGAGGGGATTGGATGAGGGGATTGAGTCTACCATTAGCAAATTCAGGGATGACACCAAGATGGGTGGAGTGTTGATCAAGCTGGGAAGAGGGCAGAAAGGTTCTGCAGAGGGACATGGACAGGCAAGACAGATGTGCTGAGGCAGACCATCAGCAAGATATTCATCAAGGCCAAGGACCAGATCCTGCACCTGGGTGACACCAAGCCCATACAGTAATACAGGCTGGGGGCAGAGTGACTGGAAAACTGCCCAGTGGAAAAGGACCTGAGGGTGTTAGTCGACAGCTGGCTGAGAGTGTGCCCAAGTGGCTAAGAAGGCCAGTGGCAGCTGTCCCTTTGTCAGTTGTCTAGCCAGTGGGTCTAGGGAAGTGAACATCTGCCCATAGTCACCACTGGTGTGACCACATCTGAGTTCAGTTCTGGGCCCCTGACTTTGGAAAGGACATGAAGACACTGGAGTATGTCTAGTGAAGGGCAACAAGTGAAAGGTCCAGAAAACATGCCTTAGGAGGGAGCTAGTCTCAAGAAAAGGAGGCTCAAAGGGGAACCTTGTCTCTCTCTACAGCTGTGACCCTGAGCACGATGCCCTCTCTAACACTGAGGTTGTGAGTTCAATCCTCACATGGACCATTCACTTGAAAATTGGATCTGCTGGTTGGACCTGTTGAGTTGGACCTTTTCCAACTAAGAATATTATGTGACTTACCTGGAAGGAGGTTGTAAGGTGGGGAATGGTCATTCACTGTGTTTGCAGTAAGAGGACAAGAGGAAATGGCCTTAAGCTAAGACAGGGGAAATTCAAATTAGATATTGTGGCCGCAGGTCTCTTCACAGAGAGCAGCAGGCACAACTTTCCCAAGGATTTCTCCTACGGAAAGGCAGTAAGAAACCTCAGTAAAGAAGAGAAAATTATTATCTCTACTCCCTGCTCCTATTGTTTGGCACATGTGGAATGTGTTATGGAGATTGTTCACCAAAAGTGATTTGTTAATTGGACACCAGTGAGGGTTGTTTGGATTGACTGACCAATTAGGTCAAAGCTGTGTTGTGACTGCCTCCAGGCAGTCATGGGTTTTTCTTTAGTATCTCTTTAGTATAGTAATAGTATAGTATTAAGGTAACGTAATATAGCTTAATAAAGCAATTGTTCATGATTTCTTCTGAAATCATGGAGTCAGAGCACATTATTCCCTAAATTGGGGTCACCCTGCATTGATAGATATTAGAAAAACTTTTTCTCTGTCAAGGTAGTCAGGCATTGCCCAGGGAGGTGGTGAAGTCTCCATCCCTGGAAGTGTTTAAGAGGCATCTGGATCTGGCACTAAGTGATGTGGTTGAGTGGTTTAGGGTTACAGGGGCAGTGCTGAGTGGAAAGATGGACTGGGTGATCTCAAAGGTCTTTAACAGTCTTGCTGGTTCTGTGATTTTATGATTCTTACAGAAAAGCTGTTGTCTGTTCTACATCTGTGCATTCATAGAACCTAGTTTGTATTCCTCATCAAAATGAATACATCTGTGTGATACACAGATATCTATTATAACTGTGATAATTGTGTGAATATGGATGTGTGATACATCTCTTAGAGTCAAATGTGCCCCAAAATTATCTATTTTGAAAAGCTAACAGGAAAATATAGCCTTTAAAAATGTCTTCCATCTTTCTGAAAGACAGAAACATGTATATTTCATGGTTTGGTCTCCCAATTTATTACAGTCAGCCCGACCTGAATGCTCTTTTCCAGAATACATTATCTGCTATAGCACACACCAGGAAAGAGGACTTAATAAGAGTGATGTGATGATGCCTGTATGCTGGTTAAACAAAGGAATTCACTCTAATATTAAAGTCGCTGCTTGTAGCAGAATCTTTGTATTCTGACAGAATTTATAATGTACAAAGTAAAACAAGAATATGTAATTTTACAAATGCTTTTTAGCTGTTCAAATGAGCAGCCGAAAAATACAAAGCAGTTTTTAATTCAGAGACAGTAGGAGAAAAACCTTTCCCTTTACTTGTCCATCTCTCCCTCCTGTTGTGGTCTGTATTTAATTTTCTTTTTATTATTGTTATTATTACCATGTCCTTTCTTGCAGAGCTTTCACAGATACTGATTTCATTTTGGCTTTCTGCACTCACGACTTGTCATTACTTGTACTTACTCAGTCTCCTCTTCCTAAAATTAACATAGTCTACTATATTTTAAATGAGATTGTAGATTTACAATATAACTGACAGTGTCATTAGCGGTTAAGATCACACTGTCTCACTTCTTCCACTGACCTTTTCCTCACTGTTGCCTTTCTTTTAACACTATTACCACATCATTCACTTGAGGCACTTAATTATTCAGCTGTACCAATAAGTTGCATATCATCTTGCATAAAAAATAAAAAAAAGAAAAAAGATGAAGAAAAAAAAAAAAAGAAAAGAAAGGAGGGGGTTGTTCCAGTGGGTAAAGAATTGGAAGCCAACAGAGAAATCAGCTGTCTGTGTGTTGCTCCCTGAGTCTGCAACTGGTTTATATGAATGATGTAAATAGGTTTAAGAAGTCACAGATCATCTCTCTCTCTAACTTCCCCAGAGTCAGTACATATTGAATTGAGTATTGAATAAACTTATCATGCCACTGCCAAAACCATAGTGTGAGAACAGAACATGAATTAGTGCAGTGGTCAAATGAGTTAGAAGGGAGGAACAAGAACAGACCATACTTCTGTCAAAAGGTTATTTGCAATACATCACTCAAAGAACTAAACTTTGAAATTTTGAAGTCAGTATAAGTCTGCCAGAAATGGTAAGGTATCCAGTCCACTGAGTAGAAATTCTCCTGTATTCAAAATAATTGCAAATTAAGGAAATACTTGGGCTTCACCTGAACTTCCACAACTTTTGAACCTAAGTCCATCTATACTAAAATCATAAACTTTTTTTCCTATGAAAATTTTGCTATTGACTTGCAACAGTAAGGTTTTTGTATTCTGAACAGCAAATAGATTTGAGGGGGAAAAGTCACT
This sequence comes from Leucosticte australis, assembly GCA_025504685.1. Lineage (NCBI taxonomy): Eukaryota > Metazoa > Chordata > Aves > Passeriformes > Fringillidae > Leucosticte > Leucosticte australis. The sequence continues at coordinate 27,656,898 of JANIJU010000003.1, read as the reverse complement.
TCACAGTATGCATACACAAGTTTTACTCCAACTTCCCAGCACTTACTGGCAGATTGCAAGAACAAGATTTGGTTGTTAGAGCAAATAAGGCACCCACTCTGACTTTTGACACTTATAAAACCAACAAGAACACTACTTTTGCCAAAAGCTACCAAAACTATTTGGCTGATTTTGCTCCTGCCTATGAAACTACGGAAAATTATGGTGTTGATTTTGAAATGGAGATTTCTGCCTCCCTGTTTCTCCCCTTTATCCATTTACACATGTGAAAATGAAGCTGAACAAGGTGATGTTGTAAAAAGAGGAGGTGACCATGTTGATAATATACTTGAGGATTTCTATTCAGCCTTAATAATTTAATTTCTTTTCATTTATAAACAATTATTTTGGTCTTGGTGGTATCATGTTAGTATCAGTGCAATCATTATTTCTTAACACATTTTATATATCTTCCAGTAGATTTCAGGAAATACCTTGATAATTTTTCTCTTGTTTTGTCAAAATTTTATTTAGCTATCAAAAGTTCAGTCTTTTTTTTTTTTTAATTATTTTGTCTTCCTTCAGATTTGTTTTACTTGAAGTTTTGCTTTATCTTTTCCTTTATAATATTTTTTCCTTCTCCTTTTATAATGGTAATTTTAGCTTAATGCTTTCAAGGTTATTTGATTTTTTTTTTCTGAGAGTATTTTTGCATGATTCATTCATCAGGATATCTTCCATATACATTCTTTGCTTTTAATATTCCCCGTCAGTTCTTGTTCTATTATTATTTCTCTCTTTCTTATCAGTCAAAATGCTAATACTTTCCCCACTGGAATGGTCCTGCTGGTATCTCATTAAACCATGGATCACACTTATTGCAGAAATACAAATAGCTGCCCATTAACTCTCCTGTTAAGAAGTATATCCCTTTCCCTTTCCACTTCCCCTTCCCCTTCTCCTTCCCTCTACTTCCCTTCATCCACACCCCTCCTCCTAGCACAGATCTCTCTGTAAGCAAAATTTATCATGTGCTGAAAAGTGCCATCCTTCTCTTTCTCCCAGGTTAGCTATTGAACCAGCATTTGGGTTTTCTGGAGAAAAGCAGATTCTACCTTGAATTCTGGCTCAGAACTCTGTGTTCTGGGAGCACTACAAAATATATTGGAAATACATTGGAAAATTTTGGAGCACTACTGCATATATTGGAATGATCTACCAAGAAATGCTGTTCACTAGAGCAAGGCAGAGAGAAAAACACAATCCTACACTTCTGCTGTCACGTTTCCTGCACCTGAACATCACAATAGTTTTCACCTGCAGTTTTCATGATGTTCTTTGTCATTCTCTAATCTCCGGACCATAAATTGACTCAAGTGACTTATGAGATAAGGCCAAGGCCTTATGAGATGGGACCCTTTATTTGAAACACCCTTTTGAAGACTCTCATTGACTGTCAATTTGTTGATCACATTGAATACTCTGCCTTTCACTACAATGTGGCTGAGGAAGGTAGACACTCCAAGAAGCAATGAGTCTTACTTCTGTAATGAGCTCTAGAAAACACGCTGCTAATTGCTGTGGTTGTGAGTCTCAGTTTGACTGATAGATCTAGGAGCCAAAGCACCATCTCTGAAGATCACCATGATTTACAAGGGAGCCCTCTGGCTTTCTTACTTGTCAACTATATGCAACATTTCTCACTAAATGGGTAATATGATCTATTGGCTTTTCATCCTTCAGGGCATGTGGCTGTAAATGGTTTACAATGCATTAATTTTAGTTTGCCATAGAATACAATTCTCTTCCTCCTATTGCTCAGACCAGGCACTTATATATGGATTAGATGTGTACATATGTGTTTTACATACTGTAAAACAATGTCACATGTACATTGTTACTCTTCACAGGATTTTCTATGTTATTTTTTGTTGTTTTACCAATGCATAGCCATTTAGCTAAATCATGTATTTAAACTGTGCAAGTTTTACTTAAACTTGTCATGTTTTTTTTTCAGAATGTATACCATACACTCAGATGTATTTTTTTAAGGCACTCAAGACTGGAGCTGTTTGTAAAACACAAAATACCAAGAGAGTGTCAATTTATAAGAAAGGGAAGTATTAGTATGGAAAAGATGGGGGTCTATAATGATGGTAACACTTAATGATAAATAGCTGTTTACAGTCTTGAGAAGCTTATGGAATTCTTCTTTTTACATTTTTTGTCAGAAAATTAGTACATCTCTCAGTGTGAAGTTCTAGCACTCAGGCAAATACATATATATTGTTTCAGTGTGCTGGGTCTTTCCATAAAACACAGACTTCTTATAGTACAGACATTACTGAACAGAAATTTTTATCTCTGAAAAGCCTCATGCTTTTGGTTTCTTGAAAACAGGCAACTAGTAAAAAAAAATAAAAAATCGAAACCAGTTCTCATGAACACCTCCAAGGTCTCTGTGCTTAATATGAAGAGTGTTTAAGGAAAAGAACAACCAGAAGAAGTTGTGGGTGGGTTCAAAGATTACTTACACAAACTCAATCCATGCAGTCCTGTGGGGCCTTGGCAGGGGACCTGAGCCATCTAGGTCTATTCTTGTAAGGACACTTACAAATATCTTTGAACATCTGTTCAAAGGAGATTGGGGTAGATTATTAACAATTTGAGGAAGGCAAAATTTTGAAACTTCCTGCCCAGTTTCAAAAAGGACAAAAAATGTAGTGCAAGAAATGGCCAGCCAGTCAGTTTGATGCCTGAAGGAGTAATGAAATGGATCCCCTTGGGGAATATCTCTAGGCATATACAGGAGAAGCAGGTGATGGGAACAGTCACTGTGGCTTGAACAGAAGCTGATGCCCAACCCTGCTGCCTTCAGTAATCAAATGGCCAGATTTGTGGATAAGGAGGGAACAGGAGATGTTAGCAGAGCTTTTAAAAATCTCCTAAAATATCCTTGAAACCAGCCTGGAAACTAATTTGTCTGGATGGCTTTCCTATCAGGTGGTTGGGCATTTAGGCTCAGAGATGGCGAGAACCATGCTGTGCTTGGAGGCGGCATTCCATGGGGTCTCACAGGACATCTCCTGTCCTTCTCATGATCTCTGACTCCTACCCAGGGAGGCCATAAAGTGCACTCTGTCAGTTGATGACCACACTTTTCAAATCTCTCTCTGATCAAGAAGTGGAGAAAATCAGTTTATTTGTTTACTTATCTTTACAAAATATATTTTAACTGCTGCAAGCAACCTTTTCTTGCTCACTGTGCTCCAGATACTCTAACAAAATCAGCATCATGAATCATAAATTAGAAAAACCCTTCAGGTGATGAGGAATCCTTTTCCTACCTTCTTATTAGTTCAGTATTCCTTTTTTGGTGGAGTCTGACCTATCCTTTCACTTTTCTCTTGTTTCCTTTAGATGCAATATTCTATGCCTTAGAATGATATAGACATATGTAAAGTGCAGTGATGTTTACATTACTTAAAGAGCTTTTAAAGCTAGTTTAATATTTTTTCTGAATACTGTTTTCAAAATTTTTACCTAGACAAAAAGTAAATATTTTCCTTATTTTTTTATTAAACTGTTAATTCATTGGAAAATTTAGTAAGAAAGAAAGATGCCTTATCTACTACAAAGATGTATTTATCCACATGCCTATTCAAGAGCAATGTTAAGGGAAAATTTAAGCCATCAACAATTTTTTTTCTCTTGGAGAAAAATCATAGTTCCACACAAACTACCAGGGTTTTGAACAAATTTATTCTAAAAAATTATGAGTTTAATTGTGTTCAAATTAAGATGATATGAAATCAAAGCTGAAAGTCATTCTCTGTGAAACCAGAAAATGATCTGGTTTATGTATGAGTGTTAAACTGCATGTCTTAGGCCCTCAGAGTAATAGAACACTCAGCAATGGAATGATAAGAAATTCTAATTTCTAATTTCTGAGTCTCACTCATATTCATTTAGGATCCACCCTGGCACCTTGTACATGTATCTGGCACCTCTTCCATGCTACTTGGCATTACCAAACTCTACAAGTGGAGATAACTAATTAGTTCATTGTTGGATTTACCCAGCTCATTGTTGGATTTACTCTCTTTCTGTCCATGGCCATAAGGCAGTTATCCAAATAATTAGATTCCTTGACCTCTTAAATTAGATTTGGCAGCATTTTTCCATCTTTATTGACACTCTTCTTCACCTTAGCCTAAAATAAAACTAGAGACATTGAATCTGAATTAACATAATATTTATTTGAAAAGTACCAAGTCTAATGCAGATCTGTCTAATGCAGATATTGTACTGCCTAACCCTTGCTTTCCAGAGATCCCAAGAGTACTTTATGCCCAGGTTCTAAATAATTTATTCTCAGCCCAGATTTCACAAATGTCTAAAATACAGTACTTTTCACTTTTATTTTGAATTATCAACATTCAGATATAAATAATGTCTTTTAGATAGAGCCTTCTGTTATGATCTGATTACTGGGAGATGTGTCTGCATGAATTAAGATGAGACATATATACGAAACCATATGCTGAAGTCAATAACACAGATTTTATTAAACAGGAAATGTGAGGTAGAGAGAATGAAAGGAATAGAAAAGAGGAGGTGGGGAGGGGAATAAAGATAGATCAAGTCAGCACCTGTGGATCCAATGATTTCTCATTGATCCTTCTTCACCCTGGGCATCTCAGCTGGGGGGGTCCTGGAGTCATTCTTCTGAGTGTACCACCTTCATAGAGGTCAGGTTCCAGGTATCCATGGGGGTGGATGCTCCCATGAGGTAGATGTTTCCATAACTTGGAGTGTTAGTGCAAGTGTTTGAGCAGTTGTTTCCTTTCACACAGTTTGCCACAGTGGGAATTTTTTGTCTGGATGCATTGACTAGGATGTGCTAACCAGATCTCACATTTGTCAGCAAGTTTATTGTAACATTTAATTTAAAAAGGATCTTAAACTTTTCATGACCTCAGATGTTCAAAAGGAATTGATCAATCTTGCTGAAATAAGACCATCTATTGGCAGGATCCATAGATCTTGTCTCAAAAGATCTCATTTATGAGGAAGAGAAGAAAAGAATTTATTTGAAAAAAATCTCTTGGGATCATGATGGATCCATGGCTTTCTATATATGTGGTGCTCAAATGTCCAATAACTGACATTTATTTCTTAATTAAAGGGGAAAAAAATGGGTGGTTTTATACTGGATATTAATAACTTAGTACAAGGACCCAGGGGAGGAAATTTTTCAAAGGTGAGTGAGGACCAACATCAAAAGCCTTGTATTCTTTTGCCCAAAGAATCACTTGATCTGCTACACTGCAGGCACACAGCCACACTGCAAGGGAAGGGATGTTCAAAACCAAAGGTGTTATAGCTACAGGTGTTATCCCATAAAATATAAAACTCTTGATAATTTGCACACAGCTGTAAGATTTTCATAAAGGAGATTTACAGGCAAAAGAATTTTAAACAAAGAAACAAAATAGTTGAACCTGAACTTTCAGAACTGATTTGATGTGCCTGTAAGCAAAAACGTTTTGCTTAGTTCTAAGGCCAAAAGAAAGCAATGTTATTCACATCAAGCACTGACTAGAAAGTGCTGTGGATCTTATTGCATTAAAAATATAGCTATAGGTCAATTCTCCCTGGTAAGACAATAATCTTTTTCACTGGGCAGTTTTGATTCATAAATTGCTCTTTGCCTTTAATTTAATTAAGTAGAGAAGAAAGCAATTTTCTTTTAAGTAAAAGTATTACTATTTGTGAGATACCGTAGAATAGCAATGAGCTGTTTCATCATAAAATGTCCAGCTCCTAATTATTAGTAAATTCAAAAGAAACTTCACTATTTATTAATTGTTTCACCAACTCTTTTTCTGAGATCTTTGTTTGCTTGACTTCAATCTTACCTTTACTCAGTCTGTCTCAGTAGTGCATGGACACTAAATTCCCCTGAGTGTCAATCAATTGTGGTTCAACTGTAGTGGAGAGAACTTATAAACTAAAAGCAAGAAAACCCTTGGGTTAAGATAAAGACAGTCAGATTGTAAAAAACCACCACCACAACAACAACAACAAAAAAAAACCCCAAAACCAAAATATCCAACCAAACAAAAAAACCCAAATCAAAAATTACCCCACATTAAAAAACTGAGTTAAGGGGCGGGGGGCAGGGTGGGGAATGAGAAAAAAAAGCCCTTTAATTCCTCACTACCCGCTAACTGGTGTCAGTAACAGTCCTGACATACTTGCTCTTCCTCAAGTTTTTGTGGATAATGTATTGGATAATGTATTCAGACAGTTGGGGTCAGCTGCCCTTCCCAATTTATGCCTCAACCTGCTCACTTGTGACATAGGGTGAGAAGCAGAAAAGGCCTTGGCTCAGTGTAAGCCCTGTTGAGCTGTAATTACAACATTGTTGTGGTATCAAGACTGCTTTCAACACAAATCCAAAAGAGAGCCCTGTAAGAGTGCTACAAGAAAAAATAATTTTATCCCAGAAAATTCAGTATGAAATTTTGAAAAATCCCACCTTCCAGAATCAAGTACAATAGTATCAAAAGGCCTAATCATTTGCTTATTTATTTGTCTTACAAAGGGTATGATCAGATGACTGGATTTCGCCTTTTCCCACTTCTGTCCATACAGGAAGTGTGATCTCCTCCTCTAGAACCCTTGTGTGAGGAACAAATTTAAGTTTAATTTTTGTCTCAGCATTGTTTGACCAGAGGTAGGATGGGCTGCACAGATGCCATATGCAGGAGGCAGCTAGGAGAAGATGGAGAGAAACTCTGTCTCTGGGATCACTTTTCCTAACAACCATTTCATGTCTCCCATGGCCTATTGGCAGTCAGTATCCGGGAGGAGGAGGAGACTACCAAGGTCACTGTGCCTTCTGGAAAAGTCCTGCAATTTGGTGGCAAAAAGTCTCCACCAATGGACTACAGTCAAATACTTGACTGGCTGATGGTCTCCAGCCAGTGAGCAGGCTTTGGGAGGAGCCAGGGGATATAAAAGCAACTGCGTCAGAAGATGCAGAGATGGATGCTTGCTTGGCTGATGGTTGGCTCTGCTGTTGCCTTGGCTTGCTGACTTCACTTCACTGACCGACCGCCTGAGACCACCTCCGAGCCTCATCCTGCCCTACAGTTTCTTCTCCCTCACCTGCTTCAGCCTTGGCTTGTCCTCCCTTCCTGTGGTCCTGTTCACTGCCCTGCCTGCTTTGTGCCTGCCTGCCTCCGTCCTACCTGAGCCGCCGCTTTCAGCCCTGCTTGGCCAGCGTGCGCTGAGCCCTGCGCCAGCCCTGTGCAGGCTCTGCCCTCCCGCCCCAGCGCCCACCCGCTCACCGCGGGTCCGGCCGCCTTCGCCGTGGGAGCCCTGCCAGCGACCACACTCCCACTGCGTGGACATCAACTGCACACCCTGACCTTCTGGTGGTAACTCCCACTTTTCTCTCTCCTCTCTCTCCTCCCCTCTATTCTTTTTCTTTTTTCCTCCCTTCTTTCCTGCGTTTTCTGCTCTTTAGTAGGGCAATGCACTTTTGGTTACTACTATATGGTTCTCAGATCTAATATTTGCCTCGTTTGGCTTAATTCTGTCCTAGAACATTTGTTTAAAAGAACTTCCCACAGTGTCCCAACATGATAACATCCATGTGTTGCTTCAGGACCAGTGTGAACAGATTTGACAGTAACCAGGACTGGCAGAATCTGGCTTCTGTAAAATCACAATACTGATTTTGGTATGTAACTTTTGTGTGTAACATACCAAAAGTGTATCAGACACAGAGAAAGACTGTACCTCTTATAGATAGGCTTACTTTAATTTATGTCACTTCTTTTAATTTATGCTAGAAAGATTATTTTCCTTTTCATCCTCATCCTCTCAAATTCTGTTTATTTTCCAGATTTTAAGGCTCACCTTCTGAAATTATGCCTTTAACACTTTTCCAATCTTGATATCTTTTTTACCTTCAACAGACTCAGTTTGTTAATCACATTTTACCACAAAAGGCCTTCCCACCCTTCAACCTTTTTACCTTCTTTGCCACACATTGCCATTTACATGAGTAAGATCAGCAGTTCAGATAATACACCAATTTTCTTTCTCCAGCAAAAGTATGTCATGTACAGCTGCTAGGAAACACAATCCTACAGGCCAGGATAAATCAACAGGACTTAAAATAAGTCCCATCTTAACAGACAGAGATGCAATTTTCTATTAAAAACACCAAAATCCAAAAACCAATACAAAATAACACAACCAACCAACCAACCCACAAACCAAAATGTAAAATGGACAATCAAAACCCAAACAAACCCCAACCAATCCTTTGGAGATACAGAGCTGTTTAATTGTTGAGACCAGCTCTCTAATTGTGGGCCTGATCATGTATTATCTGTTGCTCAAAACAGAGCTTTATTCATCTGTTGATACCGCGATGGAGAACAAATGTGTGATCTTTTATTTCTAATTTAGCAGTGCTTACACGACAAATTATGTATATCTTTCAAGAAAACATCCAAAATTTTCATTATTCCTTTCTTATTAAAAATATGTATTTGGTGTATCTAAAGGAAATAAAATCTTTACAAATAAGTGGCATCTACCTTCCTTTTTTAAGAAGAATACACTGAATTTTACAGAAGAGTAGAAAAATTAAAATTATCTTGCCACACAAAAGTACCACTTACAGCTTATTTTATCCTGTGTTTCTAAACAGTTACAATCTGTATTAATCACTCTTTCTCTTTTCAAACTCACTCTTTCTCTTTGGGAACATAATTACCTTCTTTTTTTCTTTTTTTTTCTCTGTTTGTTCACTAAAGATCATTTGTGTACTTTCTGCTGCTCTTTCTATCTTTATATTGCAAAGAGGGCAACTTTTGATTTACCTGGTTTAGTGAGGTTCATCCTCTGGGGGGGATCTCTAACCCAATTGTTTCACACAATTCCAAGTTAAATGAAACTTCTCCTAAAAGGAAGAGAAGCAGAAGACCTATTAGTAGAGTGTTGAAAACCATGAGTAAAGCCTCTTAGGTTTCCTTTTACATGGCAATCATTGGGCATAAAATGTAACCCCATTTAGCATGGAAGAAACTAAAGCAAATCTGTTTGCTTTTTATGAAATAACAACCATATTTCCAACCCTGAAACCATCAAAGAATGTGGGACACATGGGGGACTGATCTGCTGTAATGTATGGTACAATTAATCTTCATTATTTTTCTTTTTTTAAAATACTTTACTGTTGATGTATTGGCTGGGGTTTTGGTTTTTTGGTTTTGTTGTTTTGTTGCTTACAGGAGTAAATGTAGAAGCACTACAGCACATTCAATAACAACTCCCTCTGAGACAGAAAGTTAACAAGCAGTACTGGAGTTTCACACAAGCAGTACTTGTCAGAGGAAGGTTTTAATTGTAAATTGCAAAAATACACAGAATCATTTTAATCAAAGGCTTTTAGCAGTATGCACAAAGACAGGAGTAAACAAAAACGTGTTAGTGATTTGTAATTAAAGTCCATAGATTTATATATTTCTAGTTCCCACAGGTAATGAAATTAAACAGAAAAATTTGCTGTGTATTTCTTATATCCTTCCATGACTTACATATATATTTATGTATATATATATATATATATATATATGTGTGTGTGTGTGTGTGTGTGTGTATGCATATATATGTGTGCGTATATGTATATATATATGTATGTGTGTGTGTGTGTGTTTATGAAAAAAAATATTCTTTTGCTATCCTGATAGGATATCAGAGGAGCTGAATGTCTCAGTCAGACTTTGCCCCTAGCACTGACATTTATAAGAGCTTTGTTGCAAGGAACAGGATCTGTTCAGATATGAGTAAAACTAATTAAAGGCTTAGGCCACCTTCTAAACAAGAGAAGCTGTGATAAATATCTTCTCCAGCAAATCACTCCATAGTGCTTGAGGTTCAAGATATGCTTAACATATATCAAGTTGATTTGATAGCTGTCAGTAATTTCTCACTTCCACTAAGCCTACATCCAAATATCGTGCCATTGCCCAGGGTATTTGCTTTGACAGTACATCAGATTTAATGGATGCCTCTCAGAATTTCTTTTTATTTTTCTATATATGGATGTTTCTGAAATTACATGATATAAAAACTATTTTGCACTAAGTTTCTTGTATACCCAAAACTTCTGTGGCTATCTATTAGGTCACAAAAAACCCTGTAAAAAAACCAAAGACAGAACCCCAAACCAAACCCAAATATTTCTAATTTAGAGTTAACTTGCGTTAAGTTCAGGTAAAATCCCTCTAGTCAGACCAGGAATTCTGAGGTTCCTTCACATTACAGTGGGAAACTTCTAGCAGACAAGCAATAGAAATTAAGACTAGACTGATCTCACTCTGAGCACACTGCACAGTCCAACTGTTGGCTGACCCTGGCTTACTCCCCATCAAAGCCACTTTATGACTCTCTGTCAGCAACAGGATCAGACATAGAAAGTGAAAAAAAAGGCTCATGGGTTGAGGTAAGGACAGGGAGAGATCTCTCACTGGTTACCAATATGGGCAAAACTGACTCGAACTGAGTAATTAATTTAATTTATTGTCAATCAAATAATAGTAGTAATGAGGGTAATGAGAAATTAACACAAATCTTAAGACGCTTTTCCCTAACTCCTCTTTTCTTCCTGGTCACAACCTCACTCATGATCTCTCTACCTTCTCCCCAGCAGTGCCACAGAGGAACAGGGACCAGGAGCTGCTGTCAGTTCATTCCATATTGTATGGTTTTTTCTTGCTTCTCATACTTGCTCTCTGCTCTAATGTGGAGTTCCGCCCACGGGAGACAGTCCTTTATGAAATTCTCCAACATGGGTACTTCCACAGGCTGCAGTTCTTCACAAATTGCTCCATTGTGGGTCTTCTGCATAGGCTTTCCTCCACAGGGCGGTGATTTCTTTCAGAAATCTGCTCCAGATTTCCAGATCTACTCTGTGTACTCTTCATGGACTTCAGCTTCTTTCATTGAACCTTCTCTGGGTTCTCATGTACCCTGAAGCTCCATGGGCTTTAGGGTACATATGTGCTTCATCGTGGACCTCCACAGGCTGTAGGAGAATTTCTGCTTTGAAACCTAGAACACCCTTCCTTGTTCAATGACCTTGGTGTCTGCAGAGTGGTTTTAACACATTCTCTCCCACCTCCCCCCTTCTGCTTCTGCACAGAGGCTATTTATCCTTTCTTAAATATATTAACCCAAAGGTGCTTCCACTGTCACTGACGCGGGGTTTGGTAAACCATGAATCTATCTTGGAGCCTCGCTGGCTCCGTCGGACATGTGGAGGCAGCTTCTGGTGTCTTCTAAGAAACCACCATGGCAGCCAATGCCCCCCTCCCACAGCCCCAGCCCCACTTACACTACCAAAATCTTGCCATGTAACTCAATACAATAACGTGATAAGACCCAGGAGTTAATTTACACTCAGATGAAACCCTGGTATGTGATACATACAATGTGATATTTCTCAGGATATCACCTTGCTTTGGGACCTAATGTAGAAGAAAAGAACCAAACGCTGAAGATTTCTGTGAAATATTTCTGGAAGAAGCTTGACACAGTACCTCTACAGAACAAAGGAGGTCTTTGAAGTTACATCAAATATTGGCAAGGAATATTTTACATTCTTTTTTTGCTTTTTTTTTTTTTTTTGCCAAGTTTGTATGACAGTAGTGAATTTAATTGGTTTTCTCCTGGATGAAAATTTGTGGCTTTTTTCCTTTTTCTTAGCAGAAGTTGTCTATGTTGAACATCAAAAACAGGCTGGGAAGCAGATAATAGGCACTGAATAGGCTGGTGAACACATCCATTCTTTAAAGTCTTTTGACTGAAAACACAGTCCAAGTACAAAAAAGGGTGTATTTGGAAATTATGTATGTTAGTTGTGTTAAGTATTTTAATCTAGGATAGGCAAGCATGAAAGTAAACTGTTACTCAGTCAAAATTATCTAATTTGATCTCTTTTTCCTTTTTCTCTTTTTCCCTTTTTTTTTCTTTTTAAATAAAAATTCTGCTGATCAAACTGGAAAGTACAGAAGCACAGCATTATGTGACACCTATGAGACATGAATGGCAATAGAGATTGGTTAAATGAAAGCCTCGTTTGAATTAAAATCTATGTATTATATATTACTAAAGTAATGCTGGCAGGTGGTTGTGTAGAGTGGACTCAGTAAGTCTGACATGATTGTACTGAAATATCCTTTCAGTTACATGAAATTTAATAGACTGAAAGTATATTTCCCATTATAATGTACTCAGTGACCTCTGTTGTTTCAAGATATATGGAGCTTGAGTAATTGCAAAATCACCAATAGTGATAGCTAACTTTAACAAGCAGAAATCTTCTCATTAAACTACTGAGAACAGTTCTGTGGCTGTACCAGAGAAGCTTATATAATACCAAGACAGGCTGGTGTTCACACACCTTTGTACCCTGTGGCATGTAGCCTGTGGCGCCCTTGAGCCTTGTAGCCTCTGCTTTCTCCCCACTCTCTTTCCACAGAAAGCACACTTCTGCATCTTTCTGGCTGGCAGGGAATTGCCTGTCTGGAAAACTTTTCTCTAATGTTTCTGTAATGATAAACATTGCATTACAGAATGGCAAACATCTTCCCCTTGGAGCTGAACCCTTATCCTAACCCTGCCCAGGGTAATTTCCACCTGGGAAAGGTTAGTGCCTAGCAGGGCTAAGTGGGGTTTTTTGCATAAGCTGAGGGGAGACAGTTTGACTGGAGACTGATGGCAGTTTGGTGGTAGTGCCAGGGCAAAGAATCAGTCAGTGAGTGCTGCTCAGTAGGCACTTGGCTCACCCATTGCAAAATTTAAAACTTTTATACTGACAAAATGGCTGAGAATTCACTTCTTTTATTTATATGTATGCACATACAATCATTTTGAGAAAACACGAGTTCAGAAAACATATCTGTTTCTATCACTTTTGATTAAATAAATCTATTTCTAGATTCCTTGGAGGATTCTGTAAGTGCTATTTCTTCCAGGGTCCATTGCAGAGTAAACTGCAAAAGCTGCGTTTCAATTTTGCTCAGCTGCAGAGAAATTCTCCCCTGAAAATTTTTAAATGTTCCTTATGCTTAGAGACTTCTTTCACTGTAGAAGAACTACAGCACCTAGCACTTCTTTCTTACTTGTAGGTTTATACCTGAAACCCAAACATCTCTAGCAGTATTAAATTCTGCATATGACTATTTGTTTACTATCTGTATATTGTATGTAAATATTTGCATGTGTGTACAACACACTCTGGCTTAAAATATCTAAATTCTCATGGCTGTGGCAATATATTTTTCTCCCTAAAGAAATTAATTTGTGCTATAAATTTGACAGCATACTCAATTGATACTGAGATCTTTTTCAAGGCTGTGATTTTGTCCATTGTTCCTATAGAATCAATCTTCTTTTGATACTTAGTAAAAAATTTAACAGCAGAAGTGTCAACATAGCATATAGACAGAATAAAGGCTACATCGTCTTTATATATATTCTAGAATGCTTCATTGCATACCAAAGGAAAGGAAAATAGTCTTCTGTTGGGAGAGAAACACAGGTTTTTTACAGTGAGGTTTTGTTTAAAAATTATTATTATTTATAAGATATTAGAAAATATTTAGCCTCATGTAAACCACTAATTTTAATGTTTTGGGGGTATCTTAAGCTCAAGGAATCTTATTTCAAAAATTATAATTTATGTTGTTGTTTAGGGTTTAGTTGGGTTTTTTTTTTTTTTTTGTAACTTAAATCAAGGAAGATTGCTGCCTTTTGTTTCCTGTATAAACATCTAAGGCTGGGTTCAAGTATTTATAAAAACATGGAATCAAATTATGACAATGGATATATTTTATTAAGATAAATTTTATTTAAAATAAATTTATTTTTGCTATTGTATGCATTTTTAATGCAGTCAGACATGACTTTGGTGTATAAATAATCTGAGGATAAAACTGGGAATAAAGTTTAAACTTCAGCTCTGGGTTTCTTTGCAAATTCTAACAGTTTTATTGTAAGCAGAACTCAGTGGGGAAAATAAATTAAAAAAAAACAACCTAGCACTATCCTGCCATATCTCTCACTGATGAAAATCAATCAAATAAACCATGATATCAACCATGAAGATGGCCCCATAGTAACTCTGCAATTCTCAATGGATAAAGAGATCCAACCCACATCCTGCATTCCTACTGCATCTGCTCCAATTCCACCTTGATGGGTTTCTACATTCCAGGGTAGACTTGAGTATTACTGTATGTACAATATTTATAATATAATAATATATGGTTAATATTATTTATATATTTACTAGAGTTAATGTAATCAATATAAATATAATTTAGAATATATTATATAAATATAATTTAGATTATGGTTTTGTACTGAGAGTAACCAACCCAGAGAAGGATCTGTCATTATGACTGCGGTCTTCACTGGCAGAAGGCATGTTCCCTCATGGGAACAGAGGAGATATTTTTGATGATGTTTAGCTTGTTTTCTTTCAGTTCAGTACTTGGCTGCAAGGTGAATCCTGCCTACAAGCTGGTGTTTTCAGCAGACTGGAATTTCAAATTATTTACTCAAATACTTGAGCATATACCTGGCAATATCTCAAAAATACATGGCTGTACTGAAGTTCAACCCATGTTGTTCAAGGTTAAAAATTTAGTTTTATGTCCTTGTTTCTTCTTGTTGATTCCAAAATTCCCAGGGGAATTTCCTTGGTACTTCCCAAGGTTTCTGGAGAAAAATTATTGCATCAGTTATAAAAACTGTAGATGAACTACTAAAAAACCTCCAAAATAAAACCAATCTAAGTTTCTGTTGCAACATTTTTTCCTTAAGAGAAAATACCACCTAAGATATCACAGAATCACATTATGACTAGGTTGGAAGAGACCTTCAAGTTCGTTGAGTCCAACCCATGCCCTAAACACATTAACTAAACCATGGCACCAAGTGCCATATCCAGTCTTTTTTTGAAGACTCCACCATCTCCCCAGGAAGGCCAATATTTTATCACTCTTTCTGTGAAAAACTTCTTCCTAATATCCAACCTATATTTGCCCTGATGCAGCTTGAGACTGTGTCCTCCCATTCTGTCAGTTGCTGCCTGGAGAAAGAGACCAACCCCCACCTGACTACACCCACCTTTCAGGAAGTTGCAGAGAGTGATAAGGTCACCTCTGAGTCTCCTTTTCTCCAGGCTAAACACCCACAGATCCCTCAGTCATTCCTCATAGGAATGTGTTCCAAGACTCTCACCAGCCTTGTTGCTCTTCTCTGGATGTGCTCAAGCATCTCAGCCTTCTTCCCAAACTGAGGAGCCCAGAACTGGACACAGCACTTGAGGTGTGGCCTCACCAGTATGACTGACTGAAGATTGTATGCATGATGGAAAGCAGTCATACCACTTTATTTTCTTTCATATTCCTGCGTGTTTGCATGTTTTGATTAGGTTTAGC
Organism: Leucosticte australis; assembly: GCA_025504685.1. Taxonomy (NCBI): domain Eukaryota; kingdom Metazoa; phylum Chordata; class Aves; order Passeriformes; family Fringillidae; genus Leucosticte; species Leucosticte australis. Next base: position 27,641,383 of record JANIJU010000003.1, on the reverse strand, counting down.
ACTTGAAGTATAGTGCTGAGTTTTAAATGTCTTGTGTTTAAATATTTTTCTTTCAAAAAACATTTTACCTTCATAGATTCCATCTCTTGTTTCTTTACCCCACTCTAAATTAAAATTTAGTTATTTTGCTTATTGCTCTTCTGCAATGGTGGGGAGATGGTTTTAAGACTACATCTTCCCCATTTGGTTTTCCTGATTCCATGTTTGAAACTTGCTATTATGTCTGGTATTGAAGCAGGATTGCATCACAGAATCAAACATCAAACTCTTTGTGATGGAAGGGACCCTTAAGATTATAAAATTCCAATCCTACAATGAGCAAAAACTTCTTCAACCAGATCAAGTTCTGTCCAGTCTGGTCTGGAATACTCCCTTATTACACCACAACTCTGGACAAGGTTTCACCACAACCACCTTCACTGTAAAAAAAGGTCTACCTTATATCTAGACTGAATAACCCACTTTTTTTTTTTAAACCATAAACTCTTTAAACCCATTAATCCTATCACAATAGACCGTGATAAAAAATATGTTCCCATCTTACTTTCAAGCCCCTTTTTAGGACTGGAAAGTCACCATAAGGTCTCCCCAGAGCCTGACATACTCCGCACTGAACAACTGTCTCATCCCATCTTTGTAGGTGAGGTACTCCAGACCTCTGGTTATTTTTGTGGCCCCCCTTTGGACCTGCTCCAACAGTTCCGTATATTGAGGAGTCCAAGTCCCTTGTACTGAGGAGTCCAAAACTGCACACAGCATTCCAGGTAGAGATACAAGGTCTCTGCATCTCAGGTTGCCTACAATCCTGATGTGACTGACTAGGCAACATGCATTGGAAACCAATATCCTGTTTTACAGAGCTGTCTATTTATTACCTGTCTTAAGAAGTAACCCTCATTGCAGTTCCAGAGTCTCCTGGATTGTCTGCTGTGGCTACTCTGAGTGAATATTCTTGCTGACACATTACATGCCCTACAGGCTTGTTTTAGGCAGCATATATTAAGTACAGTCCATGTTTGAAGGGTATGATTAGTGCAGAGAGAGCAGAGCAAGAAAGCATCAGAAGTAAATGCAGTGACATTTTAGTATAGTCAAGTCTAGATAAGGTAACACCCAATTCTGCTAATTTTAAAAATTGTTTGATTTGAAACCAGCAACCTTGTGTGTTTTTACAAATCATGATAGCTTAAACTGCTTCAGCATGTTTTGTACAGTTTAGGCTGAATTATCTACTTCTTGCTCTCCGATAATTAAAAGATGGCATACTTAGACAGTCAAATTCTGAAAACTTTGCTATTCTCAATGACAAGCATTAAGATTGTCCCAAAAACTCTTTTTGCTTAGAGATTCCTCATTTTTCCCTTCAGCATTAGGGACAAGTGTTTTCTAAAATACTTTCTCTGTAAAAATGTTTTGTAGCACCAAAGAATTGTTTGCATTGTTTCGTATAAACCTGTATACTTCAGCTTACTAAAATATACATATAGTCAAGAGCTTAGGGATGTTCTGTTACTGATATATCTCTGTTTTCTCTTAATTTGGTAAGGAAGAAATTGGCTAATACATCTTTTTAAAGGTTACAAAAAGTGCTTGGTCCTCCAGTGACCATCTCAGAAATAAAAGCCTATTATACCCTAAGTGAAAATGCTCAAAGAACTTCAAGCATCAAAGGAAAAGGTGCCTGTCCTTCCAAAAGGCACAATGATATTCGAGAAGGGTGCTCACGAGTTAAAAACTTCAAAGAGAAGCTTTACCCATAACATACAAAACTGAAGTCCTTCTTTTCCTTTTTAACACCTCTGAGTTTGATCTGAACTGGATCCCAAGTAATTTGAAGTTATCAAATAACTGCAGTGAGGACAGACTAAAAGGTCATGGAAATATTTTGAGGACAAAAGAAAGATCAGAAGCAAGCCCTTCAGAAATCAATAAACCTTGAGAATAGTAGTAAGTTCTTCCACATACCTGACTTAGGGGATGAACATAATATTTCTATATCAGAACAACAAAGCAGATGAACTAAAGTGCAAGGACTGCTAACAAGCAGCATATTGATACTCTGATATAGAACTAAAAGAGTACTTGCTTATTTATAATAATTGTATCCCCTCCTGTTCTATTTATGACCAGCAATATGAGAGGTGATAAGAGAGACTCAACCCAGTGAAGTAAGTAGGTAATCCTTAATTTTGTACTGATGGCAGCAACCATCAAGACCCCAAACTATGTCAACAATCAATTTTCTCAACTGGAAAACCAGCAGACTTTCATTCAAGCGAAAAGCCATTTGTAGATAAATAATATTAATGACCTAAGCATAGACTTAACAATTGCATGACTAGCTCTCTGGAATGTTTTGGGTAACAAGTTACTTAAAACCTAAACCTTCATCTTCAAGTTCAGTTGATTTACATCATGACCAATTGCTAGATGTGACATCACTGTTACTGTTGTTCTATGGTCAAGACTTGGGGGTCTTGACAGAGAATGTACTTGGGGGGGTCTGTACAGAGAATGATTAGGGTGCAAAAGCTGCAAATGTCTTATCTATAGCATGTAAAAGTGGTCCATAAGCAAAGAAGGGTTCATGAAATAATGGATGGCAAGGTTAGAAAATTACTTGTCAATTCTGGGCTCTGAATACAAATTAGCTTCTGGTCACGAGAGCTGAGAACTGGATTCAGGAGAAGAGAGTTTCTGTTGTAGTCCTCCCCATTGTCCTCTGGGTAAGTCTGGCATTCTGTCAGGAACAACTAAGAAAAAAAAATGAACCGTCTGCTGGTAGACCTTACAGCTGTGCTCATCTGATGTGTGCTTGTGCAAGAGTTCAAAAGAAATCAGACATGATGCTTTAGTGAGAAAAAGGAGCAATATGGCAATGAAGGCTGTGGCTGTCATTCTGAACCATACTGCTAATAATCCAGGAATCCTGGACAAAGCTGAAAAATTCACAACCTACTAACAGAGTTTTTGAATGAATCCACAGTTATTGTTTTTGTTTATCTGTGCCAAAGTTCAACAGTGTTGTCTATTCAAAAACTGCACAAAAATGTAGACAGTTAAAAATCCTAAATATCTGGCTCTTGCCTTATAGAAGCACAAAGGGATATGAATATATATCAGACTGTGAATTTGGAGGAAATAATGACACATGGTAAAGTAATGGTACAGATTAAGAATACTTCCATTGGTTATGATGAAATATCTGAATTTACAGCAGGATATTGAAGGACATTCTCAAAGGAATGTCTTTGATACCAATCATCAGGGAACAGGCAGCTTTCCAGCCCTTGTTTATTTATATTTAATAATAAGTATTTAAATATTATTAATAATCTTCCTTGCTTCTATAAGGTACTAAGCAATTTTCTTCTGAACTTAATAGCAGAGGTTTTCAGTCTTACCTTCCCAACATTGAGCCCTAAACTATTTTAGAAACTCTTAAGAATTATAAGTTTTATTAATTGCATAGCCCTTCAAGTATGTAAGTGTTTAAATTTTCAAGTGACTTTTTTCTCAGGCTCCCCATGGCAATCCATGACTGTTAGAAATTGCTAATAATCTGACTTTAAACATTTTCTATGGATATACAGCAAGTTTGAGAAATGCCCTGCTCAGACCAGCTCTGCTCCTATATCTGACCTTAGAGTGCATCTAGGAGGGATTATGAGAGTGTTGAATACACTCAGGGGACTATAATAGGAAAACCAACAGCTGCAGTGACACATATATCCAAATGAGTACTTTTGTCACAGAATCTACAGTATCAACTACATGACCTTTAGGACAGTGTAGTGTGAAGGTTGTGGGCTTTTAACAAGAAAATAAAAATCCCATGGAAAGCCTAAGATAAAAGAAAGGAAATCTGTTGCATTAAACAAAAACATGACTCTTCTAATGGATGTCTGTAGAATAGATTGGTGTCTCTCCTTGTTGTTGTTGACACAAGTTACTTTCCCATAGCAAGAATGAATCCTGCTACTATTTGTTTCCCAAAATTTTTTATCTTGCAGCTGAAGTTAGGAGAAATCAGTTTCATGGTACTTCCTAAAAGCCTGCTAATGAAAAAAGCTTTCTGGAAATTTGACCATACCTTAGAAGCAACCTGCAGTTCCATGGTTTCATGTAGTCTGAGATGTCTGTACCTATCTACATTATTCAGCAATCAAATAATTAAATATTATATTACAATAAACTAGCTGCAAAATAAAACCACAGTAGAGTAATTAATAATGCAGCAGTAGTTCTCTCTCCTAGTTGTCAGCCCCTGTTTAATTCTGGTGTAACTCTCAAGAAGACTTCCTGCAAAAAAACCATACATATATATTTGTACATGTCAAAGGAATTAATTATATACTAAGTTTCAAAAAGATGGTGTAGATTCCTTTCATATTCTTTCCATGTTCTGTAGTTTCTCTGCCTTGTCATAAATACATAAAGCAGAAAAGGAAAAATGAGAAATTGACTTCTGAACTTCTTATTGTAATGAAGTGAAGCAACTTGTTCCTGTGAAGAAGGTATTAGTATTGTACAGTGACAATGAGTGCGAGTCTATCAGGTTTATAACCTTTAGAAAGATATAAAAATGTTTACATGATAAAAAATTATTAAGGTTAAAGTAAGTCTCTAAATACTTGAAAATTTATAGTGTATTTTTTTTCTTGTCCTATATGCTCCCAGCCTTGGATTAGGTAGAGTATGTTTAAGGCAAAAAATAGTTGTCACCAAATATGATGACTGTGTCTTAAAGAGGATTTCATGGTTGTGGGAAGTAAAATGGATTCTCTGTTTCTGATAATTTTGTATTATAGTATACAGACCCTTCCTTTGCTTTTCAAATCCATAGTATTGGTCTCCTGTAAAAACCTATTATGAGGGGAAAATTTAAATGCTGGAAAAAAACATTTTAAATTGTGAAAAACAGTGAGCTGCATGCCACAAAAGATAGGCATCTTCCTTGATAAGTGAGTCAAATTCTGATATCTCTGTAATTTTTACTAATAGGGTTACAAATCAAAACATAATTTCCACTTTCCAAGAAGACTTTTGACTTTTTGCATCTCAGACTAAACACAGAAAAAAATGTTGTAAATATAACAAGCGTAATACCCTGTTTAAAGAAAACTTTAAGGGAAGAAACAAAATCATGGTTTTAAGAACAGCCTTTGAAGTGAGGATTGAATTTATAAGTTATTGTTCTCTTTCTGTAATGGAGTGGGTATGCACAGTAGAAAAATTAAAATGTATAATTGAAACAGAAAATATTACTTTGTCATTAGCAGTAAACAAGCATCCATTACCTCTGATAAGGGAAGTTAAGACATTTTTCAATTAACCTATCAGTAGAGAATGAGAAATTTCACATGCCTATGTTGAGAATGACCATTACATATTTCCTTGTTCTGTCAAGAACTTTTTGATCTCTTGTGTGAACAAAGGCTATTTTTAAGTCATTCCTTTGCTGCCAGACAGCACACGAATAACCTCATCTTCACATTTATTTTCATTTTGTATAAAAATGATATTTCATCAAAAATACTGCCAAAGCAGACAAAAGGCAAGTCCTGGCTTTGCCTTATTTCCAGACAGGTCTTTGATAAATATTTCAGGTTTGTGAGTACAGTATCTTGCTAAAAAACTGTCTTTTTGCCAGGTACCTTTAGCATTGCATTAACTTCAAATACCTTTTTTAATTATGCATGTCTTTAAGTCCATACGTGTATTTGTGTACCTAGATAGACGGATAGAGTGCAGGTCACTGGGAATTCAGTTTTTCTGGCAAAAAGTGATCTTTCAAAATTCTTGATGATTAATAAATTTCATGATGGCTCAGAACTATGTTGATTTTCTTAACAGGATATTAAGTACACTAAATAAGATTATATAGTGGTACCTCACAATAAGTGAGAACAGTTTTGTGTAATTTCAAGAATCAAAATAGAATCTCAGATACAAAATGGCCAATGTTGCTGTTTGCAATAACTTTCTTTGTCTTTTCTACAGGATACATCCTGACTACTCTTTTATTTGCGTACTTGTAGAAGTTCTTATCTGAAGTTTAATTTTTCTTTCCATGTTCAGCAATTTAGACTTGTGTTGGTTGTATAAAAAAATAGAAGATACTGAAGAAGAATTTTGCAAGTGTTCCTGCGTGTTTTACCTGTAGGTTTAATTTTTGTCTCTCTCTCTCTCTAATTGTGCATAGTTACTAACACTGTCTGAGCACTTCAATGCATTGTCCTTGTGCTTCAGTGGGCTTGCTCTGTTTCAGAAAGGCCTTGCTTGGTTCACCACTGCATGATAGCCCCTCAGCAGCCTGGGCTATTCTAAATTTAAATGTAATAAAGTTGAGACATATTCTCCGAGTATCTTGTGGCACAGGTTATGAGGTAAATATCCTCGTATCCTCAGGTAAATAATCTCTGCTGTAAATAAGAAATCAGTGAAAGGAAGCACACCTCCTCAAATTCTGATTGTTTTGTTTGGAAACATTGAAAAATTCATCTTTCTTGATACCGAGTCAATGTGAGTTCAAGCAAGGTGGGTGCTTGGTAGCTCATCGCAGCATCTTTAATGCTCATTAATATATAGTGAGGGTGGATACATGCAGACTCCATTACAAATTTTTGAAAAGCAGCAATAAACCACCTTGTATAGTTTTAGTCCAGAGCAACTGAATCACAGTATCCCAGATTTGGAAGGAGCCCTTAAGGATCATTGAATCCAGCTCCTTGCCCTGCACAGGACATTCCCAAGAATCACACCATGTTCCTGAGAGTTTTGTTGAAGCAATTCTTGAACTCTCTCAGGCTTGGTGCTGTGGCCACTTCTCTGGGGAGCCTGTTCTCTACTGCCCTCTGGGTGAGGAACCTTTCTCCAATAAAGTTTCTCAGTTTTCTGTCTGTTTCACAGATATTTCTCATAGCAGAATACAATGCACTTTGAAGGCATAATTTTATTACAATCTCTGGAACAATATCTGTTGACAAACATCTGTCCACATTTGTCTTGATGACATACTTAATAGGAGGTTATATATAGTATTTTCAAATTGGTTTCTAAGGACCTGCTCCAGCAAGCTGCACTATCGTTTAACCATAAGTCTAAATATTTCTGTTATTTCTTACATTCTGAGCACAAATTAATGAAGTATTTTGCTTAGCCTGGTTAGAAGATGATTAATTATTAATCTGCTCACTGCACTGACCAGTTAACAATAGCATTATTAAGTTCCCTAGCTGTATCTTTCAAACCTTGTTCAAATATTTGCAGAGGTTTTGCCAGTCTAATGACTACTGTAAAATGAGGATTCTGTTGTCTTTTGTTGCCTAAAGTATTTTTCCTGCATTGAAAACATTCAAATGATGTATAATTTAGTAGTGTATAAATGAATATTGCAAGTGCAAAAAACTTCCTATATTTCTTTGCCTAAAAATTTCTCCATAAACTTCTATATCAAAATCCTCCAGTACCTTTCTTTCAAATATTCTTACCAACACTTCAATAAGTTTTGGGTAGGTAGTTTGTTTGTTTTTTGTTTGAGTGGGTTGTTTTGGTTTTTTGTTCTGAAAATATTTAGAGAAAGAAGAATAAATTATTTTGGACGTCAGTTGTTCACCATTGTGTAAGCTAACCCTGTTTCAAAATAGGAGCCCACATTAGATATGCAGAAAGAATAAAGGTTTAGACAGAAAGCAAAATGAGTACAGTAACAGATTGGGCTGTTCAAACAAGAAAATAAAACAACCAGCAAAATTTTACAGATACTAATCTCTCCTGAATCCAATAGAAGGCAGCAAAAGAGCTATCAGACTCCCTTAATTAAGAAAATCTGTCTCTGTTTAAAAAGGATATTTGAAAAGTTATTTTTAAGCTGTGTGCCATTGCAGAATTTTTGCAAGGATAGCAAAGCATAACCACTCAGCTGTAGCCTGATTGGCTGTAGAAAAGATGTTATGATGAATGGTAAAACCGAAATCGCTTGCACAGGCAGGGCAGGCATGGGGGTTGAGAACTAGGAAATGGAGATAATGGTTGCTTTTCAGAGCAGGCTGTTCCTATAGATCATTCCTATAGAATGATGAAAAAAATTATTTCTGAATATTGAGCATCCACTCAGACCAGTACGCTCACATTTTTTCATACCAGAAATACTAAAAACATGCTTAAGTTTGTACATTCATTTCTTCTAGCCAAATACTTTACTGAACAAGATAGATATTGAAATCACCTATTCCACAGAGTACCTTCTAAGGTGCAGTAATCATATTTTAAAAACTAATAATGTTTCAAAAGTATGGTATAAAGGAGACCTGTAACATTACAAATTTACTTCAGAATCTGTTTTCCTATGGCAGTGTAAGTTTGTATTAAACTACAAATCAGACCTGAAACAAAAAGGAAACACTCAGGAACAAAATTTTATAAAGCATATCTACAGGCTGTTGCAATCATAAATGTAATTGCATACCTTCAATAATGTAAACAGGACATGAAGTATTCTTGTTGTTAGGAAAGACTCTGGAAGGCCGTCCAGTAAGAAGCAATCATCTGTACATAAGTTTGTGTCTGTGTAACTGCTTTCTTCAAATTCTTCCTGCCTGGATAACTGTTTCTTTTGGCTTGAGTGTCAATCAAAATGCATGAGTGGGTCAGAAGTCTAAAAGTGTGTTGTGGGTTTGACATAATAGCACACTGCACTGAGACTGCTTGCCTCTGGAGAGAGAACAAATTGCTGCAAACCTGCCCTGGATTCCTGGTCGTGCAAAGTCCGCACAGTCAACGAGCACACCACTCCCTCTCCTGCCCTTTCTGACAAGCAGGCAGATAGCGTGGGCTGAGTGGTTGTCCTGAATGCCATTACACCTCCCACAGATCCCAACAATGCCTGGATTTATTCTTTCTGTTATTCTGTACAAATTCAATAAATTATAGATGATGTGGCAGTAAACGAACTGCATGAGTTCTTTCAATTATTTTTATTCAGTTAGTTTCTTTCCATGTCAGGCTTATGTGTGTGCTAGCACAGTAATAGTGACGTGCTAGTACCAGTAAAACTAAGTAGGAGTCTGAAGTAAAATTTTAATGACTTTATGGATTTTAAAACCCTATCCACAAAACCCTGAATTTTTTTCACTCTGTTAAGTAACAGTAATTAAAGGATTTCCAGTAACACTTCACTGGTAGTGGGTTTTTAAAAATGGAATGAATTAGATACCAAAAGCATTTAAAATCTTTGTTATCTTTGAAGATGGAGATCTATGCAGAGGAATATCTCACTAATGAGGCATTATGTGTACAAACAAAATGTTTATTTTTTTGAGCAAATTCACCTATGAAATGATAACTTATAGCAAACCTCAATAGCACTAATAAAATTATTATTAAAAATTTCATTCTTTTGGATACAATTATTTGAAACCAGTGCACAATATGTCAAATTTCTTCTTTAAAAATGTCTAGGTACAAGAAGTACCAGTAAGCTGCTTGTGTTTGCCATATTTCCCATTGTGTATTCAGGACTTTAAAAATCTCCCTGATTTATGAGCAGAAAGAATCATTATAAATGCTGCTGCATTTATCAGAAAATGCATTAAGAGACACAGGTTTCTAATTCATGAATAAAAGATCCTGTATTTTATTTTCTTTTCATATGGGAGGAGAAGAAGGAGAAGGAAAGATTACCTTTCATACATCTCAAGAAAGCGGTAAAACACTTTTAGAAAGAAAATTTGTTGCTCAAACCTTACAGTGAAAAAAAAAAAAGTGGATTATTATTATTATAAGAAGAAAAATAAGGGAAGTGGATGAGATTTTATGTGTGGAGAGAAGTGTAGAGAAATTGTGTGTTGCAAGCACTAGATGCACAAGCCTTGGAGAACTTGTTACACTTTTTGCAACCTATATCAGGAACCCCTGCCTCATGGGCCATGCGCCTGAAGTCACAGCAATCATTGCTGTGCTTTATGCTGCTACCGCAGCCTATTCTAGGTATGACAGCTTTTTACCTTCATGAACAATCTGTCACCTCAGTAAAAGAAATCAAGCTTGTGAAGAAAATGTTTGGATTTTTCCTTCTTTTTTTTTTTCCCCTTATGACAATAAGCAATCTGCTGTCAATGCAATTTCACCAGTACTATCCTTGTCACTCTGGTTGCCTCTAAGCAAATCCTGTGCGCTCTTAAGTTTTATCTCAACATCTGTATCATCTGTGTTAGAGAGCCTTTATTGCCTATGCAGAAAAGTATGTTTTCCTGAACTGAGGTTAAAAGTAACAAACCTGCAGTTTTGTGAGCATACTGTACTTTAAACAAAATGAATTTTTTAAATGGTTAAAACCACACAGGTTCTAGAGGGCAAGTACACATTAAGTAAATTACAGCTTAAAAAAAAGAGAAAAGAAGGGGGCAAAAATTTTTACCATTTCAACAGCAAAACCTATTCCCATACAAGCTGCTGAAGTACCTTAATTTGAATTATAAGCCAAAATGAAATTATGTGCAAAAGAATTATCAAGGTTTCTTCTTTTCTCTTGATCAACTGGTTTACAAAATGTTGTCAGTTTTGATTCCTAACTTCTGATCCCTGATTGCGGTTTTGTATAAACTGATTGGCATCTTGGAAATTATATGTGAGTGAGTGGACAAATGTTGTGGAAATAAGGCAGACTGTTTTCATTTCACCTCTCCATTACTTTTGTTTCCAACAAAAGAGAGCACAGTAAATTATAAAAATTTTCTCTGACTTTGATTGGTGCCAGTTATAGGATCACAAAATGTCATTAGGTTAAAATGTTCTAATTAATCTAGAGTCACTTTTGAGAAGACATATTGCTATGTACAGTTCTTTGTCAGGATGGACAAAATTAGATCAGCATAGAAATTGTCATCTTCAGGATAGAAGATGACAATGTCATCTTGTAAATATGTCTTTCTTCAGAATAGCTGAACATTCCTTTCCTTCCAGATGACCAGTTTTGACTTTATCTTCTTTACAGTAGTGTGGGACTGTTCCACTTGCCAGCAAAAATGGTAGAGCTTTTAGCAGATGAAATAGTTTGTTGACCTTGGGGAAATGCTCATGCTCTGGTCTCATGAGGGTTTCCCTTTGCACAGGTGTGTGAGGGATTGTGCCTGTCACACCTCTGCTCTCTGTGGTCACACTCTGGTTACCTGTCCATCTGCTGCTCCCTGTGCTGGTTTGGGTTTATTCTCCTGTGCACATATTTGGGCAGTTTGAGGAAACTTCACTATGTGATAGGGGTGAGGAAGGTCCATTTACCTCCCTGTTGCTGTGTTCAGAGCAATAGTAAGTAGCTACCAGGGGAAGGTTGATAGAGCGTAAATTAGAAATATTATAAATGAGAAATATTTCCCCTTCCTGCATGAAACCCTGTGCCAATGAAAGTCTTAACCGATACACTTAAGGAACAGGAAAAAAAAAAAATTAGGAGGAGGACAAAAGGACTGAAGACACAGAGACAGCAGTGGTGACAGCCCTTCCTAGTACTTTGGAAATACAGCAAGAAGAGCTATTGTGGCTGTGGTTAAGGGATGTTTGAGGTTTTCCTATGATGAGGATGGGGATTTGCATCCAGGCCAGACAGTCACATTTATCATGGTGTTTACTCCATGTAAATGACCCCTTCGGATGAAGCAGGCAACTCAGAGCCCTGCAGCTTTGAGTAGCACAAGATCATTCTACAGATCGTTTAGGAGAAACCCAAGGTGTCTGAAAGAGAGCTAAATCCAAGCTAAAAAGAAAAAAAAAAGATTTTTTTTCTTCTGTTAATTGTACCATATTAATGGCTTTAAAAATTTTAAGGTTTTTTGGGGGGTTTTTTCTTTCTTTTTTTTTTTTTTTTTTTGTTTTGATGTTTTTCTTTAAATAAGAGATTTTTTGGGGGTTTATCATATTATTAACTTAAATTCTGAAACATTTCCAAAAGACAAGATAAGAAGCTATATTTTTGGCTTTTGTAATTGAATTGTAAATAAAATTCTGGATTATTCTGCTTTTTCAGACAATCATATAGACTTACAGTGGCATTATAAGTCTAATATAGACATTTTATAAATACATTCCATGATTTATTTTTTTTTCCAGAGTAGGTAACTGATCAGCAAGGTGGTGTGTCTGTGCACAAAACTTGTGTATGAGCTGGAAAACCATAGGCAAGAAATGCTACATTTGAATAGTAGTTCTCTAGATTAGTCTTGAAAATCTCCCATGGGAGCCTGTGCTGTCCACACTAACCAGAGACTCTTAGAATTACCCTGGGATTCTACATTTCTCAGGTGTGTGCCGTGATTCCATTAATATGAACCTTAAATGGCTTTCTACAACCTGACTCTTCATATATTACTTAATGTCCTCATTATATTTTACATGTTTGTTTTAATCCTTTCCAAAAATGAAATTGCAGAATTTTTGTGAGCACTTGCATTTTTCCATTACTGAAACATAACTGATGCGTGAAGCAGATGTTAGCAGCAATGACAGAAGCAGCAGATGCTGTGTGCTGGGAAGCGTGTGAGGCTTGTGAGGTCCACAGGGAGTATCTGAGGGGATTTCTGAGCTCCTATCTCCCTTAATATGTTTATGTGAAGGGACAAATTGGCAGCTGGAAGGCCTCACAAGAGAGATGGGTGGCAGATGAGCAGTGTCCCCATTACCAGTTTAAATGGTGGGAAGCTGCATATAAGCTGCCCGGCGGGATTACCAGCAAACAGGGCAGGCACAGAAAATGGAAGTGGCACGGTACTGTTCATGGCAGTTCTCATGGAAAGATGTGCAGAAAGGGCTGTGAGCTCTGAGAGTAATTGGGTTTCTGTGTGCTCTAGTCAACCACTGGTTTAGGCTGCAAACCCAGCAGTCAACTCAGCAAACTGTGACTGTGCAAATCTATCCAGCAGCCTGAGGTCTTCAGAGAATAAAGGGCTTCTTAATCTGTGTTGTTATCTTAAAACATGGTGCTAGAGATGACCTGTTGGTGTCTGCAGCTGACAGGAATGAGCTGCCTAGCCAGGTTAGCCTGCGGTGGGTAGAGGTGTACCTGGACAGACTTAGTAGGGAAGCTGCTGTTTGGGTGCAGGGCCATAAAAACGGCATTGCTGCCCACTGGGCAGAAGAAGGTGGAAGATCCACCTGCGCAAAGTGTCGTATGGTGAAGTCACTCGAGCAGTGGGAAGAGGAGCTGCAGAAGGAAGTAATCAGGTTACACTGTACAAAGAAGGAGGACCAAGATCAATAAGAAAGATTCACAGGCAGAAACTGTACCTTCAGCTCATAATTTAAACTGCAAAGGGAGGTGGTGAGTGCTGGTGCTGGGTGACTTTTGACAGGCACAGAAACACTCATCTGCAGACCTGATATACATTTAAGGGAAATCTGCTACTTGCCAGGAGACAGGATCCAATTTGCTGTAGAGAGACTGCCACGGCTGGTTAAAAGCCTCTCCTCTACATCTTTTCCATGAGGGCACAAATGCAAGAAAAATTTATGGAAAAATCACCAGGACATCAGAGCCCTCAAGGCCCAAGTGAAGGGATAGATTTTCAAGTGATCTTGCACCCTATCTTGCCAGTCAAGAGCCAGGGTACAGCTGATGCATCATGCATATCAATACCTGGCTTTGTGGCTGATGTTGTTGCTAGATTTTTAGTTCTTTGAAGAATAAAGCCTATTGGATGGAGATGAGATCATATTTAGAAGAGGCATGATAATCTTCATTAGCAGATCGACTGAGTGAATCATATTTTAAACTAGGAAACTTGGGGTTATGGTCCACAGCTGTGAATATCCACAAACCACGAGGCAGTTGAATGCACCTACCAGTGCATTCATCACTACCAGAGTATTGAAGAATGATCGCCAGCTCTTTCCGAAAGCAAGAGTGTTCCATAATGCCACCTTCAGGGCAGGTATACCAACACATAATCTGGGAAACAGACAGCAGGAACTGGACCCCTGTGCCCACTTTGAGATTTTGGGCATCGTATGAATCACAGAAACACAGTGGGAAAAGGCACATGATTAGATGTCTGTGATGGATGGCTATAAAATCTTTTGGAAAGATAAGATGAGAAGAAGAGGATTTGGAATTGTGCTTAATGTAAAAGAGGTAGTCTAGAGGTATGGAGGTATAGAGATCATAAAAGTTCTTGGGATCAAAACTGAAATTATCATCACCATGGGGGAATCTTTTGTTTGGTTTCTGTTACTGACCTCCCAATATGAGTGACAAAACCAATGAAATCTTTCTTCAATTTCTCAAAAAAGTCTTGGGTCAACAGAACCTTGTCCTCATGACCCGTTTCAGTTACCTTGACGTTGTTTGGTAAAAGCACATAGTTCTGCCAATCACAAGATGTTCACCAGATTAATGAAATTCATTGAACTGCTTTCTGATGCAGAGACTGGAAATGCAGATTAGGGGCAAGGTATTGCTAGATTTATGGCTCATAAACTGAGCAAGTTTAACTTTGCAACATAACTTCAAACAGTAACCCTGCGTACAGCAACCGCAACATTGTGGATTTCAAAATCCTGCTGAGCACACAGAAAATCAGTAGTAGAGCAAACACCGTGGGTTGTAGAAGAAAGAACTTCAGTATCCTAAGACACCAACGGTGAAAGAGTCCATGGGAAGCAACCATGGAAGGTAAAGTAACTTGTGCATGCTGAGAGTTATTCAAGAGCAGCCTCCTGAAAGCACAAAGGGAAGCTGCAAGGAGGTTGAAGTTTCTCTCTTTGCAAGGAACCAGATGGAGAAGACCAGGGGAATTGGTATAAGTTGCACTGGAAAAGGTTTCATCTCAATATAAGAAAGAAATTTTTTTACAGTAAGATCAGTCATTCAGTGGAACATCCTCCCCAAGGCACACAATAAAATCTCCATTGCTGGATATTTTTAAGATGTGATGGGACAGAGATGATGGATAGATAGATAGATAGATAGATAGATAGATAGATAGATAGATAGATAGATAGATAGATAGATAATGTGATCCAAACTGTGTTTCCTGTGAAAGATTGGACTAGATGATTATTTGAGGTCACTTCCAGCAAGCGTGTTATATATTTCTGTCTACTTACATCTTATTCCTTTATTTTCAAGGGAGGGAAATGTGGTACTGAACATTTTTTGGTTTACAGGATATGTTCAAAAATGTATAAAACTTATTATTCTAACATAGAGATCTCTGGTTTTTATATCTTCAAATAACATACCGGTTTGCCAGATTAAATCTATTTTTGTATTAAATTTAAGTCTGATTTGGATACTTTCTTGGAAGCTGAGCATATGAGAAAGTGAAAGCAATCACTGTAAACAAATATAATTTGTTTATTTAGTCCTCTAATAGGGTTTCCTTTGTCTCAAAGTCAGTTAAATAGATGTTTAACAGAATTAATATGGAGGAATCAATAAAAAAATCAATATTAATGGAGCTCCTCCTCATTGGTTTGGTGAGTTTTTTAGAAGGTAGGAACATCTGTGTTTGTCTCAATGATTAAACTTCTGAAGACTTCGATAAAGCAGAATTTAACACTTATTTTTATATGTATTCTTTCATTAGCTGAAATAGTAATGAACAGAAGTAACCAGACTTATCCAAGCATATCCAATAAAGCTTCCCCCACCTTACAGAGAAAAAATTCTTGCTCATTGGGAAATGGAGTAATCTATACTTACGTTTTGCATCTACAGCTCACCAATCTAAATACACCTATTCCTGTCTAGGAAGCAGTACAAATGTCTTTTAGGCATACATTCCTAACTAGCTACTAATGATTCTAATATTTTTTTCTTCTGTTCAATATATTCTTGTTCAATATGCACTCTGCATTTCTGAATATATATGAACATAAGAATTCCTCATACACTGGAACATTGACAACATCATCTGGTAAAAAATACACATGCAACTAATACATAGTACTAAAAAATTTCATTTGGAAAATAAAAAGTTATATGCACATGAATCTGCTGTGGATATTGCTGCAATTAGCATTTTCCCGTAAAAGCTGTAACCCATGGAAGTTAATTGGAAATTATGCATATTCACCCTTATAAATATTTAAAGAAATAAAGATTGTGGAACAGTTTCACTGCTTTTGGAAAAATTAATTTTAATATCTATAAACAACAAATGCATATAGCAGCACTTTCAACGCCAGCAAAATTCTTATACTTATTATTTTCCCAGTCATTTGCTGGATTTGTGATGATGGTCCCTTGCAAGACATGAGAAATTTTAGATTTCAAGCACATCTTTATCAAAAACAGCAACATAAGATACTCCTGGTTAATTTCTTCATAAGCTGAATTAATATTTTTATGTTCAGACTTAGTAATTAAGGTTGCAAATCAAAGCACTCAAAATTCTGTAAATGAAGAACTTGGAAGCTGAAAAGCAGTACCATATATCTTGCTTTTGCAGATTATCATGCAGTTTTAAGCACACAGTCTTTAAACACACCATCCAGCAATGAATGGGCCCCTTTAGTGTATCCAGACTGCCTTGGCATAAAAATATATCAGAATTGCTGAATCCAGGAGGATATTGCCTATATGCTTCAGGTCAACTTGTTGAATAACCCAGAGTTTATGAATGAATGTGCCAAATACTGCTTCAGTCTGATGGGAGAAACAAGAAGAAAAAATTATGTCTCAACTGAAGCAGCTGAGCAATTTTTGGTGGCAGTTCTGCTACAGAGCTTCTATGGGATCATTGACAAATGATTAAAACTGGGCTTTGCAGCATACATCACATGTAGTTTGTTCTGCTCCAGGAGATGATTTGTAGAAGTGTTTACTAAGGAAAACCACAAAGTGGCTAAAAATATAAGTAACCTGAAAAATCAAAGCACGCATCTTCAAAAGATGAAAGGTACATTAAACCATACTGAGCTTTAAGCAGCTGAGCAGAGACCTCAACCAACAACATTCTGACATACACACCCTGAAATTTGGATATGCACCTCTCTGTCAGCATTCTGTTCATTTTTAGTTTGGAATCCAAATGATTTTTTTTCACCCTGACAACAAAAATAAAGGGTAGCTGCTCAACAGCTATCAGGAGACTTTCATTGCTTAGAGCAGTAGACAAATCAAAGCAGAATCTTTTCTGAAGCCTTGGTTCATAAACTTGTGGAAGCTGAAAACACCCACCAAATTTCTACTCTTATCAGTCTCAGTTGTACAGAGTCCCACACTTTTTTTTTTTTATTATTCCCTCAAAGTTGGAGTCCAAATAATGAGTTACATCTTCAGGATGAAATATGGATTTCCCCTCATCAGATTTACAAATGGAAGTATTGTGCAATGTTCCATGCCTGGGCCCACTTAAACAGCAGCTTTATATTATCTAAAATCTACTCACGGATTTTTTGTCTAAATTTGGTAGAATGTCCTATTCTTTGCAAAGACAACATTATGCATCTTTAACGTTTCAGAACAGCCAATTTTCTACACCTGAGTAGTGATTTCAGTGTTTATTTAAAACACTGAAAGCCAGAAAATACTGGTTATATGGGGACACCTCAGTCTAATTTAATCAGAAGTAAACTGATGGGGCCCCCTTGAAAGGGCAGTCACTGCATAACCTCACAATACCTCTGAACTCAATAACCTCCCCATCCCAACCATATTTCTTCACAGAGCTCAATTCCTCATTGCTCCATGTGGAAGAAACATTGATCTCACATTTCTGTAAGACCAATCCAATTCTGACCAATCCAATTTTAACCTCTCTCTACATTCGCCTTCAGTTGAAACCAAACTGTGCCATAGCTCATGCATGACAAGCCCTCACCTAACTGCATTGGTTCCAGTCATTTGTGATTTGAACATTATTCTTGATCTGTTCTGACATTTCATGCACAGCAGCCAGCAGGGTAATGGGAAGGCCATTTCAGTGTTAATGCTCAGATACTAGATAGCAGAGTTTGTATTCAGTGTTACTTCAACACCAAGGAATTCATTCCATTATGATGAAACATGCTCTTTCTAAATTCACCAAAGCTGTATATTGCAGTAAATAATAATAATGTTCCCTTAAGGGTAAAAAGAAAGAGTAAAGCTCTTAGGTGGGTGGGTCTATTACTTTAATAAATAGCACAAGTAACTTCTCAAATTTAACAGTAAGATTGATACTTAATATGGACAATCAGATCTTGTATGATATGAAAATGAAGGGGAATTAAAGAAAAATCACCTTGTTGCTATCTCATAGTTGTTCAAGTCTTGAAAAGAATGTGAAAAGAATGTGTTCTCATCGTGTACTACACCTTAAAGTGGTTAGGTATCCACTAAATGCTTTATTTTGTTTACTCTCTGACAACCTGTGGTAAAGTCTCATCTATCAACATTGTACCACAAAGCAATCATGAGGCTTATGTAATGAATGATAATGACTTTCTTATTGAAAAAAATAGTACATCTGTATGTCGTCAATTAAACTAAGGTAACTTAATCCACAATTAATTTAATTAACATTATCTATTAAGACAAAGTTGGAAATTATATAAGTTGAAAATCTCATGTTGTAAATATACGGTGCAATCATAATGAACAATTAGTGTATGATAGGGTTTGATTAGGGTGATTAAAATCAATCTATAGTCACAGCACAAAATTTTAATTGAGAATGAAGGTAGTTGAAGACAGAATAATCAACACACAGCTAGAAAGGTTTGCCAGCTATCTTTCATCTATCTGTAGTAGAAAATATATAATCATCAGTAAATATGCGGTACTCCTGATCTGTGAATTTCTTCATTCCAGGAATGTGGGGCATTTTGAAAGCATTAAAGTGAAATCCTAAAAGCAATCCAGGTGTAGCTTGTTGATTCAGTTTACACAAAATTAAAGTGTGAATGAGAACAAATTATTTCTGCACATGCTTATGCATTTGGCTCATACAGATGCATGCTAGAGAAACTGAAAATTAACCTTTTTCAAGTAGACCAGGTAATTGACTCAGAACCTAAAATGGAAGGTATTTTGCATCCTATATTACATCTCAACATTTTAATGTTTCTGTTATTTCTTAACAAGGAAAACACAACTCATATACCAATTTTTTCCCCATTAAAGCCTATCATCGTTATTACTAGATACATTTAGAAAGGAAAATCAATAATTATGAAATCTGTTGTTCAGTGCCATTCAAAACAGCATATTTGATTTGTAAAGGATAAAGGAACAAAACAAACTTACTATGATGGTGACAAAAATGTAAACACGCGGCCACAGTTAGAATATAAACATTGTAATCTCTAACAAATATGCTCACTTAATGTCAATTAAATCTATTTTGATATCTTAAACCTTGGCCATGAAATAATAAAAATTATGCAGTCATCTTTGACTTTGGGGTGTGCAAGTGTCTAAATTTTCACCTTTCCCAAGATGGAAAGTATGACACCATTTTGACTCCTGCTCAGCCAAGCACTTCAGCCTGTGCTTCTCCTCCAAGATGATTAAACTGGAGGAATAAGAGTTAAAGAATTCTACCTAAAGTTCTTTTTTCTGAAGAACAGGTAAAGATCCAGATTCAAAGTCCATTGATATTCAAAATGTTTCCTTCAGTCTCAAGGTTTCAATGCTTTTTTTACTGCTCTCTACTACTGTTTCAGCTTTCTACTTGAACCTAGCTGTTTCAAACAGTGTAGTTTACCATCTCCTTTCATCCACTCTCTTCATGTCTTATTTTCTTCTTTCATCATAGCAATTATTATTGCTATGATGAAAGCAAAGAAAATTATTATTTTATCTGCCAATTATTATTGGAATTTAGGGTAGTAAAGGCTGGATTCAGGTTCACAGTTGAAGGATTTTAGTTGAAACAGAAAAGCTGCAGCTTCATGTTTGAAAAATTTATGCTCCAGAGTTTCCTAAAGCCACGTGGGAGGCAAGACAAAACTGGAGCTGTCCCAGTGACAATAAGATTCATGTAATGTCCTTACTGCAGCTAGCCCTCCAGTACTACATAGCTATAATATGCTTTCCAGGAAGCAAAAGAGTTGGGAAAATGGGAATTAATTCAGTCTTTTTTCCCGTTTTTTTTTTTTTTTTAGTAGTTTCTTACCTTTTCCTCTTTACCCACCCTTTCCTGCCCCACAGATCACCTGTGCAGAGCTTTTTCTGCTCTGATGCCTGTGTCAAGAAAAAATAGCTCTACTGTGGAAAGGCAGAGCTTCAGGGAAAAGTTTGGAGTGAGTCTAATTAACACTCAGGGATATAAAAAAATAACAGGAAAAAAGTCTTTAAAAACCCATCTTTTTCATTGTCTACTATAATAATAATAACAGTAGAAGTAGTAGTAATAATAACAGTAGTAGTAGTAATACCATTGCCACTCCCTGAAAGAAATTTTTATTTAGTTATTTTTGTTTCTTTGCTGTTTCACAACTGATATTTTACATGGTTTTTAATTCTCCTGAGTGGGTCTAGGTAATAGCAGAGAAAATCCTTTCTTGTAGTCTGCAACAGCTTTATGTTCACAAAACCCAAAATGTGGCAATATTCAAAGCTGGTATGCTGCCTTGTTTTTGAAATAACTAGATGCACACATGCTTCATGTCTTGACCTACATGCTGATATATTTGTATAATATCAGTATTTGAGGCACAAGAACGTGTGGTAAATCACAACCATACCAACTGAATTGTCGCTTGCAATCCAGGTTTGCAGATCTGCCTAATCATGAAAAGCATAATTTCAGGTTATTACACTTCAATGTGATATAGTCATCCTGACATGTTAATGTATCATAAAATTTGTTTTAAGAATTGAGAGTGTGACAGCAGAAGTGTTTGTAAAACAGGTTTTTATGCTTTTCCTAGGTTTATATATGACACAAGACATTAGGAAACTATTTTAGTGGTATCTTTCATTTTAAATGACATAGGCTAATGAAAAAATATTTGTGTATGCCATGGTATTTTGATAGATTAAAAGACCTTGAGATTTCATGGCTTGAAATTTTATGCAAAGAATAGCCATTAATTTTCATTTATTTTTCAAAGGTAGAAGTGATCAAACCATATGGTGAAGCCTTTTTCTCACACATCATACATAAAGATATAAATAAGAATGAAGAAAGCAGCTCTGAAATTTTTTTCTTTAATTATCCCACAAAAATAGCTGAAGTTCAGGCTTCTTTCAGATTCTGAGAGTGATTAAAATATGACCTTAAATTCTCAAATTTTTGCTTTACTACCTAAATTTTGGAAATAAAATCTTCCATTTGTTAATGTACCAATAAAGAAGGCACCAGAGTTATGAGAATTTTTGAGCCCTCTTACTTGGAGTAATAATTCCTATATTTTCATTCCAGAAAAAGCAGGAAATCTCAGAAATCAAGGTGACATTTAGAACAGATTAGAGATTGCTAAAACTTGGATGTCATGTTAGCTGCTGTGAAAGATTAGTTATTTGAGAGATTTAATGATAAATTTAGAGATTTAATGATAAAAAGAAAATACTCTTCCTGTATTAGATCTAAGAATACAGGCTTTCTCTTATTTTATGCTACATTTTTTTCCCATGTCAACCTTTTAAAATCATCCCTATCGACATATACCGATTTACTAGAATCTGCAGAAAGATGGAGTATTATTTATAGTGTAACCCTTGGTTTGATGGCTAAATAATCCCTACATCAATGTTTAAGTATATTTTGGTGACAGCAAGCAATTCTGCAATGACTAAATACTTTTAATATGCTCTTTCTAATAGCAGGCTTTCAAAACATTTTTAAATTTATATAGTTTTCATGCTTCAATTTTTAAAAATTGTTTGTTGTTATTGAGTTCTAATATTCCTTTAAAGGTAACTTAACAAAAATCCTAATAAAAAGAAACAGGAGCAATTGTGTTCCATGCACAGAAGACATTTATGTACTTTAAATGTCTTATGTACATGGAGTACAATATGAAAGAACTTTTTGCATTAAGAGCAATTATTCGCTGAAATATTCTCCCTACAGGATGTGTTAAAGTCCCCATAACTGGAGGTTCTCAAGATGGAACTTGCCAGAATTCTAGATAAATTTCATCTAGGATCTCTTTCCCATGAAGGTCTGGAGCAGATGATCTTTCAAGCTGCCTTCTAACCTGAACTATTTTACCACTCTATGATATGACTCTATGAATAATTATTTAAATGAAGCAAAGTTTTGCAGGTCTGAACCTCAAATATAGGTGAAGATGCATGCAATCAACACCATCTGTTTCCTGATAACTGAATACACAGTTTTGTACAGAATGTTTATATCATGCTCTACTGTTACTCTGTGTCGGATCTTTCACTCTTTCCCCATCCATCTTCATATATATACCTAATTCAGCATACTTAACCTGTAAGATCTATTTCTTTTTTCTCTCAACACCTGGTGTAGTTTTATTTATAAGAATATTCTTTAGGAATATAGTGTGATGAAAAATCATTATGACTATACTTCTTGAAAATATTCTCTGTAACAATTTTCAGAGGAGGAAACGGCTGAGCGCATTCCTCCTCTTAAAAGTATTTATTTCTCCCAGCTTTTCAAGAAGAATAGATGACTTAAAGTGGCCATATGTCAAGTTTTATTCAAAGCCTTTTTATTAATCTTTGTGATTAGATGCTCATAGTGGGAACTAACCATCATTGTTATGGACTTTCAAATGCTTGGATATATATGCATCCATCTCCTTGCATCAGCAAATGTATGATTGTGCTGTCAGTTTAGCTCCATTTTTGTGGTACAATGTCAGAAATTATCTGTGTTTTTATAGGGAAGCAAATCACAATGAACTCTCAAGCTTAACAGGACTGTTTTCAACTTTGACCCCTTCCCCCTGTTTTTGGGTAGGTTTTGTAAGTGGGCACAATGTAGGGTGTCACCACATCACAATACCACAGTTCTATCCAGCACAGAAGCAAGTGGTGGGTCAAAGCAGTACAGAAGTAGCCACTTCAGGCTCACAAGACTGTAGAGAATAGGTTTCTGTAGAAAGCTGCTTTGATCAACTCCAGTTGTGACAAAAAGATGAAGGATAGCTGTGAAAGGTCATTTGTGCTCCTCAGTTCAATCTACCTCCATTATCCAAGAGCAGAAAACTCAAATTAAATCTGTTTTTATTGATCATAGTTTCCAGTAAACAGTAAATCTTGTGCCGTGATCAATCTAAAACAAGTATTTATACCCGTCTGCCATTTTTAGTCTTTAATTTAAATTCTTGCAAATTTAAACAACAAAATAAAATATTTTTCAAAGACCTTAACTTTTTATTTAGAAAAAAAAAATTAAACAGCATTAAAACCAGAGTGTTAAAAGAAATCCTAAAGAACAAAATTCAGTGTTTAGATTAAAATCCCAGCATTTCAATGCATGAGTGCAAGTATGGAAGATGTGCTTTAGAAAGAGGCAAAATGTTACCATAAGGCAGCAAAAAGGGATTGTGAAGGATTTTATTTAGTTACTGGTTTACTCAGTTACTGGTCATAGAAGTCCAGAAATATGATCATTAAAAAATTCAGTCTGAAGTTCTGCCTGTCTCACGCCCCTTCTCCAAACTAATTCACAATAAAATAAGACAGCCACAGGAAGTCTGCTTTACATCTGGTTAGATTTATAGATTTGACAAAAGAAATATAAGTGAAGTAACACAAGGAAAAAGATATGATTTTTCCCTATTTTGATTCAAGTACTATGAGGAAACAGTGATTCCCTTCTACAGATTTTCACTCTGGGAACACTCACATGTGAATCCAATGCGCTGGATTCTTCTCTTTCAATCGTATACACACCATCCTTTCTGCAGGCTAAATATTACTTATAAACTAGAAGTAACTCTGAGTTTGAGCATTCAGCAAGCAAGCCACGTGCTCACAGCTTTGGAACTAATTATACCTGGCAAGGATAAATCATTAGGAATGCTTATCTTAATTTGCTTAAGAAATTTTAACTGTTAATGTAGACTCTTCTAAAATCTGCCTGTTTTGCATCACAAAGAGTTTGGAGGAGAAAGGAGAGTGAAGAAAGGGGAGAGGGGTACACAGTAATAGCAGCTAGCATTCCCTAAGTGGGCCCAAGTTGAGAAATACAAATTCTCTCCTTCCTAATTCTACTCCTACACTCCTACATGATTAGACTTCAGACACCCATTGGAAGGACTCTGCGCTACCAACACATTAGAAGAGACATTGCATTGCAGAATAAGTTGTATTTCAAACAGGCCTGTTATATTGCTCTTTCAGAGTGCTGTTGAACCCTGTATACCTTGAGAAAAACATGCTGTAATTGAGGCTAATGAAAGAACACACAAACAGAGGGAAAAAGAAAACTAATAACTGGTAGCAGGAATTTATTGGTTAAACATGTTCCTTTAGAGATCCTTATGTGAGAAGTTTGAAATCTCACAAAACACGGATCTTAACTACCATCTCCATGTCAATGCAAGCCTTTTAACTTTCTGCTTTATTTGCCATACTGAAACTGGTCTACAACTGGTTTAAAGGTACATCCCACAAAATATCAACAAAAATAAGGGTCACAATCAGCTCTGAATGGTCTGTTCTTAGGAAGCAATTTTTCTATAAGTGTCAGAATATCAATGACTTCTAGGGAATGTAACAGTTCTGACAACTATAGACAAGATGTAAGGAACAGAGACTCACTTTTTTCTCCTCTTTTTCGTCCTTTCTCTCTTCTTATAAGAAACTGAACATATGTCTAGCTAGCATCTCAATTTAGATGCTAACGAGCCAGTTAGTAGCAGCTCCTTCATTTTAGTGCATGCACATTTTAATTTTCTGTTACAACTCTTGACTAATCCAGCTCCTAAGTTTTAGGAATGCGCTAATGAATATCATAACAAACTAATGTGAACTAAAGAGAAAGAGAAAACAATTAAGTCTTTGAAATGAAACAGAAATAAGCCATTTTCCCCTAAATAATGTATTTGCACAAGCTGCAGTCAAATACAGCTTGTGTATATGAGTATATGTGAAAATGATTAAAATCTAATAAGCAATCAGAGGACGCTTCGATTTTCAATAGAAAACTTTACACTGAATACAGACTTAATTAGAGTTGCAGCATAAATTATTTTTGTGGAATAAGCAGCACTAACATAGAAACCCTCTTTTTTCCAGCTGTGCAAGATGCACTGCATTTGTGTGTGTAGCAATCAAGTGACAAAAAGTGATTCAATTTCTAGGATGACCGCGAACTTCTGTAAAACTACCACTCCTTAGCCAGGGTCTGGGACTGGGTTTGTCCTGGATACAGCACATATTATGCTCCTTAAACAGATCATCCCTTAGCTTTATAAGAATAGGACTTGTTCATAACACCTATCTGCTAAAATGCTGTATTTACCAGCATTTTGGATCGACAGACCATTGGATCTTTGTATTCATTTGCTAAAAGCATGTGTATTCTACCACTAATGACCTCTGAGTTCCAGATGGTTCATAAAAAGAATGCTGTCACATGTGTTTGCTACAACAATTGAAAAATGTTTGAATTTTTATTTTATTTTAATCACAAATGTATCATTCTGATAGCAAGCCAGTGAATGAGATGATTTCCAGGGAATGAAAATGAACAAGATGATTTCACGTGAAATGACTTCCAGACCACTAGATTGCCCATAAATTAATTCTGGTTCCATGCGTGCTGAGATTAAATTGAAAATTTTGAACTGTTAAACCTGTCCGTATCACTGAAGATGGTAGATAAGGAGTGCAGGTTCCTGTCTTATTTGCAAGTCAGCAAACACATGAGGTGAGCAGTGTCTGACCTCATTATCATCTGGCAGGTCCATTTCCTTCCTTTTTAACAGCAGTAATGAAAAAAAAAAAGAAAAAAAAGAAAAAAAAAGAGGGACATATTCATCTTTTGACAGAGAATCATCTGGTTTTACACTAAAATATTCCATGATTTAAAACCTAGTTCCTGCCCTTGCCAAGAACCTTCACACTGTCACAGAAATTAACATGAAAGTTACAGCTCTCACTGAGTCATCAAATCTTTTTCATTTGTTCTCTAGTCTCTAGAGCCTCTCCATCTCTTTCTACAACCTTCTGCTAAGTGATTTTACATCAGAAGAAAACATAAAATTGTACTGTGGAAGTGAAACGTTGTATTGCAGGCTGTCATTCCTTCAAGGTAGACTAAGACTTTATTGTAGTGAGTTCATGTGGCAGGAGTGGGTTTTCTATTTCTGCTTTCT
Organism: Leucosticte australis; assembly: GCA_025504685.1. Lineage (NCBI taxonomy): Eukaryota > Metazoa > Chordata > Aves > Passeriformes > Fringillidae > Leucosticte > Leucosticte australis. Next base: position 27,615,154 of record JANIJU010000003.1, on the reverse strand, counting down.
TCAGTGTTGTTGACCAGAAATTCATAACATTTTGCTCTTTTTTCTGTTATTTTTTTTTATTTGGGTTTTTTTTTTTTTTTTGCTGATTCCTTGTCTGGGCTACTTGCTCTCTGCATTTTTTTTCCCCCAGAGAATTTCTGCTTACTTGTGACTTGTGAAACATTGAGAAAATCTTTTCCCTAAATGTTTTAAGGTTATTTTACACCAGAGACTTCCTATTACTCAACAGTTTTGTTCACAAAGGGTTTCCTGTATAAGGAAGTTGGTTTTGGGTGCTTGTAAACTTATGAAATAATATAATATACATGACACATGGAAAATGTATATAAATATAAAGCCAGATTATATTTAAACATACATTAATATCTCACATTTTAAATCACATAGTTGTATAAAAATAATAGAATAGTATATATTTCTTTCAATGTATAGCAATATTTCATTAATATCTGGTAAATTTGGGACAATCTGAAGCACTTGAAGGATGAGTTAATGACAGTGACCAAAGTCATTGGACACTGAAAAATGCAAGTCACAACTGAAAGTAAACTCTGTTTCTATGAATTAGAAAAGTTAGTTAATCAGCAAATAGAAATGGGTCATAGTTATTTGCAGTTTCCAAGTAATTTGAAAAGAAATCTACAGTGATACCTCTGTATATGGTCCTAATGAATGTACCTCCAGTGTGAATAAATAATTTCCCATTAATTTCATGCATTTGGCAGTTTTGCTACAGCCTGATCTGAAACCGTTGATGAACACTGGCACTATTTACAGTAAGCTACATTTTGTATCTTACTGTAAAGATAAGAAAAAGCACACGAGAGCACAGTTAAATTGAGTTAGTACCATCCACAACTTCTGAACAAGTCACAAATCATAAAAGCAAATTAAATGTTACTGTGGTGTGTCCTAGGGTGATGTTAGGATGCTGGTATCCCCATTCGTGTGTGTTATTTATGCTGGATATTATGTTCTGTGCCTTCAAGACTGGCTCTGCAGAGTGAAAGGTTTGTTTTGGGCCTCTTATCAGCCACTCCCCATGGCTGGCAGGACACACAGACAGGACAGTACTTAGTGCTGCTTTTGCTTTTTGCCCTGCTTTTCGCTCTGCTCTTGCTTCTGCTCTGCTTCTGCTTTGCTTCTGCTTGCTCTTGCTTTTTTCCCTCTTCTCATTAGTTAGTTTAGCTAAACAGTCCAAATTCCTTCCTGGACTGTTTCCCGTTTTCCTGTTTGGATCTACTGGAATCTGCTCCGGACTGGGACCTGGGAAACACCGAGAGAGAGTTTGCATCTTGTGGCTGCAGCAGCTGCCCCATCGCCGGAGGGACTGATCACAGAGTGACCACCCCAGGAGAGACTTTCTGAGTTTGTCATCTCTTTCAGAGAGGTGAAAGAGCGGTGTCATCTGGTATTGTTCATTTCGTGTGCTGGGGGTGCTGTGCCTGTTAAATAAACAGGTTCTTTCCACTTCTCTCCGAGGAATTCTTCCCGAACCGGTTGGGGGGAGGGGCCGTGTGGGTTTGCTTTCCGGAGGGGCCCCCTTTTGTGGATTCTCTCCCAGTTTTGCCCTAAACCAGGACATGGTGCCAGCTCTGTGGTAACAAAGCATTCCAACTAGTGCTGTGTAGCAAATAAGTCTCTGCCGGTCTTCCCATCATGAATCGAGAAACCTTTGTGAATATTTCTGCAAACTTCTCCATTGTATTGAATGTGGGCCCCAGACAGAAAAAATGGGGCTTTAGGTGTCTGTTGTAGCAATGAGATGTTTTACCATCAAAGATATTACTGAGGAGAGCTACTGGGACTGCGGCATCTGTTTCAACAGAGCTCCCATATGGTCAGCTGCTGCCTGGCCTTCATATCAGGTTTCCAAGTTTGCTAAGTCACTCCACCTACTTACTGCTGCTGAAAATGCCAACTCAGATGATAAAAACCAGCCATCTGGAACAATCAGATGCCTTCATTTTTTGTTATTTTACACTGAAAAAACTCAAGAAACAATACAACAGCAGCAAAGTACAATGGATTAATGGATTATACTGCATATTTTGAATCCTATGCAGACATATGGGTTAGAGAGATTTGTTCAGAAATTTCCATGTAGGGAATTTATCTTCAGAAACCTTTGTAACAATCTGACTCCCTATTTTGAGAAATAAAATCTGTTCTGAGATTTGACACTGGGGAGTAATCTAGTCCTGTGAAGACTTGTGGGCAGATAACATACGAGGTTGAGTGGGAACATACAGTTCCACTGGATTGTGGAAGTCAGCAATTCATGCACACTGAAGAAATTATTGCTGGTGAGTGACATGAGGGTTGGATGAGTACTTTACAACTTTACAAAATAGGTTTATATACATTGATTGTTATCGCAACAATGTTAGTGATAGCACCTTGTGTACTTCATAATGCTTGGCAAACGATGAACAAAACCATCAGGATTGAACTTGTATTTTTCATTTAATACATTGAAAATACTTCCCCACAAGTGATGCTCAGATACACAAAGTTACACATTTACACATGTGCATGTAGATACACAATTATACACACATTTCCAAAATGTTTGTTCAGTTTGGGGTGTGTTTAAAGACAGGATTTCCATAATTGTTTGCATGTAATAAAATATTTCTAATAAAATATTTCTCTGCCCTTTGTGGGTCTGAGGAGGCAAACAGCTGAGTATCTTTAATTAATGTCAAAATTTTTTTGCTGGTCAGACATGTCACACACAGGATCTTGTAAAGCTATTGGACTTGTCTCCACTGTAAATTTCTGACTGTGCATGTGGAAGAAATGCTCAGTTTTAGACATCCTATATAAAACATGCAGGAATTTACCCAGAAAAATTTTGTACTGATGGAATTGATTTAAGGAAATAGGAATGCTTAAAGTGTAAATTTACTTTTAAAAGAAACCTCAAATTATATAATATTTTATTAAAAACAGTACTTTTACAATATGATAGTGATGATAAACCACAAGACCTAAACTATCCGTGATAAATTTTTTGCAAAATATTGATTACTGTAACATTCTGAAAACAAAGAGAATAATACATAAAGAAAGAGGTATCTGAGGGGAGGTGAAGGGCTTTATAATGAAGATAGTAAAACAAGATATGACAAAACACAATCCATTTTTTGCATTTTTAATTCAAAGTTCAAGCTTATGAAGGGTTAATCTACTTGTACTGGATATTATCTGCCTATCTAGAATACATGGAAATTATGGCAATGAATTATTCTCATGTCTGTTTGAACTTCAACAAAATTAGTTGTTTAAACACTGAGATTCTTCTCCTGTTCTAAGGATGTTTTAGAGAAATTTTCAACAAATAAATAATTATTAATGATATTTGTGAAAGGCATCAAGACATCTTAGTAAAAGAAAATAGATTTATTTTCCTTTTGTCCACCTGAGAGTGTAACATAAAGCAGATCAGCTCTCAGAACAACATAAGTAATATTTCTTTAACTACAAAATAAATTTAACTGACTTTATGAACTGATCTTTTGGACAGACTCGTGAAATGTCAAAATAGCTAATGATTGATAATTGCAGTTATCATTAGAGAAATTGTTCATTCTTTCCTGCTCTTAAGAGAAACAGAGTGATATCACTAAACCTGTTGCTTTCTTTGATTAATTTTGAGTCTATTCCCTCAATTTGCACAGAAATATTCCTCTGAAAAAACAGGAGAGGTTTTTTAAATGCTATATGCCATATTAGACTATAAATTTTGGGTGGTTATATGTTAGGCAAAAATCCTCAATTTTTTTTCATCTCTTGTTGCATCTATTCTCAAAATATTTTCAGTTCTAAGAATGAATTAAATGGGTTAGGAAAATTATGGCCTGAATTTATATGTAGAAGAAAGAAGGATAGAATAATTATCAAGTATGGAGTCTTTTAGAAAAGACTCCATACTTGAAATACAGACTTATGAAGGTCTGTATTTTCAAAACTTCCAACACACATTTTTAATAAATATGCTAAAGAGATTTGTTAGGTTGCAATATTCCAAAAGTACTTTTTGTCTAGCTATTTTCTTGTTCTTTTTAGATGCCTTAAACAGTTTTCTGCTAGTGTCAGTCAAGTAAGTCATCTGCCACTTTGCTCAGTGTGAATGAGTGTGGTGGAACGGATGGTCTCTACTTCTTTTTACATGTGTTTTCAGCTGTTCTCTAGGTGTCAAAACAGCTCTTCATCCCAAGGGATCTGCCATACTAGAGATTAGGAAGAAAAACCTTATGTGATATTAATGAAAGACTTGTGCTTGATTCAAGTCAACATTAACATACACCAGGGTGAGGCATTTTGGACATGTGGAGAAAAAGAAGGGAAGAACACACTGAGGGTTAAATGGCAAATACACACGAACTGGGAAACAGTCTCACAATTTAGTGAGAAAGGAAATTGGTTTCGAAACAAAGAAATTGTTTCTGTCTTGCAACTAGGGCAGCAAAGAGGAGGAGTTGGAAGCCACTGTGCTGCTGGACAGCTATGACCTTGTTGTCACTCCTGAAACTTGGTGGGATGGATCCCATGACTGGAGCGTGACTAACAATGGTCACAGGCTGTTCAGAAGGGACATGGGAAGAAAGAGACACAGAGAGATTCCCCATTAAGAGTTGGATTGGGTGTGAAGAGTGTCTGAAGAACAGCCATGAGCAAGTGTGAACTGGTGGGTGAGGATCCCAGCCCAGGCAGCACAGGGAGCCTTTGGTCGGTGTCTGTGACCGGCTCCCGACCACGGACGGAGCATTCCTGCTCCAGCTGCTGGAGGCACCACGCTCACAGGCTCTGGTGCTGCTGGGGACTTCAACCACCCCTGCACAGGCTGGAAAAGTAGCTGTAGGCAATCCTTGAGATTCCTGAAATGCATGGAGGATAAATTCCTGTTGCAGGAAGTAGAGAGCCCTACAATAGGGGAAGTGTCACCTGGAGGTGTTGGCCACCAACACAGGGGGGCTAATGGGGAATGTCAACCTAGGAGGCAGTGATCATGCCTTGGTGGAATTCACAGTCCTGAGGGATATAGGTTGGGAAAGGAGTCAAGAGAGGCCCCTGAATTTTAGGAAAGCAGAATTTAAGCTTTCAGGGAGACTGCCCTTAGAAGCAAAGGAACAGGGCTGGCAGATCTATAAGAAAGCCTTCCTTTGAGCAAAAACTATCAATCCTCCAGAGCAAGAAATTAGGCAAGGCCACAGTCAGGAGAAGGGCATGGCTGATAGAACTAGAGAAAGAAGCCATTGCACAGACAGTGGTGGCAAGGACAGGTGACTGGGGAAGAGTATAGAGGTGAAGTCTGTTTGTGTAGGGATGTGATGAAGAAGGCCAAGGTGAAGACAGAACTGAACCTGGAAAGGGAATTACATGTCTTCTACAGAAGTTAACCAGAAAAGGAAGGTTAAAGAAGGTGTGTCTTCAATACAGAAAGCTTGAATAGTATGCCCATGAGAATATCTAGGGGTTTAACAAGAACAAGTGCAAGGTGTTGCATCTGGGTTGGGGCAACCCCCCCTACCAACAGTCTGGGGGATAAACTCAGAGAGCAGCCCTGCCATGAGGAACTTAGGAGTGCTGCTGGGTGAGAGGCTGGACATGACCCAGCCATGGGCACTCCCAGCCCAGAAAGCCAGACGTGTCCTGGGCTGCATCCAAAGCAGCGTGGGCAGCAGGGGAGGGAGGGGATTCTGCCCCTCTGCTCTGCTCTGGTCAGAGCCCACCTGGAACCCTGCATCCAGCTCTGGGGTCCCAGCACAGAGAGGACATGGAGCTGCTGGAGTGAGTCCAGAGGAGAGAGGCCAAGATGATTAGGGTGAGACAGCATCTCTCCTAGAGCAAAGGTGAGAGAGTTGGGTTTGTTCAGCCTGGAAAAGAGATATCTTAGGGATAATCTAATTCTGGCCATCCAGTAGACAAATGAAAAGCTACAGGCCAGATGTTTCTTGCAAGAACATGTAGTGGCAAGACAAGGGTGAGTGGCTTCAAACTAAAAGAAAGCAGGCTTAGATTTGATGTTAGGAAGAACTTCTTTACTGTGAGACACTGAAACTGGATGTCCAGAGAAGCTGAGGTAGGCCCCATTCCTGGAAGTGTAGAAGGCCAGGATGAACAGTCTCTGAACAACCTGGTCTAGTTGAAGGTGTCTCTTTCCATATCAGGGGATTAGATGATCTTTAAGATCCTTTTCAGCACAAACCATTCTATGTTTCCGTGAGATTCCTAATGACTTGCCATTGAATATGTTTCAGGATGAAGTGTACTTCAGAGCACAGCTGTGCTGTTTAAACTGATGAGATTATTAGATTAATACAGCAATATCAGGCTGTCACTGCCGTTAATGTCACAAGTGCTATAATACATCTGAGCAAACACACCTGAGAGCTACTAGGGGCCTTTGACTTGGAAAAACCCAAAGAGGTAGGGTAGGACTCCACACCTAATGGAGACATTGGTGTTTTTTCCTGATTATCTAATTTTAAAAGTTGTAAAAAGGGAAAAGAGTACTCCCTTGGAAGGAGACACAGATGGGGAACTACAGGTCTGTCAGTCTGACTTTGGTGCCAGGGAAGGTTATGGACGAAGACAAGTTGCGTGCCATCATCGTCACATGCAGGATAACCAAGGGAACAGGCCCAGTCAGCATGGGTTTAGGAAAGGCAGGTCCTGCTTGATGAAGTTTATCTCCTTTCATGAGCAGGTGATCTGCCGAGTAGATGAAGGAAAGGAACTGAGTGTGATAAATGAATATGATTTGTGCTAGCAATTGTAACTATATTGATATTTTAGAAAATATTTGTTAAAAAGTAATAAGAGGAAAGGATATGCAATTAACGTCACAAAACAGATGTTTTCAGATGTTCATAAGAAAGTAGGATACAGGATGCATTTTGAGGTAAGTAAAATCGCAAAACAGAATAGGCCTCGGGATAATTAAGGAATTAGCCTTGAAATGGACAAAATTGGGATGATTCCAGGTATCTATGAAATAATATGGTTTATTTTTGGAATATAATGCTGGCTTCTATAACACAGGATTAGGGGTGCACGTACAACCTGTGGGGTTGTTCAAAGGACTGTGCTGATGATGAGAAGCCTTTGTTACAAGTGACCACCAAAACGCCAAAGAAGACCCCTTAGAAGTAAGCGAAGCATGCGCTGTGCAGTAAAGTGACGTAGATCTCAGGAATTGAAAATAGGAGATTTACAGAAAAATACTGATGAATATGTATTAGCATACAGTATATAAGTTGTGTTTGGATTCCTTTGTTTCATGTGTGTGAAGCAGGGTGAGAAAAACCCCCCTGTACCCAGATCAATCAGTTTTGTTTATGCTTTATCCGAACCACTGCCAAATATTTTTTGTTTGTGCTTGATTATGTTTAATTGTATTATTTTACATAAAATTGCTGCTCAATTAAAATTTGCTGCTAAATTCAGCTTTGTTGTTTATTGAATTAGATATATAGAATTTCATTCGTAACAAGAAGGAGGCTCAAGGATGACCTTATTGCTCTCTGTAACCACCTGAAAGGAGATTCTCCCAGGCAACTGCTGACAGAACAAGAGGAAATGGCCTCAAGATGCACCAGGGGAATTTCAGGTTGGACATCAAGAAGAATTTCTTCACAGAAAGAGTGGTCAAGCATTGGAATGGGCTGACCGGGGAAGGGGTGGTGTCGCAGTGAGGGAGGCTTGGGACTTTCAATATGAGAGTCAGCAAGCTTCGCTTATTGATTAGAGCATCAGACATTTAAGCACAACACATAATAAGCTCATGCATATTCTGTAAGCTAAACAATCTATTGGTTATTCTTACTTCCTCATTCTTTACAACTTACATCTCCCTTTTCTCATGCTCTGCTCTGGGCTACAGCATCTTTGTTATCATAATACAGCTATACTCAAGGCCACAGCATCTTCACAGGTGTGGGGCCTCAGATTAGCTGGGTCTGGTACTTTTCCACTTCTCAGCTATCCAGAGCATGTCTACGTGACCTTTGTCATGTAACCAGTCCCCAACAGGGTGGAGTCACCATCCCTGAAAGTTCAAGAAATGGCTGCACATTGCATTTATTGCTGTGGTCTAGTTGTCATGACAGTGACTCATCAAAGGTGGGACTTGATCTTAGAGATGTTTTCTAACCTTAAGGATTCTATGATTCTATGTAGACCTTCAACAGCACGCAGAGGATTGAGCTTGAGAAGGAGTTGCTAGGGCCACAAGCCAGGGACTGGATTGGTAGGAGCAAGCATTCTGCGCCTCTGAAGTTCAGGTTTGTGTGGGTACATCAGGTGGGTGTTTTTCAGGACAGAAATTTCTGTCTACTTGTTCATTCCCACTCAAGGGGAAGAAAAGAAAGTCATATATAATACTGTTTGTTCTTGCTGTGGCCTTGTGGCTTCATACCTCACAATTCCATTCTCTCAAAAGTTAAGGATAGGAGAGTGGAGAAGAAAATCAAACTCAGGGAAAGGATGACCCCAAGCTAACAATGACAAGAAGCAGTACAAGGTCCTGAAAAAAATGCAGGAGCCCAAACTTCTCTGCACATAAGGCCTGATCACTCTCTCTTAATTGCAGTGCTCTTAGTGTATAGTGTTTGTAAGCATATTTAGTGTATCCTGAATTATTCAGCAGTAAAGGCACACGCACAGTAACAAAGTGTGATGGGTGATCTGATGTCTCACTTTGTTTTGCATTAAACATGAGCATCCATTTGCCATCAGCATGAGGCTTCCTTGCTTTCTACCTTCATGAGATGGCAGCAGTTCCACGATGCTAGCTGACAGGTGGCAGCTGCCCTCACAAATGCCATCATGTTATGTGCTGGAACCCAGCACCTGTGCACAAGTGAAGGGCAGACAGTGGTTTCATTTCTGCTGAAGCAGACAGCACATTGTTCTATCTAAATTAACTAATTACCATAAATAAATCACATGCATTCTTATTGGAAAGCTTATCAGACAGTACTGTTGCGGCCTTTATGTTTGGGCCTGAGAACCTTATCTTCATGGACCATGTTTCTGAAGTATAATGTTCATTTTTGGGTGGAAAGAAACTCATTCCAGGGTTTGAATGAGAATTGGATTCACAGGAGTAATATCAGTATTGTGTTACTCCTGAATATGAAAAATTATTTTATTATTTCATGAATCATGGTACAGAGAGTAAAAAAAATACACATACCAGTAAAAAAATCTCCTTCACTCTACTTCAATATAAAATATTTGAAAATAAAAATATAGCTCCTGAAAAATGTCTGCAATTTCCGTCATTAGACTAGAATGCAAATACTACTGTGCAGGCAGGAGTCTTAAAATGAGAGTGCTATTTCAGAGAAAAGCATGAACATTACTGTTCATTAAGGATCTGCACATTAATCAGTAAAACATTGCCCTATGTTGCAAAAATAATGAATCATGGGGTTCAGAAAATGCTTAATCTTGTTAATGTTTTAATATTATATTTATGACGATAATTTTATTTTTTTCTGGCATATTTTCTGTATAGATAATACAAAAATAATGATGATCTATACATGATCCATAAAAAGAACAAAATGCTGTTTCAAGAGGTTCACTTTCTCCTTACTACTGATATGTTGGCCAAATATTCTGCCTGTGCCAATGGGCGCATTAAAAAGTAGGGAACAGTATAATATAATGCTACAAATTTAGCTCATTGCTTTCTGATTATGGTATCCGTTACATTTAATTTTTTAGAAATAATGGGATTAGTATTAATTCACACAGAACTGTCCTGTTCTCTAGGATTTATTTCCTAGTTATCTGTAGACTGCAGCCTTTTACCAAACAATATTCTTTATGTAATAGAAGTGGTGCAGTAAAGGGAATTGTCCTCTTCATCATAAAATATGCAGTGCCTTCCAATTAAACAACTTGGAATTTATAGAAGCCAGATGCTCAGTCCCTATAAATCAGCCTAACTTTACTTAAAATGGAGATACAGTAGCTTTTTTTCACCCAGGAATTTGCTAGCCACATACCTAAACAACCCATAAGGTATTGATTATAGAAATATTGTCATTTAAATGATACTAGAAGAATTAGTTTAACAGTTTCGTTCTCCATATTCAAATAAAGAGAAAGGTAGATAGAGTCACTAGGGCATTTCTGTTGCATAGCTGAAGCTTATTAAATCTTTACCAAAGCAATCATGCTAGAAATATCTTAGGAGAGCTATCTGCTATCTGTATTCCTCTAAATCTTTGCAATCTTGAAGGTGATTAATAGGCAGCTGGGTCATGAATAACCCTGTTTGCCAACTGTGTGCATAATAATCTTGCTCATGCAATGTTTGGGCATACACCTGATACAAAGCCATTTCAATGGGTTGTCCTTATGGTAAAGAGTTGATGTACCTCTTGGCGGAGAAAATCCAAGGACAAGGAAATGTTATGCTGTGCATTTGGACATAACATTAAGAATGCTGAAGCAAGATAAGGCCAAGAAAAAGAGAAAGGCCTAATTTTATTTTTTTTTTACGTCTACAGAGAAATAATGAGGTCAGGTCTGCTTTTTAAGCTTCTTTTAAGTCCTGATGACAAAGAACAGATAAAATCCAATGCTATCTTCACCATTGTCATCACTCTGGTCCTTACTAAGGTTACTACAAGAGCATATGGAAAATCTGAAGCAAGGAAGACATACTTTTAGTGGAAGAGGATCAGATTGGAGGGCATTTAAACAAACTGGAGCTACAGAAATCTGTGGGCTCTGTTGGGATGCACCCACTGGTTGGGATGCTGAGGGAGGTGGCCCACGGTATTGTGAGGCACCTCCCAATTATAATCGAAAGGTAATTGCGGTGGAGGGGAGGTCTCTAAGGACTGGAAGAGAACAAGTGGCACTGATGTCTTTGAGTAGGACAACAAGAAGAATCTAAAGAACTACAGGCCAACAAGCCTCACTTTAGTTATGAGGAGCTGATGGAGCATCTTATTCTAGGAAAAAACATTTCCAAATATAATTAAGGACTAGATAGTGATTTGGAATAGTCAGCCTAGATTTCCAAAGAGGAATTCTTGCTTGACCAAACTGATAGACCTTTACAATGGCATGATTAACTGAGGGGATGACAGAAGAGCTGTAGATGCTGTTTACTTTCACTTTAGAAAGACATTTGATTGTGTCCCATGAGAACCCCATGAACAAAGTATAGTTTAGAAAAAAACCAGTGAGGTAGACCAAAAATTTTTAGTTGCCATGTTTCAAGGACTGTGATCAGGAGCATCAAAATCCAGTTGAAGACTTGTCAGTAGTATGTCTCAGGAGCACATTTGCTACCAATAATTTTTAAGTACTGACCTAGATGGGTAGGCTGAAGAGCACCCTGAGAAACTGGCAGATACAACCCAAAATTTGGTAGTCTCCAGAGGTACCTTCTCAACTCAGTGATTCCATGACTGTACCTTAAAGATATATTGATATAGGAAAAAAGCTCTCTAAATAAAATAAAATAAAAAATAAAATAAAATAAAATAAAATAAAATAAAATAAAATAAAATAAAATAAAATAAAATAAAATAATAAAATAAAATAAAATAAAATAAAATAAAATAAAATAAAATAAAATAAAATAAAATAAAATAAAATAATAAAATAAAAGTCTAACTAGCACCACTGTCATAAAACAGGTCAAAAAGGTCTTGAATAGCTACAAATCAGAATTAAAAAGGAGATTTTTTGGCAACATGAGAGAAATTCCAGATTACCTCTTTCATAATAAAATTAGAATGATAACAACATGGGTACAAAGAGTAAACTACATGTGGCTGTTACCTGTTAAATCAAGCCAATAGCACGATTACTACTGGCAGGAGCCAGGGTCACTAACAAAACCATAGAAATTCTTTTCTCTTGAACACTTGTAGTAGCACTATAGCAGTTCCACTTCTTAAATACTATGGTTTGCAAATCTTATTTTCCTCACAGTCTTGTGTTTTTCCATCTATGCATCCATTGATGCTCAAAAGAGCAAGTAGCACTAATTCTGGTGGTTTGTCTGGAGCAAGTGTGCAACATGTCCTAGGAAACTCCTCACTTTATTACTCTCTTACTGTTTACTCAGATCATGTTGCTTGAATACACAAATCTTATCTGACTCTTGACTTGTCAATTAATTGGTAGTCACATTTCCTATGCAGTTACTCCTATATCAATGCCCTCACTTTAAAAAGTGACAAACCACACCTCAATATTGTTTTGTCCCTTCATATATAGAGACTTGAGGGTGAGGAAAAAAAGTTACCATGTGAGATTATTTGAAATAAAAATAAATACCTATGATTTCAGAATAAGAAATTATCTGATATTTCAGAATCTTATTACTCATTTTTAAATCTGAAAACAAACTTCCTTATAAGATCTTCCTTTTACAATAAAGGAAGTAAAATCTCACCAGAAGCACCTGCAATTTTCATGCCTGTGAGTCCATCTTTAAATTGTATTATAAGTTAGCAAATGGGTGACTGGTTTGGAGGTCAGCAAGTAATCAGATTTACAATGTTAATTAAAAATCTAACATGTTGCCATGAAAACAATCTTGTATGAGTATCAACCAGAGGCTTGTGAAAGATGTACACAGCTGAATCTGGTATTTTCTTTTAATATGCTCTGAACTGTAGAACCTGTTCTACATGGCAATATTAGATGGAAGGAGTTTAATTAAATCTAATGATCTGCCCAAAAGTCAATGTGTGTGGAAATGGAATTAATAAAATTCCTAGTACATTTTCTCTTATTATAGTCAATTACTACATAGAAGTGAATATTAGAAATAACTTGTCGGAGAGCAAGAATATGATGTATAGAAAAGATTTACCTCTGGCATGGATTAACTTCTCATTTGACTTTGCAAACAAAATAAAAATATCTGTAAATTACAAGACAAATTGTGATGTGCCATTTTTGGTTTTTTTTTCTATCTATAATGTTTGTTTCCCATGATAATGCAGTATTTTAAAGCATAGTGGGTTTTCTGGTATTCTAAGCAGTAACTCTAGTAAACATGATATGGGTTTACATATAGTCTTATTATTTACAGATTTCTAAGGGTATATGTATCTACTCTATAAGCAAGAAAATGAAAAATTTTTTTTTTGTCTTCCTCCCTCTTCTCTCATCAGTCAAACCCTGCTGTCCTATATACAGAAAGTAACTATTGCAGAGTAAGCTGGTAGGATATAATGATGGCTTAGATGTTTTCTCTGCAGAGTGCTCCTTAAGCTGACAGGAACACATTTTGCTTCCATAGTGGTTTTTCTGCTCTTCTACTGTCCACACTTTTCCGCAGAACATCTCATATTTTGGGAGGCCCCTCAATAAAATCATAATATACAAAAGCCACTCAGCAACATCCCAAAATGAAAGCTAGACTTTTCATGCTTCTAAGTGGGATGTTATCTTTGTTTGTGCTTATTATTTATCAAGAAGGAGAAAAAGAAAGGGTCTCAAGAATGTTAAATGAAGACTGAGACTTCAGCCTATACCACAGGTCTAATGTGGATATGTTAGGAAAGCAAATGAACTCTTATAAAAAAGGCAGTTTTCCCTAAAGTAATAGTATACTTTGCTTTCCCATACATCTCTCACTTCTTTTTTCTTTGCTTGATCTTTTCTTTAACTTGTTGATTTCAGTTCACAAAATATAATGATGTCCTAGATTTTTCCTTTTAGCTCCTTCTGTTAGTTTGAAATCTGCCAGTGTAAAGCAGGTAACAAATCTTTTAGGTTATGATTTCCCATCTATGCATTTTTCTTGTTTTGTTAAACAGATCCAGTTTGACTAATGCTTCTTCAACTATGATTCTGATAATTTTTGAAAGATGTCAAACAGAAATTTAGAAACCATCTACATTCAATTTTTTTCTTGTCAAAAGGACAGGTGACAGAAATTTTTCTGCATAATTCTTTGAGCTGTCTTTGAGCTTGTGTTCACGTGCATATAAACACAGTCTGGTACTTCTAGACAAATAGAAGATCCATGTAACTTACATTTTTTAGATATTGCTGCTGGTTAGAACCAGCATGCTGTTTTGGGACAGATACAGTTACAGTGCCCACGCAGTCTCTGGAGATGAAAGTTTTGACCTTGCATTTACAGCATTATTCCATAGAAAAGGGAGCAGTGAATACTTGAAAATTTTGACGTGGTAAATATAAAACTTATAAAATGAGTGTTAAGATCCAATTAGTGAGAGACGCCTCTGATGGAATTAGGATGCAAATAAGATCATATGCTGAAATCAGAAGTAAAGATTTTATTTAACAATTAATGTGATGTGGAGAAACAGAAAGAAGTAGAAAAGAGATGAAACAGGGGAGAAAGAAAGAGAGAGAGAGAGAGATCAAGCAGAAGATAGTCACTACCCATGGAATCTGGTGTCTGGTTGGTCTTTCTTCACCCTGGATTTCTCATCTATGGGGATCTACAGGTTGTTCAGAATTGTTTGCTACTTATACATCTTAGTGAACAAAAGAATTAGTGCTCATTGGTGTCCTGGGATGATGTTATGATGCTTGTATCTCCATTTGTGTGTGCTGTTTATGCTGGATATTATGTTCTGTGCCTTCAAGACTGGCTCTGCAGAGTAAATGTTTTGTTTTGGTTTCTTATCAGCCGCTCCCTCACGGCTGGTGGGACACACAGACAGGACAGTACTTAGTGCTGCTTTTGCTTTTTGCCTGGCTTTTTGCTTTACTCTTGCTCTTGCTTCTGCTTTGCTTCTGCTTGCTCTTGCTTTTTGTCTCTCTGCTCATTAGTTCATAGCTAAGCAGTCTAATTTTTTTCCTGGACTGTTTCTCCTTTCCTTTTTGGACCTACTCGAACCTGCTTCAGACTGGGACCTGGGAAACACCGGAGTTTGCCCCCCGTGACTGCAGCAGCTGCCCCAGCGCCGGAGGGACTGATCACAGAGTGACCACCCCCAAGAGAGACTTTCTGAATTTGTCATCTTTTTCAGAGTGGTGAAAGAGTGTTGTCATCTGCTATTGTTCATTTCATGTGCTGGGAGGTGTTGTGCCTGTTAAATAAACAGGTTCTTTCCACTTCTCTCCGAGGAATCCTTCCCGAACCGGTTGGGGGGAGGGGCCATGTGGGTTTGCTTTCCGGAGGGGCTCCCTTTTGGAGATTTTCTCCCAAATTTGCCTAAACCAGGACAATTGCCAACACAGTTGTAATATTATATTGGTTAAGTGAGTCCCTTGTTTCTTATCCTGGTTATTCCTATGCTCAGTCTTTTTTGAGTTGGGGAGTTCCTTGGGTTGGTGGGCTACAACCTCCCTCTGCCAGAATTTTCCAGTCAGAGCTGATTTATGAATTTATGAACTATCTTTCCTTGTGGCCTGTAAATTCTGTATTCTTTGTGTCTTTTATGAGCGATACATTCTTCTCCCCCAGCATTGCTCACCTCCCCTTAGGTCTGAGATAAGATGTGGACAATAGTACCACTTCTGTCTTCTCTCAAGTTCTCATCACTGTGGTTTAACTTACAGTTCAAGTTCCAGGTACCCATGGAGGAATATTCAGGGGGGCTCTGGTGATCATTGGTGGTCACAGATGATATTTTTTCCCTAATTTGGGGTGATCTCTGTTTGATCAGTGATATGCCTATAAGCATTTTCTTCTTCACACATATTTTCACAGGGGCAATTTTTGTCTGGATGCCTTACCCAGGATCTAGTAACCAAGTCTCACCTCTGATAGGCCTGGAGTTAACACCATCCTTCCACTTCCTTCTGTTCTCATTTCATGGCAAATTCCTTTTGTGGTTTTAACAGAGTTTGAGACAGGCAACTGTGCTATGTAAGTCCTTACAATACCTATTCTAGTCATGAGTCCAAATGGATTTTTTTCAAGTAATTTTGTGTGCTTGGAGAAGAGTTAATCCAAAAGATTTTATCTGAAGAAGTTGAAAGGTGAGATTAATTCAACCTGTTTAAAATGACCGACTCCTTTCCTGATTAGCAACTGCCTGCCCCAAGCAGTCCTCTATCTTTCTGCAGTTAACAGATTTTTCAAGATACCACAGAGGCTTAAAATGGGTAGGACTCATTCTTTGTGGGGGATGTCTCTCTGTAGTGGAATAATTTATGATCTAATGTGGTAACCATTTCTGGAAAGAAAATTATGAAGCTTTTAGAGATAAAAATCCAAGAACTTCGTAGAGAAATACTCCTGAAAAGGAACCAGAACATGCAGGTTTTTTCTGACTCAAAGTCTTGAATAAAGTAATTTTCATCACAAGACAGGGCAAGCAATGTTGACCTAGATAAAAGATGACATTTTATTTTTATGTTTTGTATTCTAAAAACTGAAATAATTTGACAGTAATTTTTGGTATATCTTTACCATTAATTAATAATAAATGATCTCCTTATGACATAATTCTATTCTTCTTATGTAAAGCTAAAAATAAATACCAATAAAATGCAGATTTTGGGTGCTACATAAACATGTTAGAAAATATACCTTTCCAGAAATTTAGGGGATTTTTTTTTCTTTTTGTAATTCTGTCATTTTGATGTTAGAGAAATCATTTATAATAGTCACAGTGATTAGCTCATCAGAGATGGCTGAGAACCCTTCTGCAACAAATGAAGAGAATTACCTAACAAATAAATTGGCTGATTTCAAGGAGGTTACTGTTTACATAAAATAAGTCTTCAGTAGCCTTGAGATTAGTCTTTTTTGATTCATGTTTGATTGAACTGAAAAAGAAAGTCATTTATGTAAGTGTAGTGTTCAGTGTTGAGCATTCTGTGGAAGTAATGAGATCTTTTGGAAAGATTGTCATTTAGTATATGGCTCTTGGTACAAAGGGACTCCTTGCTATAGAAAAATCAGAAGTTGTAAATTAAGCTACATCAAATAGGTTAAATAATGATGAAAAGAAAGAAAAAAGGAGCTGAAAGAGTACTGCTTGCCTTCTTTTGAAAGAAAATCTGGAGATACGCAGAATTTGTCCAATGTATTTATATGTAGGAATGAAAGGAAAGTCATTAAGCATAACTGATCTGTGCTAAATTTTCCACAGGTTCGCAGTTTTTGCTTTGAGAATAATGGACACATCTCTTTTAGTGATGTGATATCTTTAGATGATGAAAGATAATTTGAGTAAAAAGTCATTGTTTGCTTGTTAGAAATTTCAAGGTTACAAAAAAACTCCACCAACTTATATTTTTCCTTTATAAGTAGTTTAAAAAGATGGGGAGATGGATGGAAAAGGCCTTTCAGCTTGAGATTATTTCCTCTTGTGTCACTCTCATATTTTCTGAAAAATCCCTTCACCAGGATTTCTTATCCTGGGAAGCTGAGAAGTCTCAGAAAAAAATTAAAACAATAATTATCTGATCCGCTTCTCCCTGTTTTGCTGCTTTGGAGTGTGGTTTGGAGATTGTTTATCCAAAGTGTGAATTGTTTTAACTTAATGACCAATCACCGTCCAGCTGTATTGGGACTCTGGAAGAAGTCACAAGCTTTTCATTAGTATCTTTTTAAGCCTTCTGTAAGTATCCTTTCTCTATTCTTTAGTATAGTTTTAGTATAGCATAATAATATAATAATATAATATAATGTAATGTAATGTAATGTAATGTAATATAATATAATATAATATAATATAATATAATATAATACATAAAATAATAAATTAACTTTCTAAGGACATGGAGTCAGATTCATAATTTCCTTCCTGCCACAAGGGACCCCGAAAATAACACATTCATATCCTATCATTTTATGTGGGAGAAGATATCAACCCCCCACCTTGCAAAAACCTTCTTTAATGTAGCTCTAGAGCACAATAAGGTGTTTCCTCAGCCTCTTTTTCTCTGGGCTTAACCACCCCAGTTTCCTCAGTTGCTCCTCATAAGACTTGGGCTCCAGGCTCTTTCCCAGCTATGTTGTCCTTTTCATCAGCTTTTTTGGATGAATCATGCACTCTCCAAATGAGACTGCTGTACAAATCACCTTCCAGCTAACACACCAAGTTTATTTTGCCACTGCCAAATGCCACATTTTTTTTCTCACCGTCATTCTTTTTCTTTCTTCCTTTCCTAGCCTCCAAAACCCTAAAATCCCATCCAGCCAATTCCTTATCCGCCAAATAGTCAACTTTCAAATCTATGTTTCTGCAGTTTGAATATAAGTAGGTCTTGTTGGGACCATGTCAAAAGTGGACAGAAGTCTAGGTAGGATGCATATTCCATTGATTGGTCTTGTCTTGTTGACTTTTGCAGTCATTCCATCATAGAGGGCCACAAGACTGCTCAGGCACAATTTGCCCTTCGTAAAGCCATGATCGATGTCTTGTGTCACTTCCTTGACTTAATGTTGTGTGCCTTAACATTGTTTCTGTGAGGATCTGCTCCATGATCTTCTCAAGGCATAGAGGTGAGGTTCATTGGTCTGTAGTCCCCCATGTATTACTTTTCCCCTTTTCTAAAAATAGGAGTCATATTTCCCTTTTTCAACTCAGCAGGGGTTTTTCCTGACTTCCATGACTTTTCAAATGTGATGGAGACTGTCTCTTACCTTGGTCCCAGCCAGGCAGAAGGCCTTCCTATAGGTTGAGTTGAGTCAGCATATAGGGCCCTCTATTCCCATTGGAAAGGAGTCACTGATGACAGCTACCCTTATTTCTTCTCTTAATGTAGTGGTTGTGACTGTGGGGTGCTAGACTGACTCACTCTAGGCAATTCCTCCAACCTAGGTGTACCTTTGTACTCATTATTTCATGCCTGGTCCTCAAGTTCTAAAGCCTCATACTTATTGTATAAGGTCACCTGGGAAGGTGAGATAGGTCAGTAGAGGATTTGCCCATGACCAAAACCACAAAAATTATTCCTATTATTCCCTCTGCCTCCTCCTCACTCCTCTCCAAGAGCATCTCTTTCTGCCAGTTGGTGAACACTATAGAATACTATATATTACTGCGTAATATATAGTAATCTATAGTGTTCACCAACTGGCAGAAAGAGATGCTCTTGGAGAGGGGTGAGGATTTATGTAGTCTATGTAATATATGCCTATTTATACTTAAAAGTATGTGCATATAAAATCCCACTGAAAAAACATATTTTGCTTTCAGAATTATATGAGTGTAGTTCTCCTTTTCACTCCATTTGTGTGTGTGGTAAGTCATGTTGTCCTGGTTTTGAAATGGAAGAGCATTTAATACAATCATACTTCCTTATGCTTTGTTAAGACATTCCACATTTGACTATTGGCATTAGATTAACTTTGCTAGAAGCTTTATCGAAACTAGTACCGTTTGGTGGTTACCAGTTTTACAGTCGATCCCCAGATGAATCCTGGAGACAGAAGAAATCCATGTGTGGGAGAAAATGAGAAGATGCACAGATCTTCCCAATGCAAAGAAAGGATTGAAGCTGTTGGATGGATGCAAGGGTTACTTTGGGTCACAGCACAGAACCTGTCATTCTGTCACCAACATGACTCTGGGGAAATTGGTAATATTTTATCTACCCAATTCTGAAGAATTATGTCTATCACCAGTAGCTGTAGACTTTTACTGTGTGCTGTGACAGCTTAATATCTGTGAATTTTATTCCCTCTCTCTATCTCAAGCTTCTTTGAGGGACCAGGAGGTTTTATAGCCATAAAAGCAGTAACTGAAAAGTACCACCGTGGAACCAGAAAAATTGTCCATTTTTAGTACAATATCACAGTAGAATAAAAACCTACTATATAGTGATAGTCCATTTATCTTTAGCAGGGAAAGTCTAAATAAATAAATTCATTACATTCATATTATCACTCTCAATCATCATATTGGACACTTCAGTAACAGGAAAATAACTTTTTTTCCCAGGAGAAAGTTAGATGTTTCAGAGTCTTACAGTAGAAAGATCTTTCTTTCTGCCTACACTACCAAGACTTAACATCTTTTTGGCCATACTTCAAAGTGACTCAGGAAAAGAAGTTACACAGCCTCGGGTAAATAGGTAGCAGTAACATTTTCTATTTAGTTCTGCAATATTTCTAATATTACAATTTTGGATTTTTTAATTGATGACATAGTGTGTGGCACACTGTTGACTATTAAACACTAGTAGCTATTAAATTCTTCCTCCCATCAAGGCAAAGACAAATCTTCACAGATGTATAAAATAATCCACTTCATGCTTTCATAGCCACAGGTGATGAAACTCAAAACCACATATCCAGTTCTGGGCCCCTCCTGACAACAAAGACATTGAGGTGATGGAGTAAGTCCAGAGAAGAGCAACCAAGCTGGGAAAAGCTCTAGAGAGCATGTCCTATAAGAAGCAGCTGAGGGAACTGGGTTTGCTTAGCCCGGAGAAAAGGAGGCTCAGGGGTGACCTTATCACTCTCTACATGTCCCTGAAAGGTGGTTGTGGTCAGCTGGGGATTGGCCTCTTCTCCCAGGCAACCAGTGACCAGAAAAGAGGATGTGGCCTGAAGCTGAACAAGGAAAATCTCAGATATTGCCCAGGACACGGAAGGGGTTGTCAAGCATTGGAACGGGCTGCCCTTGGAGGTGGAGGAGTCAGGAGACCTGGAGATGTTCAGGAAAGAACAGGACATGGCACTAAGTGCTATGAGCTAGTTGCCGTGGTGGTGATCAGTCAAAGGTTTGACTCATTGATGTCAACATAAATGATTTTTCCAACATAAATGATTTAATGATTCTGAAATAAGATTTTTTCAGGCAAAGGAAGCTATATGAAAACAAATAAAATTGAGTGTCAAGTGTATTTACCAGAAATAAACAACACTTTAGTAAAATTTAAAGACAAATATTTAAGGATGAGTTTTCAGTAATGATTTCGATAAAATTAATTCTAACAGAGGCATCCTGTAAAGGCTGGAATGCATGTTTTCAGCACTTCTCCTTTTGCTAGTGGCCTCTGATGTTGCTATCTTGCTTTGAGAAGATACTTTGGAAAACAAGATGCCTAGAAGTGTGTCTGATAGCCTAATAAGGACATGCTGTTATCATACTCTGTCTCCCATAAACTTTTTTCTGGTTTTCTATTATATTAAAGAGTAAGCATAACTATGAGCTTTAGCACAGATCTACCCTCTACACTCTTGTAGCTATGTAAGGCAAGACACACATTCTGCTTTCAGATTTATTTACAAGGCATTGTATTCAATCCTATTCTGTCTTTCAGCATAATGCAGATTTGCTCTTCAAGGAAATGAGGTGGGGAATGAAAGGAAAAGCTTAACTGTAGGGTTTTTTCCCTTGTATATGAAGTATGTTGAGGAACCCTGGGGTGTTACATTTTTCCTTCACTTCCCAATGGGATAAAGTACTTTAACTCATAAAAAGAAAAATAAGTAAAGACAGCTTTTTCTACGAAGTTTTTTCCTACTCATATCAATCAAGCAAACTAATAAACAAAGAAACCAACCAAACAAAGGAAACAAAAATGAAAAACAACAAGAGAAAAACTCACTGCTTGGTATTGCTTTGAAATTTTAGTTTCTAAACCCTGGTGACCATGTTAATCTGCATGTGAGCCTTTGGCAGGCACTGGGTCTATTCAGAAAGCTCTGTGATATAAGCTACCTCAAATCTTCATGACATGACTAACAACTAGAGGAAATTTATTTAGAGATGTTGTTTTGCACTTGATTTTCAATATTTGAGTTTGGAAACCTAAATGTCTCTGGTTTGAGTTAAAAATGTTACTACTAGAAGGCTGAAGGTTAAAGTAGAAATGTGCAGAAATTCCTCAAGTTGCTAAGGGACTTTTTAAGAGTACCAGAGGCACAGATGGTCTGTACACCAGCTGAGGAAGAGAAAAAATAAACCATAATGAAGAATTCAACAGACTTAAACCTGTTTTTCTTCAAAAAGGTGAACTCTGGGCATGCCAAGTCTAATGAAAATATGGCGTACTGTAAATAAAATGCTTACCAAATAATCAGATGGGATATACAGTTACTTAGAAATTCTGATACATGTTGTAATTATGATTTCATAGATTACTGCAGACTTCCTACAGTACTGAGAGGATAAAAAAGAAATCAAACAAAATAATGAATAATCTTCTAAGGTACACTTGCTCTATTCTGCTTTAAGACACAATATAGTTGCCCACCATGTGTTCCCTTACCTTGCCCTTAAGCTTAAAATCACATACTTAAAAAATGTTTTCCTTGCATAATGGTTCAGATTAGTCCTTCAGTAGATATAATTCAAATAAGTTTTCCTTCTGTTTACAGTCATAATTACTCTCTATAACCAGAAACTATTTCTCATAGCATTCTGTGTTACTGTTTGCAGACAATTTAAATTTCCAAAGAACCTGAAGCCATTTGACTTTCATATCCCACTGTTACAGATTTATTGTACTAACGTACTTTTCTCAGCAGGTTACTACCACAGAATTACTGTATTTAGATGCGTGATATATTCTATAAATCATAATTTTTAATTAAAGTGGTGGCTACTTGGAATATTTTTTACAATATATGAAATAAAAAATCTATGTTCTCTACAGCCTGATAAAGACTAATCAAGTGACTTTCAAGCTGAATGTATCATCTGAGACTTCTCCAAATATTTCCTCACAAAAAGACATTTCAGGCTACATACATTACTAGTGTAATTCTCAGGATTTGGAAATTTAAGCCAGTTTAAACTACATGGATGTACAAACAGGTCCACATTTGTATTTTGTTTTCTAAATGATTCAAAGTAGTTTGAAACTGAGATATGCAAGCACCAAACGCTTACAAGCAGGTTTTTTTGTTAGGGGTTTTTTCAGTTGATTGGTTCATTGGTTTGGTTTAATGGGGAGTTTGTTTGTTTATTTGTTTGTTTGTTTGTTTGTGGGGGCTCTTTTCTGCAGTTGGGTTTTCTCATGATACAAAACCTAAGATTCAAAATGTACATGGAAGTGCTCAGGTTTATCTGTTATGCCCACACTGATATCAGGCTCTATCATTTTGGTATGAATATTTTGGTGAGTAGCTAAGCTATATATTTACAATTTTTAAACTCAGATTGAAAGTTTGACAGAGAGTCTGGTATATGGAAGGGAAAGCAATTCTATAGCTTGCTTAATAATGACATGATTATGTCATAATTCAAACATAGGTACAGTAAATGATTTTATATATATAATGTATTTATATAGGTTATAAATATTTTCACTTGTATTTTTATGTTACATATCATTGAATGTTTATGCACAAAGACTAAAGCAAAGCTTGTAATCAGGCATCTTAAGTCTAGAAGTAATTATTGTTGTAATGTAACTGATACTGAAATTGCACAAGTGCTTTTCTAACATCCAATTACCTTATGCAGCTTCATGTCTTCTTTCCATCAAGTCACTTATAGCTCAAACATCTGGATGTTTTATCTTGTCTTTTGTCTACTGTAATTGACAGTAGTAGTTTATTAAATGTGGTGTAACCTTCCCCCCCCCCATTTCTTTCACTGTAAATTGACAAAGAAACTCTATGAAAAGGAAAAAAAATTGGTGCAGGTCTTCATGTGTAATGTTTATAGGACAACAAAATCATGATTCCTTATCCTTCCTTCTTCTCTTCCCTGCTGTGTCTTTGATATGAAAATGGGTTTTATGCTCCATATGAGAAGACGTAAAAAGCAGAAACACTGGTATGCATTGCAACAGGTTATCTTCCTGGTGTTTTAGTCCTTTCCTTTCCTACCGTTGATCTGTGGGACTTTATGGTAGGATTTTGGGTTGGTTGCTTTCACCTCATATTCACTTGTGAGTTTATCTTTGCCATAAGAAATTTCATTGCAAATATCTGGGATTTGGTAGCCCTCTTATGAGACAGATGAGAGCTTTTTATGAAAGTTTCTGCACTGGTGGATCTATTTTAGTAGTAGAAGTTGTAAGCTAATTTTTATAAAAGGGTATGGAAAGGACACTGGCCTGTTACACATGTCTGGAGGGGAGACTTTGCTACATATTCTCAGAACTTTAAGGTTTGGATAAGATACATGTGTATCAAACCTGCACACACAGTTATTTTTTACTCATTTTGAAAAGGTAGAAGGTGAATATTGAAATGGAACTGGATATTGGTGTGTTTCATGTGTTTTGCAAATAAATTTTAGTGGGTTCATCTGTGGTTTTAAATACTTAAGTCAAATGTCAAACTTAAAATATTAAAGGAAATCTTCATATTTTAAACTCTTTAATGAGGCAATTCACAATTTTTTCCAATAAATTTTAAATGGTCTTGTTTGGAGAGTGTAAATCATGCAGAGCTGATACATAACAAAACTGGTGAAGGGAGCACAAGTCTTATGAGAATTGTCTGAAAGAGCTGGGGGGATTTAGCTCAGGAAAAGGAGGCTGCAAGAATATCTTATTGCTCTTCAGCTATATGAAAGGAGTTTCACGTAGGTGAAACAAGGTGCGTGTTGGTCCTTTTTTCAAAGTAATATGTTTAAGGACAAGTGGAAATGGCCTCAAGTTTCATCAACTTCATGGTGAAGTTCAGTTTGGATATTAAGAAAAATTTCTTCACTGAAAGGCTGGTCAGGCATTGTAGCAGGCTGACCAAGGAAGTAGTTTTAAATATCTTGATGTATTTAAAAAAAACCATGTAGATGGGGAAGGTGGTTCAGTGGTATACTTGGGACATTTGGGTTAATGATTGGACACTCAGGGTCTTTTCCAACATAAATAATTCTATGAATAATAACATTTTGGCCGTTGGAGGTAAAAAAATAGCTCAACTGCCACAATGTCACAGGAATAGTTGAATTACTGCTGCCTGTTAAATAGCATTATATAGCATGAAGTGAACACTGGAATGAAAGACAGCCACATTTGTGTGTCTTTTGTCCTGCACAGAATTGAAAAATAGTACAGAAGCTGACAGCATGCAGTCAGACAGGTGGGAGTTAGGAACAGGAGAAATGAAGAAAATATGATATTAGAGTGAGTTAGTGGGAGCACATATTTTCCTGAAGCAGCTTAATAAATAGCTTTTATAAAATAAAATGGCTGTTGTTTCCACCCCTGCATTTATCTTAATTATATTAAATACCACTTTAAACCCTTGTTTATAGGAATATTAAATTGATTGCAGTCTCTAATTTTAAAATATCTGCTATTACATTGCAGATGCTGTAATGATGTTCTGCATACTTTTTTCATTCTGTTTTTTGAAGAGGCCTTGCTTAGTTCTGCTTATTCAATCCACTAAAATTCCTGCGACATTTCAGTTTAGGCTGACATCACAGCCAAAGGCGCTGTGCTTGGGGTGCTAGATTGTATAAAACAACATGCTTGGAGGCCATAATAGTGGGTCATTGGGATGTGTTTGCAACAGCATAGGAGAGCTATTTTACCTTGGTCTTCCATCCTGCTTTTTTCATACTGTTTATTACATGGTTCACTGCAAGATATTTCTGATGCTAGTCTTCCTGAGGATGTACTGAGAAGGCAGGATATGCTTAAATTGTTCAAACCACCTGACATGACAGAAAATGAAGCGTTCTGGGGTGCTTCCTCTCTATACTATCCTCTGCAGTACTAGATGGGAAAGGACTTTTTTCCAATGTCATGTGTGATTGTACTAGCCAGGCTTGAAATTGCTGTGACTGATATAACAGAGCAAAAGATAACTCATCTGCAGGCTGTTGGCAGCTGGGCACTTGATGGAACAGGAGCCATTCATGGAAAACTGATTTCCACAGTTTTGGATAGCAACAAATTTCTTAGTTTCTTTCTTAGTTAAAAGCATGTGAAGCTTGCTGAAGCTACATGATACCAAGTAGTAAGATTGCTCACTTACATGCCTGCTGCTTGAAAAATTATACTCAAAAGAATGCATTTTTCATCATGCATTCCATCTTCATCTTACAAAGTGAGAAATGGACTTGATAATCTTCATATAAAGCCAGCCAGAGAATAAAAAATCCCAGTATCTCAAACAAACCAGAAATTTGTATCTATCAGGCTTTTTAAGAACCAAATTCTTTCTCTGATGGAGATTTTGAGAAGCCTGTTGTTGTTTTCTGAAAATCAGTTTTCTGCTGTTCCCCTAACTTTTAATTTTTTCAGGTACCAGACAGGGAAGAGAACATAGTGAATGAAAATACAAAAAACCAAAAAAAAAAACCAAAACCAAAAAAAAAAACAAACAAAAAAACCCCAAAGAAAATGCTTGTCCTTTCTTTCCTCTGGGAATTGAATTTAGACTTTCTTACTTTTACTGTGCACATAAACTGATCTCTTAAGCTTATCCAGTCAATGGCACAAAATTACATTTCTTTGACTTTTGCCTTTGATTTTGTAAAGAACTCTCTGTAGGATATTTATATGTATTTTCCACTAATACCAGTAGATATTTTCAATGCTTATGTTATTATTGTTTTAGGTTTCTGGTTCTATCTGTGGGATCATAAAGTTTTCTTTTCTGAACCAGAAAAATATTTTCTGCCAAATATTTCATTTATATTTGACAACACTGATATTGAAACACTGTACAAATCATAATATAACTTTTTAATTTTTGTCATAAAGAAAAGGAAGTCAGGTAGATGTGATTATTTTAGGTCGCCTAGCCAGCCAATGTCAATGGTTCAGAATAGCAGTCAGCTGCCAGAGCATTATTTGGTTTTTTATTGGATAAGTGTGTTAGGTACTACTTAGAAACTTTATTTGCATTTTCATTTCAAGATGTCCATTCTATCCTTTGAGTCAAAGTCATGTCTTAGGGCCTGTAGCAAGGTAAATACATTTCACTTTTAATTATCTTTTCAGTTTCTCTAATATATTTGCAGGAACTCAATAATAAGAATAATGAAATCAAGAAAAGTAAACTACAATTGGAGGACTGGAAATAGAGTAGCTTAAAGCCAAGGATTGCAAATTTTAGGTCAACATGTGTGGGTTTCTGTCTCCCTACCTGTTAAGGCCTTGAAATTCTAGTCAATTTCCTTTCAGATAAAGTGTTTGACTGCATATAACTTTTGCTCAGTCAAGATGTGGGATACAGCGGAGTGAAGGGAAGTGCTGTAATTTTCTGATTATACATGTTTTCACCAAAAATTCACAAAAAATTATAGATTACAGAAACAGTGCCTGGACTTTAGAAGTCTTTTGTGGCCTTGACATGAAACAATAATCACAAACGCAAAATTAAATTCTTCCTTTTTTCTCTGTGTAGAATTCCAGCTATATTTGCAGAGTCTAAATTCCTCAAAACAAACGTTATCCCCCAATATGATGTGTACTCCATATTGTATAGTCACAGGCTCAAATTTCCATTTGATCCTTCTGGAATGCATTTAGTAATTATTTTATATATTATTTCAGCAGTAACTCGAATATATAATAATATTCCACCCCCCACATCTTTTTCAGTCAGCTGTCCTTTCTAAAGCATTACCTTTGGGACTGAAATATTCTTCTTGCATGTATAAAACTGCTTTTTTTAGACTTCTCTTGAAGTTTTAGAAGGAAATAATTTGGAGTAGGAATAAAGAAGAAAGAATTGCTTTCATTTTAAATAACTACAAAAGACAATACTGAAAGGATGAGCTCCCCTTCCAATCTACCTCTTTCTTAAAATTTATTGCGTTCTGACTTTCCTGTCTCTTGGAGTTTGTTTGATGGTGAGTAAGCATTCACCTTTTCAAAGTCAGTTTGGTTTTGTGGAAATATTGTTTTCCAGCTTAACATGATAACTTGGAGCAGTGAGCACAGAGGGTAAGCTGTGCTGAACCAACTGACAATTTTTTCCCAAAAGATCCTCATAGACAATCAAATGAAATTTGTGACAGTAAAATGCACTTGAAACTGGCTGAGCTGACAAGTGTAAACGCTTGTGAAAAGTGTCAAGTAGCCCAGTTGAGAACTGGCCTACAGTGATGAAATCATGGAGAGGATACTGGGGCCAGTTTCTTGAAACTCTTCTTTACTGACCCATGAGATAGATCAGAGTGCACCCAGGGAAGCTGGCAGTGACAGAAAGCTGGGAGGAGAGGCTGATACACCAGGCATGTGTGTCACCATTCAGAGGAGCCGGGGCAGGCTGGAGAAACAGGTTGATTGGAACAGTAAGAAGCTCAATAAAGAGAAATGCAAACTCATACATCTATGGAGGAGCAACCACAGGCACCAGAACATGCTGAGGGTTTTCAGCCACAAAGCAGACTAATGGAAAAGGACCTGGGCATCCTGTGCATGAGGAAAGGATTGATAAAAGCTGTTATTTATTGCATCACTAAGAGCGGCCAGCCATGGGCTGTTACTTCAGTATCTTCCATTCTTTTTATTCAATGCACCATTTTTCTAATCTTGTACCTTTCATTCCTGCTCAGTTGTTTTGGTTGTACAGAATTTCTGATTTATAAGAAATTCACTATTTTCCCTCTAAGCTTTATCCATAATAGAACACAAGGCTGAAATAACAAAAGGAAAAAATACTATGTCTGCATCATTTGTGTGTTTTTCCTTGACCTTTTCTAGCCAACAAAGTCTGAGACCTAAATTGGTTGTTCATAAAGACTGTAGCATAGCAGAAAACTAGGTAGTTGGAAGAATTATTTCTGAAAGAAATTATATTGTCATGAAAATTGCATTTTCCCCTCAAAAATCTTAAACCATTTCCTTGCCAAGAAGTCATTCTCACTTCAATGTTGTCAGATATGAACATTTCAGTGTGTTGAATTGGCCTGGTAAAAGTCATTGTGAAGTCACACAAAGAATGGAAAAAAAATCAGAGTAGATTTCTGTTTATGCTATTAGAGAAACCTGAATTTCAATAACAAAAGGTTATTGAAATGGTTATAACAAAAAGGTTATTGAGCATTTGAAGGGGTTGCTCAGGGAGTGGTTGAATAACCATTCCCTGGAGGTCCTTAAAGGACACACACATGGGTGGCATGCAGGGACATTATTTATTGGTAGGCTTGGGACTGTCAGCCTTAAGCTGACTCATGGATCCTAAAGGTCTTTTCCTTTAGGAAAATCCTGAAGGAAATCAGGAAATCCTGATTCTAGGATTCTATAAAAATCTAATTTAGGGGCTGGATTTATAATTTTGTTTGAGATATTTGTCCAAAATAACAAAGATCTGAAACCGATGGATGAAGGCAATATAACTGGCAAGAGCAAGAGTTTGAACATCAAATAGATGTAAAATATAGTGGTTGTAGTGACTATAGATTGATGCATTCTTATCACATAAGTGGAAGGTACAAAATGTTCAATAATATCTTTCAATCCCTGATACAGCATTTTTTCTTTTTTTTCCCCCCCAAATCTCAGAAGTTCAATGAAAAAGAGGAATGAGGGGAGCTTGTCGGCTCCCCTCATTCATCTTCTTCATTGAACTTCTGAGATTTGTTCTTTCCTCAGAGATAAGGGACATCACACATTGAAAAATAGTAGTAAAGTTTCTTTCTGGGATAGCTTAGATTTGCTCATGAATTAAAAAATGTAACATTGTTTGGCTCGGGACAAAGTAGCTAGCTTTGGAAAAACATGTTTTAGAGACTGCACTGTTTAACTAAAAGCTTGAAACAGTCATTCTCCCTTTTCTTCCCTGTTTTCTTTAATTATCTGGGGAAAAGAGCTAACCCAAACCCATGGCAGGCTGTTCTACAAGGAATATTTTCTTTCTTTGAAGTCTGCAAATAAAAAAGAATTTATGCTGTGCATTTGGATGCCAGAGTCACATAGAAATAAAATCCTACACAGCTGTGTATTCCCATACAACACGACTCTGAAGGAAACTTTTCAATGAATTTCAGAAAATTGCATCAAGATTATGGAATTTTTTTATGGAAAAACAGTTTTGCTACTAAAAAGTGATGCATTTTGGCATATGAGACAATACAAACAACTCAACAATAACACATGAGAAATGGCCTCTCTCACGACTTATAAAGTTTCTGGCTTACAGTTTTATCCTGTGACTTGCTCACTTCTGTTTTGCATTATTGCAATAGAGTTCCAGTACAGTCAATAGTTCCATTCAAAATGCCCCTCCAGTCTAAAAAATGTGCATTAAATTTCAGTAGCTTGATGGAAGAATAAGGATAGAAACCTGATTAATAATGTAATAAATTTTGCCCGTAAAAAACCAAGTCTTTTTTGGCAAACCTTTGTGAAATAAATAGTATTTTAAAGCATTTTGAATATTTTTTCTTTACCACTTCACGCATATTTGGAATATATTATTCTGTCATCTAGGATCCAGTTCAGTTCACCAAAATGTAGCTTAGTACAATTTTTATGTGTATTGGTGTTTTTGAGACAACTGTACAGTAGTCAAGGTACATGACCTGTGGAAGATTAATAATGCAATTCTGGAAGATTCTTCTGATGCTGGATATCCTAGAACATTTAAATGCTGTTAGACATCTACATTAGGGAGAAAACATTGTATCCATATTAACTAGTCCACACAATTTTTAACATCTTTCAGTAGAGAATTTTTCTGATAATGCAAATGACTACTGGATGTAGAAATGAACTACCACTCTCTGGACTCCCAAATGAAACATACTAAACTTTCCTCTAAAGCTTGATACCCATAACTCAGACATGAAGATGTGACTTGTGCCAAAAAGATGGCTATATAGTTCTAAGGTCCTGGATGAGTCCTATTGTCAGATCTTGTTGATGTCCTATTATCACAGCTGTAATAAACACAGAAATATTTACTTTGTCACTACTTCATACACATACACTACAAGTATATAAGTGTTAGGCTTTCTTGTTTGTTTGTTTGTGGTTTTGTCTGTTTTTTTTGTTTTATTGTTGCAAGATGATGATGCCTCAGAAAAAAAATAAAGTGAGTAATTGTAATATGTTTGATTTCACTAAGGGATTCTTACAGAGGACAAGCGTAGCTGTCAATTTAGCTATGCTTCAGAAAAATCTGATTGTCTCTGTTTTCCAACTGATAAAATAAATCTGTAAATACAGTTCCTCTTTTACTTTTCAAATCAGCGTAGGAAGGATGTTGTTTTGATTTCTTCTGTCTAAATCATCAGAAAAAATAAATAAAGAAAATGTTCTATTAGCTGTATTCTTCAGAGCAGCATTTTTGTCCCACAAAAGATTGTAGTAGTGAAATTGGTCATTTCATTGGTGAAATGAATCCTTTGTTTAGCTGGAGATTGTGCTGTGCAAAGCTAATAAGCAGTCAGTTGTTTGCTTCTGCAAACAGCTGCAGACAGCATGAGGGCAATAGTAAAGTTCTCTGTGATGCATATTCTGTACATAAGATGCATGAACTCATTATTTTACGATATCATACAAATCACATGATGTTTAATTGCAGTAGGATCCTCTGAGCAGTATAATGTGAAATTTCAGCACCAGCAAATACAAGAAAATTTATTATATAATTAAAAGCTTTCTTCTTCCTCCCTTAGGAATAGTACTAATAGTAGTAGAATTATTAATAATAATAATAAAAATAAACTCCTCAACTTAGGAAAAGAGTGTAGCAGGATGACTTCAGAGTTGGCATGATTTTTGAATGGATGATGGGTGATACCTGCTGTGTCTTAAGCCTGACTGCTAATTTATAAGCTCTGTACAGAATCCTTCCATGCACAATTTTTACAAGATTTCTTGAGTTCTCTATATAAGTGCAGCAGCTCTAGAGAGTTATGAATGGAACAGAAAAAATGCTGGTTATATTCATTCACTTCAGGAGGCTCGCCAGCTCATTTATTAATTGAGATTTCTCAAACACAATCAAGGATAAGAATTGCTTGCCTTTTGGTAAGGAAGTGCATTGCCAGGATGTGAAGTGATGTGAATATTCCCTCAGAGACAAATCTGAGAGTGAAATCTTGTGTCTTTTCTATGTGTCTTTGTTTTCACACTAGACTCTGTGAGTGAAAAAAGCTGTTTTCAGAAAAGCTATTTACTATTCAGTAAGTCAATCAAAACTAAAAAAAAAAAAATTTCCGATAGGCTGTAGCATTTTTTCGAATAATTTTTTCATGACTCATAAAACTCACTTATATTTTGTTTGAAATG
This sequence comes from Leucosticte australis, assembly GCA_025504685.1. Classification (NCBI taxonomy): domain Eukaryota; kingdom Metazoa; phylum Chordata; class Aves; order Passeriformes; family Fringillidae; genus Leucosticte; species Leucosticte australis. The sequence goes on along the minus strand of JANIJU010000003.1, from coordinate 27,583,114 downwards.
AAAGTAAAAAGGAAAATAATGTCTTCAGTTCAAATAAAAATGGATAATTTCTATTAAAAAGAATTAATTAACTAATTAATCATTTAAAATCATTTCCATTCAAAGCACATTTCATGTCATGGAGCATTTGAAAAAAAAACCAAACCCCCAAGACATTCTCTTATATAGAAGAACATTTTACCTTTCCTTCTCAAAAAAATCTGTTAGTTCTACTAGTAGAAAACCTATTGCAAAAAAAACCAGCAAAAAATCCAATTACATATGGAAATTTACATAGAAAACGAAATGTAAGAGTTTTTTCCTGTTGTTCTATTTTTAGTTTTTTGTTTGTTTTTGAAAAGACAATGTGATATAAATGTTCAAGGTGACAAAAAGAGAAAGCAGAATGAAAAATACACTTCTAGAACTTCACTATTTAAACTCCAAGTAATAAATAAATAAATAAATAAATAAATAAATAAATAAATAAACAAATAAATTAGATTTCCTAGTACAATACAGTGACATCTGACTTTTTTTGACTTTTATGAACAATACTTTAGTCTAAAATCTCCCAAGAAACATTGGATAAGCTAAAACTTTCACATAAAAATTTCAAATACTTCATGTTGAGACATCATATTTTGAAAGTGAAGTACATTTTTTGCTGAAGAGGGTTATTATGCTGTTGACATTCTTATGAGACATTGAAAGTAAAAGCTTAAATACTATTTGCATTCATCCTACTGCAGCTGTTTTCATTCTTGCCTCTTAAACTTTTTTTCTGAATAACTTGAAATATTCTGTTCAGTAGAAGAACACTTCTAATTTTTTGTTGTTTTTTATTTTTTTCTATCATAATTTTCCATTATCCTGAGAATAGTACCATGGAGATGCAGTGAAGAAGAAATGCACACATTTCCCAAGATGGAATTTATTTTAAGATATATTTGTTTTCCACCTGGTAGAAATACTTAGCTCTGGGAAAGAGAAGATCTTAGAGACAATTGCAGGAACACTGGCCCTTCTGTAAATGCAATGACAGGAGGCTTTCTTTGCTAGCAAACTTTAAAAGCTGATCAAAGGAGAGGATCGTCCTGTTTTTCTCTATGCTGGTGCAGCCTTGCTTGAGTCCAGTTTTGGTCACCACAATATAAGAGAGATATAAATCTGTTAGAAAGTGTCCAAAGGAGGACTACAAAGATTATAAAGGGTTCCAGAAGGGAAGGCATATGAGGAACGGTGAGATCACTTGTCTTATTCAGCCTGGAAAAGAGGAGACTGAGAAGAAGCTCATAGCAGACTACAACTTCCTATGAGTTCTACAAAATCGATGAGTTCTTAGGATAAGTAATGATCAATATTAATTTCTTCTTTTAAAAATAATGATAAGCACAATGAACAGCAGCTTGTTTGTCTTGGCCAAATCTATTAATAGATTATTATTATATAATTCATAATTAAATAATACATATTAATAATTAATATTTTTAAAGTTCTTGATTTCCATAGAATCATCATATTCCATTGAATATCCTAAGATGGAAGGCACCCACAAACATTCCTGAAGTCCCACTCCTGGCCCTGCGCAGGACACAACAGGACACCATGTACCTGCCAGCTTTGTCCAAACACTTCTTGAATTCTTTCACGCTTGGTGCACTGACACTTCCCTACAGAGCCTGGTGCAGTGCCCAGTCATCCTCTGGGGGAAGAAAATTTTCCTGATATCCAACCTAAACCTCTCCTGACACAACTTTGGCCATTCCCTTGGGTCCTGTTACCAGTCACCACAGAGAAGAGATCAGTGCCTGCTGCTCCTCATCCCCTCACAAGGAAGTTGTAACTGCAGTGAGTTCTCCCCTCAGTCTCCTCCAGGCTGAACAGACCAAGTGACCTCAGCTGCTCCTCATACGGCTTCACCTCAAGGCCCTTCTCAATCATCTTCATTACTCTCCTTTGGACACTCTCTGTTACTTCTATATCCTTCTTATATTGTGAGGAATGAGGTAAAAATGAAAAATGAGGATAGATGTTAAATAGCAGCATGGTAAAGGTAACTCTGCTTGTTTCTATACATTTTTCCTAAACATCTCTGTTGGAAACCCTGTTCAAAAGTAAGGCTTTGATAATTTATTTTTATTTGGAGTAGAATTAAAAGAATTAAACTTAAAAAAGCATTTGAGTAGTGGCTGTATGTGAGTAAGAATTGGTTTACATTTGCTAAAATTCTTTATGCTACAACAGGCACCTGACACCAAAGAGTATTCAGTGCCATTGAAAATCTACAGATAGTTCTGTGAAGTGATGATT
>JANIJU010000003.1:27530999-27570735 GCA_025504685.1 Leucosticte australis | reverse complement strand
CTCAATGATTTTTTCCACACTGACATGGTTCCATTACTGCACTGAACTAAAAAGAATTAAGCTAAACCAGTGTTTCAGTAGGTGCTAAGTATCAGCTGTCCCTTATAATTTTTTTAAAGCAAAATGAAACCAAAGCATTTTAAGGTCCAAATTCTGTCATAATATGCTGGAGTTACAATTGTGAAAAGTACTTGTAAATTCTGTGAATTACCATGCAATCATGAACTTCCAAATTAATACTATTTCTTGTGAACTTTTGAATTCTAATAGAAATTAAAATATTTAGAAGCAATTTAAATTTTATGAATAGTCAAATTTCATCGATCACTTTAAAAAGATGTATGTTTTTTAATCCATGAAAAGTAGTCTCAAGATTTTATTTTATATAGAATAGGCCAAATTAATTGAAATTGAAATATAATAATGTAAATCACTAAAGCAGAAATCAAACACCTGAAATTTTAATACAGAAGGGAATTTTAGATACAGCATATTTTCTCTTAATTAATTTTCTGTTTTACAGGAGGCATTGGTAGAGCTTTGCTTCATTTGCTTCAATGTCCTTGAACTACAGATGTAGTGGTGAAAAAAAATAAATTGCTTTGAAGTAAAAATAAAATGCTTTGAATAATTTCTCAGTTCAAAACCTCTTTTTATTTACTTTGTCTTTTCAAAAAAAAAGGATATTTTCCAGATGTCCTGATACCTGAAGTGTATGTGAATTACTTTTAGAAAGACACTAATGTGGTTAATGTGGCATGTAACATAAAAAGCATAGTGAGAAAACATATAAAAAAAGAACAGCTAAAACTTTTTAATCATTAAGCTATTGATACAATATCAGTGTCCCCAAACTTTTAACTTTCTTCATAAAGCCTCTTTTTGCAGTGACATACATTTCAGAGTACATATTGTTTATTAAAGGTAGTGCTCTCTCTCTCATTTGCAATCTTTTCAGCTGCAGAGTTCAGTCTTAATTGTGTCCTGCATTGTTAGCATGGCGCCTTTAGGGGTATAGCACATGGCTTTGTAAACCTTGCATTCAGGCAAGGCATAAATTTCATTTTCATACAATTGGGCATACATTTCAACATCTTGCAGAGACTTTCTCACTTATTTTTCCCTGGTCTTGAACATAAAGGAGAGCTGAAAGACAAATATACAGATCTTGCAAGTGAATGCGAATTTGCTTTTAGAGTTTACTTGTAATAGGCTTGAATATATGCATTTTCAGAGTCACTTTCAAAATGTAATTTTTTGAGAATTCTACATGCCCAATCACCTGATCTATTTTGGTTTCTAAGTGTTATGGTGGGTTCATCCTGGCTGGATACCAGGCTCCCACAAAAGCTGTTTGCTTACTCATTCCTCTTCCCAGTGGGACAGGGGAAAAAAAATATAATGAAAGGCTTGTGTTGTGTGTGGACATAGGGACAGGGAGAAATCACTCACCAGTTACTGTCATGGGCAGAACTGACCCAATTTTGTGAAACCAATTCAATTTACTGTCATGCAAATCAGAGTAAGGTAATAAAATAAAGCCAAACCATAAAAGCACCTTCCCTCCATCCCTCCCTTTTTCTTGGCTTAAACTTCACTCCTTGTTTTTCTACCTAACCCTGCAGCAGTGCAGTGGATGGAGAATGGGCGCTGTGGTCAGTTCATCACATGCTGCTCCTTCCTCCCTAGGGGGAGGACTCTTCGCACTCTCCCTCTGTTTCCATGTGTGTGTGTGTGTGTGTGTGTGTTCCTTCCACACAAGAACTCCTCCAATATGAGTCCTTCCCACCTGTTGCAGATCTTCACAGCTGCCTCAGCACAGGTCTATTTCATGGGGTGTAGTTCTTCAGGAACAGACTGCTCCAATGGAGGTTTTCCATGAAGTCTCACACTTATTTGGACATCCACCAGTTCCTAACGTGGGGTCATTCATCAGCTGCAGGTGGATCTCTGCTCCCCCATGGCTCACCAGGGGCTGCAGGGGCACAGCTGGGCTGTGCTATAGGCTGCAGGGTAATCTCTGCCTCAGCTCCTGGAGCACCTCCTGCCTCCCCTTCTCCACTAACCCTGGAGCTTGCAGAGCTGTCCCTCTCACATGCACTCTTTGTACTCCTTCGTCCAGCAGTTTTTGTAGAGCAGTTTTTTCTCCCTCCTCTTAAATCTGGCATCTCACATGGGCTACCATCACTGCTGAGTGGTTTGGCCTTGCCCTGCTGCAATGCTCTCTTGGAGTCAGCTGGCATTGGCTCCCTCAGACATGGGGGCAATTTCTGGCTTCTTCTTACTACTGCATCCACCCTGACACCAAAATCTTGCCATGAAAACTCAATATAGCCATTTTAGATTTGTTTGGGTGTCATAAAAATTTACAGCCAGCCCCCACTGTTTACTGTTATCTTCTGCTTGAAAGGCCAAATTTCAGGTTTTGACCTTTATCCTGCGATGTCTCAATTATCAGTTAGCTTTAGCAATCCAAACCCATTTTGTCCTCAGATGCACCAAAGTTTTTTAATTTTTTTTAAATAATAGTATCACAGGTAGTATTTTCTCACTACAGATCCATACACATAGCTCATTTCTGTGCTCAAAAGGTGCTAGGATAATGGAATTTTTCATCAATTTTCTTTTTGTTTAACTGAGCACTGAGTTTTCAGTATTGCAGGAGCAGGACTCCATGATTTTCTTACACTGTGTCTCATTATGAACTGTGGTTGCCAGAAGATTACAGCCTCTGTTGCTAGACATAATGAACAACACCATCTGCATTTACCATCTGGTTTATGAAAACTTTTGATAGGTTCAGGAAATGTTTGAGACAAGGAGAGACCTTCTTCCATGTCTGATCTCACCAAAACAATGAATATAACATGATTGATTAATAAATACCATGGATTATGGATAATTCCACCCATGAAACATAATGGCAGTGATGTTTACAGCCTCAGAGAATTAAAGCATTGCAATCCAGAGAATTTAGCTTTGTCTTTCAGGACACGAAGAAGAAAGCAAAAGAAATAAGTGGTGAACTATAGAGAATTACTTTTTCTCTCATACATTTCCTCATGGAATTTCTTAATCTCAAGCTGATTTACAGGATTGATTGTTGAAGAGATCAAAAAGAGACAAAGAGTAAAATAACTATTTTGTTAGTGAAATACAAATCTGATGCGGAGGTTGGCTAAAAACAAAATGCAGAGTGCTAAAATGTCATTGTTACAGTTACTGCTCAGCACAAACTTGTTCCTCCTTAAAATATATAAACCCCAAAATGTATTATACCAAAATGACAGTTTGCTATATCTAACTATTACTGATTTTAAAATTAAACAGTAATAATAAAAAACACCCAGCAGTAGTTTAGTACTTTAGCAGTACTAAACTAAGCAGTATGTCTAATTACAGTAACTCTTAAAATCATCCAAACTGCAAAGGTAGCTGCATGAGGTTCAGAGTCCATTAAGCTTAAGTCATGGCATAGGGATGTTACTCCCCAGTTTAGTTCTCCCACTGAGACTCTTCAAACCACACTGCTGCTTATTCTGTCTCTCACTGACTCTCTTTCTGTGGTGGGATGGAGATGAGAATTGGAAGCACAAAGGTAAAGATCAGAACAATCCCTGGAAACAGCAATGGGATAAGAAAATGAACAGAAGCAACAACAGTACTAATGAATAAGGTACAAGAAAGATGCAAATAATTCACACAGAAACAATAATATCTGATACCTGCCTATGTCCCCCTGAATGAGAGCTCTTCCCCCATCACTGGATAGTGATGTGAGGCGGTATAGAATAACCTCCATATCCTGGTCATAACCTCTCCTGGCCACTGCAAAAATTAACCCTGGCTTGACCAGAACAGGTTAGAAATCAACTGTACATGCTATTAGAGTGCATTTAAAAATGTTTCCTATTTTTTGTTTTGTCTTTTTTAGACTGCTCCTGGTATTGCCTCTCTGTCATGAAAGATACGGCAAAATTGATACAACACCAGCAACAGAAAGTTCCCAAAGTCACAAAAAATTCCCTAGAAGAGCAGGTGGAGGGAAGAAAATCCCACAGATCATCAATAAAAACTATGTGACAAAATACCAAAAACTGGCAAAAACCTGACACACTACCATGAAACAGAGAAAAAAAGAAAAAGAAAAAAAAAACCTCAAAGAAAACACAGGTAGTTGAATAGAAAAAGACAATTCCTAAAGAAATATTGAAATCCAGTCATTTGCCAAAAAAATCTATCACGATATAAAACTTCAGCCAGAAAAGCAAAGGAAAAAAAAAAGATGTGAAGAAGGACCATCATGAAAGCAAACAGGTGTCCTTGCTGACTGCCAAAATCCCAGTAAGTTGCCTTTATTTGCTGCATTGCTGCCTATCAGCTGGGTAAATAGGTGCTCCCAGAGCACCTGAGTGGTAACCATCTGCAAAACATCTGCAGTTGTAAACATTCACAAGCTGAAGAAAAATACCTTGTGTTTTCATGTTTCTGTCACAAAAATGGAACTAAAAAAGGAAATCTGATTTAAATTAAGTAGGTTAATGCTTCAAAGTCTACCATTTGCAAAAGAATGAGGAAATAAGCAACTTTTTCTCTTTTGTTGTGTTACTGCTAGCCTCAAGTCCAAATAGGCTACCAAAATTTTGAGAAGTACATTTTTCTTCAGTAGGAAATATTTTGAAAACCACAATTCTCCTGTGTCATATAGCTCTGATAGAGAATCAGATAATGAGTTTCATTTCCCTGGGTGTCAGATTGCCTATTATCTGTACAGGAGTTTGACTCATATGTCAGCTAATTCACTGACACCAAATATCTGAAAATGCCAGAACAAACTGGATGGAAGACCTGAAGATACAAGGAAATTAAACTGTCTTAGAAAATATATATTTTGCCCTTGTACTCCACCTCAGAATCAATGGGGCTTTCTTTTTGTGTTGGCTACCATCACTTCCGAATAACTACTTTTACACTTTACTTTAAGATATGGGGCAATCTTGACATTGCTCTTAATGGACAAACTTTTGTGACATCCCCTGTTTGGTGTCCATAGGAAAGCTCTTTTGACACCAACTCTCCTCTGTCGCATCTATTACTTCTCAGAGACTGTAGATTGCTATTGGTCAAGCTGCATGTCACAGTCTGTTCCCTTCTCTTTTGGAGAAAGGATTTTGCCCTTATTTTTTCCATACAGACACTAGTGCTAATACAGGAAGGAAAGGGACATCTTTGAGCTAGCCTGACACAAAAGAGTTGGAGATCAGGCCCTTTTTCTCCATTTTTTTTTTTGTTTTCCTAACCTGTAAATGACAGCTCTGCTGACAAACTAAATTTGAGAAAGTTTTGGCAGGGAAGAATTTGGGCTAAAGTATTTTATAGATCAAAAATTTACCTAACATTGGGGCATTCTGAATGAGATGTTAACAGTTTTCCTTCGCTTCAATTTGGAGCATGATATGAAATAAGGAGTATTAAATCATTAATTTCATAGTCGGAAAACCTTTTTGTACCTATGGCTGCTCCTACTAAAAGACATGCTAAAATGGTCCTTCAGATCTTCACACTATACTGACATTTTCACACCTTTTTTTTGCTTACAGAACAGATAATAACCCCAGTTTTAGCAGGTTTCAGCAACCACATATCAGAATTTTCATCAAGATCACTATCACTTCTTAATAGGCTACCTCCAGTGTATTACATGCCTGTTTCTGTCTTAAAATGGAATAGACTGGTGCTTCAGTGCTGTACAAGTCTTTCCATGCTCCATCTGTTATCAGCTACAGGTGCAGGACAGACCTTCCCTGCAAATAGATTAGGCAAAAAAGAATAACTCAAAAAATTCTGCTATTGCTGTTCTGCAGTATTGGTAGAGACAAATAAAATTATGTTTTTAATTAGTTGGGCAGTCCTACAGAAGATAGAAGATGTGAATAAATAGAAATAAAAGGGTGTTTTCTAGAAAGTAATTTTTCACTTGTTTCGTTCCTGATTTATGTTAACTACAAGCAAACATAAATATATAAAGGGCTTTCTTCTATTTGAAAAAAACAGCTAACTCAAATAGTCTGGCCTTTTTCAGACAGACTTTAATTTTAAAGCATCATCTTCAATGACCTAAGAAGTTGTAAAAAACTGCTTGTAATGTCCACAGTAATTCTGAATTATTGTATGTAATGAGTGATTAGAATATTTATGGGGAAAAAAACTTGCTCAATTTAATTAACTTTCCAAATTAAGTACCTGGGAACTTGTTGCTCTATTGTCCATAATTTCCTGCATGGGTATTAGGGGTATATGAGCTGAACTTGTGGTGAGGAAAGAGAAGGACACCAGCTAAATCTCAAATTCTTAGTTTTTATTAAAAATGTATTATAATATTAACTATGAATTGTAAATTATTTTTCAACTAGCACAGTGTCATGAGTAAGGAAAAATATTTTAGTCTCATTCAGTCTTCTTTTCTGCACTTATCAAGGAACTGAACTGAAAAATACTTCATACACAAATAATATCAATAACAGAGGATGAAAGCTAAGTACTTATTGTTAAATGCAGTCTTCCATATTTATTACCTTGATATTATTATGCAATTCCATTGGCAAAACCCACTAATATTTATATGACAAGATGATACTGAAGTGCTTTAAGGAGATATTTATTGTATTTGTTTAAATTATGCTTGCCTAAATGTATATGTGAAAACATGATGGAACATGAAGGTTCCATCAAGATATAGGAGATGGGAGGTTTACCAGTTTTATGCAAAGTAAATTTAATACCTCTATAATGCAATTATTATATTAATTACATGTGCCATATATCACAAAAATATTAATGTATCCCCAACTGCAAATATATATTTCCTCAGTTCATGTATGTTAGTTTAATTTTTATTATCAGTATATTTCCTGAGTGTAATTTTCCTATTAAAATAGCAAAAAATACTGGGTTGTCTCCTCTGTTGGTAGATTTGCATTTTCTGCATGCGTTTTTTTCCGTGTTATCCTAATCCAGAAGTACAATTTACAGGCTTTTATCAATCAAGAAGATAGGAATTTTCATTGGAAGAAAATCAACATTTTTGACAGGTCTAGACAGTTCTAAAAAATGTGGTTCAGTAACACTGTAATTATGGATATCCACTTCAAGCACAGAGTTGAATCAAAATTATTTTAAATGCAACATTAAGGAGTAAAACTAAGGCCCAGTTGCCTTTAACATAAAATTATTCCAGCATATAATTTAACATTTGAATATTATTGCCTATAACAGATCTAATACTGAAGATTTAATAAGGGTCATATTTAAGGTGTGTATTCTCAGAAAGCCTGTTTTGCTCCACAGAAGGAGAGATTCTGCTATGCAGTTGTAAGAAAACATGATGAAAGTGTAAAGTGATAAAGAAACAGGATGAAGTCTTCATTAGAACAGTGATCAAAACTCAGTAACAAAAGCAATAACAGATTCAGGAATAACAGCCATCTGCAAATACTGAAAAGATAGATGGAAGAATAGAAAATCCTTGCTGACGCTGAAAAACCCTAACTAATTTTTACAGTTACTGGCTCAGCAGCTCCCAGGAAATTGTTGCACACCTCCAAGACAACCTTACAGATATTCACATGTCCTATTGGAAAAGAAGTTATAAAAGATATTTCCATTAGATTTTTTTAATGGCCTTTACCAGAAAAAGATGAAGTGCAAGAAGTACATGGGACTTATAGCAGAACATGCATTTTCAGGCTTATCCAAAGTTTCTATTATCACTGTTGACACCAGCAAGGATCAGCTTTGGATTCTCTTATCACTGTCAATTAACGAGCTGCAAAAGGCACAAATTTTCTTGGTTTAGCACTTGCTACTGATTTTCTTCCTCTTTTTTTTTTTTTTTTTTAATTAATACATGCAGTATCTACAAATCCCTTGTGATTTCCAAACTGTTCAATTCTTTTTTTTTACTGTTGTGCAATGATAATAGTATAATTAGAATGCCAAGATGGACCTGTCAAAATCAACATAATTACCAGTAACACTTTTGCTTTGGTGGCTTTGGCTTTTTCCCAGTTTAATAATAAAAAATCCCACCTCACTATGAGCAGAGGAGAAAACTGGTCAATGTAAACAAATGTTTATACATGAGGGCTTAAATCTACTGCCTCAAAGGCTAAGCTTTCACTAAGTTTTTCTAGAATTTTAAGGTGAGTCTCTGCCCAGACCTGTAGGTGAGAAACATGAGGAGAGCAGCATAGTTCTCCTGTTGTCCCTGAGGTGCAGATGTGTAAAGCCAGGCACATAATTTCCCCTCATGCAGGTGAGCTTTCTGGAGGCTGCAGGATGTCTCAGCTCCCTCCCTCACTGCCAGCTTGCTCTGCAGGCTGCCGCACGTGCCTGACAATCCCCAGATTCCAAGGCTCTATGGCTCATCTTCTTGCTAAACCTGTATTTTCCTATGGGAAATACACTGACTTAGTGCAAGAGTCCTCTAGAAGTGCAATGAGAATGACTGAGTTCACTCAACCAAGTACAGCTTTTTCCAAAAAACAGATTATGTAACAGGCTGGGGGCAGGTTGTTTAAGAGGCTCATTGTGATTACAGCGCAGTACAGACCCTTTCTGAAGGACCACAAAATTTCTGCTCTGCTTTATATATGATTTTTAGAACTTAAGAGAGGACTCTAGACCCATAGAACCATAATATTCAGACTTGAAAGGGACTCACAAAATTTGAGTAGAACCCCTCATCCTGCACAAGCCTTCCCCAAGAGTCGCACCATGTACCTGAAAGTATTGTCTAAATGCTTTTCCAGGCTTGGTGCTGTGGCCACTACCCTGCAGAACCTATTTGAGTGCCCAGCCACACTTCGGGCAAAGAACCTTCTCCTGATATCCAACTCCAACCTCCTCTGACACAACTTCAGGCCATTCCCTTGGGTCCTGCCATTGGTCACTAGAGAGAAGAGATCCGTGCCTGCCCCTTGTCTTCCCTTCATGAGGAAGTTGTAACTGCACTGAGGTCTCATCTCAGTCTCCTCTTCTCCAGACTCAACAGACCAAGTGACTTCAGCCACTCCTCAAATGATTTCCTCTCAAGGCCCTTCACCATCTTCATGATCCCCTCTTTGGACACTCTATAATAGCTCTAGATCCTTATCCTGTGGCACCCAGAACTGCCCCCAGCACTCGAGGTGAGGCTGCCCCAGTGCAGAGCAGAGCAGGACAATCCCCTCCCTTGCATGGCTGTGATTCTGTGCCTGATGCACCCCAGGACATGGGTGGCCCTCCTGGCTGCCAGGGCACTGCAGGCTCATGTTCAGCTTGCATTGACCAGGACCCCCCTGGACCATCTTCCTGTGGTGCTGCTCTCCAGCTGCTTTTTCCCCAGTCTGGATGTACCCCTGGGGTTGACCTGTCCCAAGCTATATAATCCAGCACTTTCCTTGTTCAACTTCATATGGCCACTGACTAATGTTCTATTTTTCCTCTGTATTCATGGGATGAAGGAGCAGTTTGTCCTTAAGTAGCAGTTTCGGCTGTATGACAAAATGAAAACTGCCTGATATGCACCAGAAAATTCCCTCCCAATAGACAGTCACAGCTAATAATTGCTTCAAATCATGCAAATTAGAACATCCTTTTCCTTATAAAGGAATTATATTTCCTAGACAGCTCTTTCTCTTATTAAATAAAACCAACTTTCATCCCATGTCACACAAATAAAAATAAAAGATTGATCTCCTCTTCTTCCCTGCTTGACTGTCTTCAAGGGTAACACTGTGTGCTATGAGAGAGGTCTGTGATTTTTATGACACACAGACATTTACATGGCATATATCATTTCTACTTGCCACATTTCAATAGTTTTCATCTATTTGTAGGCTCCTTTGTCTTATAGGTCATTGCATATTTTGACAATATAATTTGTATTCTGGAGATTTATGACAATTTTTGAATACAAATCCACTACTCATAATATGCTTTTCCAGGTTTCCATTACATATCTGAGGGTGGCAGGGAAAGTTTTCCATATGACATATTTATTTACACAATTTATTTTCATCTTTATTGTCACTGTTCATTTACACCACTTAAACCCCTAGCTTGATAGGAATAGATAAGCACAAAAGCTCTTTTGGTCATGTCACAATCTTTTTATACATGAGGAAATAACTGGAAGGAATATTCCTCTAGGAAAGACTATTCATTTTTTTAGGAAAAGAGATACTCTGTGGTTAAGAGATGAAAGGGAATAGGTTTCTGGTGGGTATTTTTTTGTTTTGTTTTTAAGATTTCACTGCAGGTAAACCTAGGAAGTAAAGCTGTTTGACACAAACTTTGAATGGTAAGACAAAACCCTGTATATTGAGAAGTGTCAAAAGCTTTGCTTCCTATAGAGTTATGCAAAAGACTTATGTGGCACAGAAATTTGGTACAAAATTATAACACCATCTTATTTAAGGTAATACCTGACATATTTTATTTATATTTTTTAAAGAGCCAATTGCATGTTTATAACAATTCAGGGTAATAATTTTAGAAACAAAAATTGCCTCTTCATATCTTTTCAAAGCTCAGCTCTTGGAAAATTAGTTTCTGTATTTCAGAATTGCAGGTTTTGATTATGAATCCCAATAAGCAGTTTGTTAAGATGCCAAAACCTCAAGAATGGTAAGTTAAGATAGAAACCTCAAATGGCATCCTGCACATACTTGCCAGTCAATAACTAGTACAGGTGCCTTTGATGCACTTTGAGCTCTACATCTCTTCACTAGTGGAAAAAACTTTAACTAAAGAGAACAGCCCAGTGAATGCTGCATGCTCTGTGAGAATCTTTCCAAGATGCACCCTGACAGTGCAGAATTCAGCATCTTCATTAAAGAAATTGCTCAGAAATTCTACTGCTTTCTCTTTTTTTTTTTTTTTTTTAACATTTGCTTTAACCTGTATATGAGCTTTCATCTTCACTCCAAGAAGTGCAGAAATGGTAGAAATAAGGAAAACATAACAGGAGGCAATGCCAATAAATAGCAACAGACAACTGGAGATTCATTGCTCCTTCTGGAAGTTAAGCTCAATTTTGAATTATTAGAAAAAAGGTATTGTTAGAACATAGGCAGAATTAAAAGAATTGGTAATCTCATAAATGATAGAGTGCATGGGTTTCCTCTATGAACAGTCTTATGAAATATTTATGATCAATAACTGAGATACATAGTTCTTTCTGCATTGACTAGCTATACAAATTGTACCCTTACTATCTTTTTTTCTCACTGTCATCTGCATTTTTTGCAATTAACAACTGCCACCACATCTCAGGACTCCACTAATGTGGTCATTATATGTCATTATACACACAAAATCTTTAAAGATTTCACAACCTGTTTCTGCAAAATCACAGGTCAAAAGGGAGGAGAGCACACTAAAATGAAAGCTTTTCCTTAAAGCCAAACAGTTCAGGCTTTAAATAATGTTAGACCGCCCCCATTCTAACATTTACTGGAATATGTTGTGTCTTTGCTCTACCATTAATGACATAATACTACATTTTCTTTGCCTCCAGCTCTGTTCATCTTTTTTTTTTTTAATGGAATGTTAATGAATGTTGCAAAAGGAAAAAAGGTTCTTGCTTTTAAGAATGCAGACACGGGACAAGCATGAATATAATGAAATTTAATTTTTAACTTGGCTTTGGGGAGAGTAATCAGCATTTAAGAGTAAAAAGTACTTATCACTGATTTTACAGGGGGGACATATTGCAGGAGGAGCCAGACCTGTAACTTACATACTGGATATCATAGTGTTGATATGTGTCTATTGAAAATTAGACTCAATGTCTTTAAATTTTGAATGAGACCTAAAAATAAGTAATTTAAAGTATTTTGCCAGTATGTCTCTATGGAAACATAATAGCTATGCCTTGTAGTGCTACCCATAATTCTGTTTCTTGAGATATCAAAGCCAAAGACTTTTTAGACAACGCATTTTCTGGTCCATCACCCTTCCTTACTTTCCTTCACAAGAAAATTTGAGTATAGAAAGCTGGAATGTACATCCAGGCATCAAGCCTGTTCTCCTTCAGTGTGCAATCAGTCTTTGTGTCCAAATTTGTTTTTTTGCAGGATTTAATACTACTGCAAGAAAAAAACATTGTGATTGGACCCTAAATCCTGAAATAGTACATAAAGAGTCCATATATTTTTCATCTTTCTTCCTTCATGTCTATCAAGCATAAAAACTAACACAAAGATAAACCAACAGAGAAAGAATTTTTGTGTATTAGTATTTTTTTCCTCCCAAATTTAGTTTCTTTCCTTCTTACTGAACCAAACTGTTCTAATTTTTTTTTTCTGTAAATTATCACTTAGGTAGCAATGACAGATGGTATATCCACCTGCTTCTTTTTCCTTTACTAACAACAATAATACTGTACAACTCTATAAATCAGCTTACACTAAGGGATTGCTGTCATCAGCTATCAGTGTTTACAAGGCCAGAATACTAATGAGGTTTTTCTGTGGACACTAAGACACTCACTGGATGAGTGCTTTTCAGTATGATGTGTGTTTTCCAGCAACAGAAAAATCCCACTTGGGAAAAAAAATACTACAAACTAAAGGGAGTACTTCACCCAATTCTAATTTTTGCTGTCCAGTAAGTACAACTACAATATGTGTGATGTATTCTAGCAGCCAGGTCTATTTTACTTTAATTTCCAACCAGAGACCTTAGAAAAGAATGTTATCTTTTTTCTGTTTGGCTTTCTTTCTAGATTTTCATGTTGAATGCTTTCATGTTTAGGTATTTGGATTACCAATACAGATTTATATACAAAGGTGTCACCTGGGGATACGTGACTGGCTCACTAAACAATCAGAAACAGTTTAACCATTTGGAAACATGATCTACCTGAGTCATTCTTGTTTGGCTCTTAATTAAATGTCTAGCGTGCAGCACAGGTCAGCACATTGTAGAGAAACACCCTTCTGGCTTTCTCTGCACCTGGATTTTAAAACTGCAGTAGATTGTGGGCGTGAGATTTATAGTAGATTCCTCCTGCTTGAATAGGAGAGTGTCTATTGGATAACCTCTGTGTTGTTGTTGTCCTGCATCCTAGCTGCTGTCTTCCTGCAAGATAAACCTGTTTCCACACAGCTTTGTTGCAGGGGCCAGCCTGTGTGCCCCCACCTCTGTATCATCGTGTACCCCCTGCCACCCTCTCCTTGTTTTCATCTTCCCAGCATGTAGATTCATAAACCAGTAGCGTGTCCCTGCAGTGTTCTTCTGCTTCACTGAGCACCATGTAGATTTACAAAATGACACAGTGGTGAGCTGCAAAACAGCCTTTAGTCTCAATAACACATGGCTGTGTGTTTTAGTTAATTGGCGTGGCTGCACTGTGGTGGGGAAGAGCACATATCCTGCAGGAACCCCACTGCACCACGGTGGCCATGATTATTTTTTGCTGCCTGCAACACACCTGCTGCAAAGGGAACCATCCTCTTTTCTTTCAGAGCACTTCTGGCCCTTTTGGACTCAGTCTGCAAGTGTTTAGCTCACTGACCTGGACTGATGTCAGCAGTTCTTTTGTAATCTGATGGTAGGGAGAACATAACCTGTCCCTCCAAAAAGCAGTGCCAGAGTAACCAAACTCCAAACACTGAGAAGTGTACAAGAAAACCATCCTGTAGTGTGCTTGAAATTATAATCAGAAAATTGATTGTGCTCACTGTATGTATTTAATTAGAACATCTCCATAATCAGCTGGACCCCTTTGCATTTCACTATGAACTCCACTACCTAGGGTTCTCTCTACTTCTGGCATTTTGTGCACAGAATACTAAAGAAATGTAATAAACCCAAGATATTTACCTTTTTTCCCTGTACCTCCTTCAAAACAGAAATGGTTAAAATAGTTTTCAGGAAATTAATTACACTGCAGCATGTCAACACATCTGGAATACTGTGGTCTTAGAAAACAATCCAAACACACCCAAACTCTTCTCACAAAATTTAATTCAATTCAGTTACAATTTATTCCCCAATATTTGTCTTACCAGTAGTATTCCAGAAATGCACAAAATGAAAGAAATGCAAGAACATAGAGGAAATGTTCTATTAAAGGTATTTTGTAAAAAGAAAAATATCTTTCAGTTACTGCTTGTTTTTTTGAGGTGCGCTTGTCACTCATTTTCAAATGGGAAAAATTGGATTTATCAGTCACTCTCCATCACTACAACAAGGTCTCTTATGAAGTATCAGGGATAAAGGATTTTTCTTTTTATATTAATCAACTCTGAGGAAAGGTTTAAATAGCATGTTATCTCATAAGGACATTTATTTTTATTACTCCAATGGTTGTTTGAAGAATGAACTTTTAAAAAGGTTTTAGTCAAACAAAATAACAAAAAAGCTTTTATTACTTAGACATTAGATATTTTATTAGTTAGACAAGATATTTTCTTGAGGTTAAATACCTAAGAGTTTTTTTAATTAATATTTCTATATTTCTGATTGAAGCTTAACATCAATAATGAGATGACAAGCAAAGAGACCATAAGAGTCAATGAAAAGATATATTTTTATCCTCTTGCATCTAACATTTTTTTGACAAAAGTTATGGTGAATTACAGAAAGAAAGAAATCATAGTAAAATCAAATCTTAGCATCCATTTTTGCCCATAGATAGTTTATTCTCTTTTTTATTGTGTATATATATTTCCTCAACTGCCAGTTCCTGATTGCAACATGAGTACCACTATGTTTTCATGGAAATCTGTCACAGTTCATTACAGGTTTATAGTATTTTTATTTTAAAATATAAAATGATTACAGCTAGTCATAATTTTACAATGCTGCAGAAAGGGTTAATTTTTGTTCCTGTGTTCTTTTAGAAAAGTTCCACTTCTAACATTTAAAAATATTCCAAATTCCAGTTTTCTTTAAACTATTTTTCCTTTCCAAATACCTCACAGATGAGTTGGAAAGCGAAGCAATCTTTGGAACTTTATTTTACGAGAAACCCTTAAATCATTAAAATATAAGACTGATGAATAAAAACTTTCATCTGTTCTGTTACAACAAATGTAAAATATATTATTTAGTATATCCTGTCCATGTTAAAGCTTTTTTCTTGTGCTCTGAACAATTTACAGTCCATGTGAACATGTTATGGTCCCTAACTAATTAAGAGTTGACTAGGAAAATGGTCTTGAGCCAAGCTCCTGTCTCTCTTGACTACAGGGCTTTTAGTTAACTCAAAGAAGAAACAGAACATGCTAACATTCACGTGAAGACATCCCTACCTCTGCAAGGCATCAAAGACAGTAAAATCCATTACAAAGAGAATTTAGAGAATTTTTATCCTTACAGGATAGTATGCTTTCAGATAGAGGAAGCCATGACGGGGAAAAAAAAAATCATCTCATATGTCTGAAATATTGAAAATGGAAATTGCTAGCATATAGTATTCTCATCTACCTGTAGACCTTATAAAAATTGTGGTTGGTGATATAAGGCGCACTTGAAATGACCAAAAGAAAACCATTTCTTCCCACTGAGATTTCATCCTCATAAAAGGATAGCTTTCACATTGAATCGCATGTTTTGGGAGGAAGAGAGCATTGATGAAAAGCTTAAGCTTATTAAGCTTCATTTTCTTACTACTTTCCCTTAAACATGGTAAAAAAAGTCAAAGGAAAACCTGCAAACTATTGTCTCTTTTTTTTCTCCTTAGATCACTACTTTACTTACACAGATTATTCCATTAGCCTGAAGGGGAAATAAACTTATAATTTCAAAAAAACCCAAACAAATAGATATTCTGTCATTATTTTTTTCACAGGAAAGCATCCTATATTTCACAGACCCAACGAACAGCTATATTTTGAAAAACGACAAACAAAATGATTCAACTCCTCATCTTTCCCCTTTCAGTTTATTTAATATAACAGGTAGGATAATGTGATAAGGGATGAACATGGGATGAAGGAAACAATTTTGTCTTTTCACACATCTTGAAATCAAATGATTTTTTTTTTATTTTTTTTTTTTTTGTCCTAAGGCTGTATCCTAAAAGTCCAAAACAGACTGTTGAAACAGTGAAGAATTCCTCAAAAGTAATCTTTCAGTTTTCATGTAACTAAAAAGGTAATGTGAAAAAAAAAAAAATCAAGTTGTCTCTAGAGGAGGTGGGTGAGAGGATAAAGTGGATAGGAAAGTCAAGGGAAGATTTTTCTCTTTGTTTTCTAGCAGAGTAAAATATTTCCACTCTTGTCTCAACATAGTTTCACATCTTTCCCTAATTCACAATATTTTGGTAACTATCCAGAACACAAAAAAGGAGGTACAAAACAATGAATAAATTCTGTTGTAATAAAGGGACACAGGTTAACTTTCCTCCATGTGTTGTCATAAATTTCAAGTCATAAAAAATGCTAAAGCCACAACTTATTTCACAATGTCCTTGCAATTAAATCATTAACATTGGGTTGATTGTGCTCACTGTATGTATTGTTGGGTTGACAGATCTATAAGCCAATAAACACTGGACAGTTGTTTAAGTTTGGTGAAGATTATTATGACAATGAAAGTGTATTATTCTAGTGAAAAATAACACCCTAAATAATAATTAAACTAATTTGCAAGAAACAATGCATTTATCAGAGTTCAGAGCACAGATTAAAGATGTGGAAAAGGGTCTTGCTTGATCCTGTGTGATTTCCTATAAAACTGAAGAAAATAAAAATAAATACATAGGTAAATAAATCTGGATAAAATTAATCATTTCTGTAACACTTTAGGGACAAAAAATTTGGTATAATACAGTGTATTAAATGTTTCTTGTTCTTTTGCAACAGTTTTGCTTTTGGCTCCAATATTCCAGCATTTTCTGTTGAATATAGGTTTTCATTCTTCACGCCTCATGTTTCCTAGCCTTGATTCCCTTTTAGCTAACCCCAAGAGCTGCTTGCTAAAAGAGAGCCAACATTAATGTTTTGTTTATTGTGCTCCAGAAAATACCTTTATTTCTACAGATCTTTTTTCATCCTTCTTGCCAGGGAATACTTCTCTGCTCTGCCAGTTCCTTGGATCAAGCAGAGTATTGTCTGCTGCAATTTCAATTGTATTTCTCACTCCGCAGCTTCCGAAGAAGGTTGGTATAAATCATTCTGTGTATCTGAGCAGATAATAATTAAAAATATGAAAACCATTTGTCAGGCCCTCACATTTTCATAAGCAGGACTCCCTCAAGACTTTTTTGCTGCGCCAACTCATAGCATTGCTTCTGCAATTCACTGGAATGATGACGTTTCCTGTGATTTAGCATAAGTCACAGCTTGTACTCTTCAGCTCCTAGTCTGTCCCCCCATGTCCGTGACACTCCATTATTTCAAGGTCCCTCTGAAGGGCTGCACAGCCCTCTGAAGTGGCCTCTGGGCTATCGGCCGCTCCTCCCAGCTTCGTGTTGTCAGTGAAATTGCTGAGGAGGCCTCTGCCCCTTCATCTGAGTCATAGATGGATAAATTAAACAAGACTGGGCCCATAGCTGAACCTTGGGGGACACCACTAGGGACAAGCCTCCAACTGGACCCTGTACCACTGATATGACCCTCTGAAATCTGCTGTTTGGGCAGTTCTGGGTCCACCTTAGTAAAAAAAAAAAAATAATAAAATCTCTAGCCTATGCAATCTGTATTCTGTTGGGTTTTTTGGGTTTTTTTGGGGGATTGTTTAAGTTATTTCCTCAGTTGAGGTCAGACAAACTGAATTAAGAGAACTATGGCAATATGAATCATACATGAGTTTTTAAAGGAAAATCAATACAAGCCCAAGCCATTAGGACAGTACTTTGCCTGCTTAAACTTCTGTAATAGCTACTTTTAGTATGTTTTCAAAATAAAATGATAGCATGAATGCAGAGTATTATTCGATAAGTCTGTCTTCAGTACAAAACTTCAGAAAGCTTTTGCTAAAATAAATATTCCATTTTCTTCTGTGAAAGATCAGGGTAAAATTGAACAAGATAAGGTATTTGTCCAGCTATACATCTTTTCTTACATAAAATATGACTGCAATAAATGGCATAATAGGAAAATTGATGGAAATCCATGTGTGCTTAAGATAGATTATTTACAGAGGATAGTGAAAGCCTTCAGCAACCATGAAGGTACACAATTGATTGCTATGTTGTATCACATTTTTGTTTCATAAAGTTTTTTCAGCATTCATTGCTTGGTCATTGCAATAGAAACAGATGAATGGCTATTTTGAGGGTCTCTGGCAGTGTAAGAAATGTGTCATGAACTGCATTTTTCAGAAGCAATTTAGAACTCAAAGTCAAAACCAGAAAAAGGCACGAGTTTATATGTGAGTGGAACAAGCTTTAGGAAAAATATTCTTGAGGTTTAGAAAGATAATGGAACAAGATTTCAATATGCTTTCTATGTAGCAGTAAAAACTGAGTAAATTTCAGCTCAAGTAAAAGGGAGCACTTTGTGCCAGGCACGAATTACTTTTTCCTTTCTTCTCTTCCTGTCCTTTTGAAAATCACACCTATTGTGTGTGTGAGTTTTATTTTCAAAAGTACTGAAAGCTTCTGCTCCCACTTAACATCAACAGAGAAAAGGTTTATGACAGACTTGAAAGAGGTACTTCCCATACTCTGCTCATATGCAGTGTCTTGTAGTATGAAGGCTCATGCTTTCCTCCTTTCTCAGCATTTCTCAAAAGTAAAATGCTACTCAAAGGGAGAGTGACACTTGTTCAGGTTGAGGTTAGGGTAGATAGGGCAAAATGCAGATCTGACTCCTATTTTCTTGGCACTGCATGTCAGAAATAAGATATAACACAAATAAACTATTTAAAGATGGAATAAAGAGATGAGGAGGGAAAAGAAGAGCAAGAATTTAAATCAGAATCAGATTCACATTCAGAATCAGATAAGATACGCTTGATGGTCTCAGAGTGAAAACACATTTCAAGGTCGAATTTAGTACACAAGTGATTTGACTCAGGCAGTGAGCAGTGCATGACACAGACTTCACCCTTTGGGAATAATTAAATGCCTCCAATTACCAGGATTTAACAACTGGTAGAGTAGTCAGACATGTGTGGAAGCTGTGTGTCAGTTGATTTCTTAACTTCATGTGGAAACAAACAACAGGGGAAAAAATATGTGCAGTCATTCTTACTAATTTGTACCACAATGCCTTTTGCCTGTTTTCCACCTTTTATAACATGCACTGCCTGTACTCAATGAAACTCCACTTTCTGAACATGCTAACAAGATAAATCTGCCAATATTTAACTGGCTTGTCAAAAACATTGCAAGCGTGCCTCTGCCACACTTAACCATACTTGCAGATGAGCATATGAGCTGCCTTTTGGTTATTCAGGCTTCATATGTCCCTATATCACCAAGGTTCAGACATCTCTAGGCAGGAGTGCAAACTCTTGGAAGGCTCAAAAGGGAGACAGCTCTCTGCATCCTCTCCATTAAAAGTCTTCCTTAACTAAGCTCTTTAAATGTGTAGTGCAACTCATATAGTGGCACTGTAGTGACTGTTTCTTCTCTGGTTTGACCTCACTGAGCTATTCATTCTGCAGGATAGATGGAAAGTGAGCTGGAGGTGAGCTGAAAGTGACCAAATAGCTGGCAAGTAGAGAGCACATCCCTGGGTAGGTAGAAATCAGGACGATAATTATTTCTGCTGTGTTTATTTTCAATGCAGTGAAGCTGTCAAATAATAGTTTACTTGTTTGTTGTTCTGCTATTAATCAAAAGTAGAGGAAACAAAAGCTATAACAGAATAAATTGATTTTCTCACATTACATTCAGTATGAGAAGTGTTGTATAGTCCTAGTATCAAATGCACATCTGACAGAATTTTCAGGAATGATTTGAAAAATCAGTTAAATTCTCAGATAATACTATCCCTGAAAAGATATGACATGTTACTCTTATTTACACCTCTATGAGACAATAAAACTACATTTATTTAAGAGATGCAATCACAGGAATTAACAAAACAGGGGTAAGAAAAAGAAAGGGAGAACATGAAGCAAACTATTTGGCCTGCATGGCTCTTGCTTTGCCCTTCAAGCAGGGTTAGGAGCTGAGGAGCCAGGTCTTGATTTAGAAATGTGATTTGAATTCTGCAAGAAATCGACAAAGCTTCAGTTTTGCTGTCATCCTTCTGCAAAATAGTAATTGTGGATCTTTTATTCATGTCAGAAAGTAAAAAATAAATATAGCTCTTATATTCAGAACTCTAGGCAGCAGGTGAACTAGTTGTCTAAGAAACAAAAAAATACTATTCTTACTGTATGTTTTTTTGTTGTTTTTGTTTGTTCGTTTGTTTGTTTTGTTTTGTTTTGTCTTGTTTGGTTGGGTTTTTGAAACATTTTTCTCTTGGTTTTAGTTACTGAAAATAAAATTATCAAATATTAAACAGCTTCTTTCCACAATCTTGCCTTAAAGTTACTGCAGCATTGTACACTAAAATGAAAAATATCTTTTAACAGTTACAGAACCCCCAGATTATGGGGGTTTTGACCAGGACATAGTTAAGTTTTTTCAGAAGCTGGAAGGGATATGTTGCTAAGTGGACATGGCTAGGACATTATCTTATACCACCTCAAGTCATTGCTGGGGCCAGGAGTAAGGAATATTCACTTTGAAGATGAAAGGTATGTCTTCCAGTTGAAAAAATGCAGTGGGAGGGAGATGAAGCCATTGTTCATTGTCTCAGGGTCCATATTTTTGTATGTGAATCACCTTCGCTTTTTTATAATTTTGCTTTTAATGTTGCTGCTGTTAGTGTTTGTTTTTTGTTTTATCTATTTGTATACTTTTGCTATTAATATTGTTGCTGTTACTGTTCATTTTCTTCTCACACTGTTGTTTCCAGTAAATTGTTCTTATCTCAACCTGTAATCTTTGTCTTTTGTGCCTCCAATTCTCAGCTCCATCCTGCTGCAGCAGGAAGGAGATGCGGAAAGGCGAGGGAGAGTATCAGTGGGGGCACAGAACTGGGGAGTACTACTCCTAAACCATGACACTCTTCTCTTAGTATGCTCAAGTATGTTCTTCTCTTAGTATGTTCAAGAACTTAAATGCAGAGGAAGTTTTTTAATACCATATCCCAAATGCAGATCGGGACTAAGAAACTGTGGAATCACACACACGTAGCACTGACACCTGAGCACTTCTTCAGCAACACTAGAAATTCTTTACAGTTTAAATGTGACATTCTAGAAGTAGAAAATATAAGGAAAACCTAGTAGCTTTTTCTAGAAATTTTAATTTCTGTTTGTATTGCAGGTCATATGTGTAGAGAAATAACAAAACAAAAGGAAACCAATAGCAAGAAAAAAATTCAAAGCAAAACAAAGTGATTTTTTGGTAGAAGAACATTGTCATTTGTAGCTTAATCAAACACCTTTAATTTAAGAACTTATATGGAAAAAAACCCTTTACTAATTTCTTATCAGAAGGTTTCTTTGATTCTTGACACAAAAAATGCACAGACCTATCTGATAAATAATTGTATATTAATCTGACTTTAAGACGTACATGAACTCTGGCAGTCTCAAAAAACTTCACCCTACAAAATTACTTTGTTAGAAACTTATATAAAGGGTAAGACCAACATGCAAATAATTTTATATGCTACAGCTACTGTACCCAAGCAGTGCATTAAATCAAGGAGTTCTAGATAACCTCTTTCTATAAGGAGCTAGTAGCCTCTGCTTTCAGTAGCTGCCGCTGAGAGCACACAACAGCATGTGAAAGAGAAAAAACAATTCAAGAACATGAAGGAATTCTCAAAGCAGAAATGATGAAAACTGTAGATCTCATTTCAACCTATTTCAAACTGCAAAATAGAAGACGTATTACATAGATATCAAATAGGAACTGGATCAAATGTGAAAGGGCCTGGAGACTCCAAACTTTGAGAAAAGATCCTAAGGCACTAGAAGCTACTTGAAACTGTGACAATAGGCATCGTTTCAGAAATTTGTGTGGGAAAAGACAATAGAAGCCAGAATTTTTTTATCAGCATGAAAATTGAGGAGGAGCAACTAAAACAGCTGAAAAAAGTGACATTTTTTTGGTCCATAACTGATGTGTTAAAATAATTAAGTCAAAAGGAATATAGCAGCCCTGCAAAAAGTAGTTTATGGAAGTCAGTAATCAAAGAGAAAGGTTAGGGTACTAGCTAGAAGTACTAGCTTAGCTCAGTTTTTCCTAGAGTTAAGCTAGTACTTCTGAGGGACTCTTCACCTCTGCTGGCCTCTTATTTAGCAGTGTTTGGACACATCTAAACACAAGGTGCCTTTCAGCACTGAGTTCAAGAACTGAGGAACTCTACAGGGCAGTTCAATCTCTTGTCCAGGGCAGGCTCAGCTGTGGAGTCAGCTCAGACTGTTTAGGGCTGCATCCTGCAGGGCAGGAAACTTTCCAAGGATGTGATGACACCTTTGCCCTGGGCCCCTGTCATGTTCCCCGATTGTTCCAGCAGGAGAAAATTTTTCCACTTGCTCCAGCTTTTTACACTTTTTCTACGGATAGAAGGTGCCTCAGTTATAATTTCAGGTGTTTGGATATATTTCTTTAACCACATGAACACTAAGGCTGAGTTTGGTAATCCTAACACTGCAGATTTTATCAGACCTCATGACTGCAATGTAAAAACAGGAATTATACCTACACCATGCCATTTAACATAAATTCCCTGGTCTCATTAGTACTTCTAAGTTAAAACACAAAACTGAATTGATACTGGGTTTATGTCAGCTGCAGTGCATTAGTCTTGCCAGAAAAAGTTGTCCCACCAAAACTGTTAGACCAGTTTGAATGATCTTGTGCTTTGAATCATGCAGCTGAAGAGCAATAGACACCGATGTATCAATAAAATTCCAACTGTCACAGTACAGAAACTGTAATCACCTTTGTTTTAATGCTGATATAAAAGCTTCGGGCAAGACACCAGGCAAGTTATGCTGAGGCATAGGGTAGATTTTCCCTCAGCTACAATGGGTGACCATAGTTGTTTGATGAAAGGGATTAGAAGAGACACAAGATAGCTGAGGAGGCCATGGTAGCTCAATTCTATTCCTTTGCTAAGGAATTTATAAGACCCCATTATTTATAAGACACGTAAGAATATCATGCGTAGTTCAGGTAATTGCCCCAGAGCTCATAATTTACTTTTTTTATTATTTCCTCAACTCTATTTCAAGCCCAATAATTCATTTCAGCCATTTAACTATAATAGAATAGTGCAATCCACATGTTACATTTTATTCAGAAAAGAGCTCCTGGAAAAGAAGTTACATTATTATTATTATTATCTTTAGCAGCACTGCATTTCTGGCTATCTTTGAATAGAATGAAGCTACTGTGGTAGCTACAAATTTTGTTCAAGATCCACAGCTGTATTATTGATGCTCTCAGATGAAAGGCAGAGGAGCGGTACAGCTAATTATTAACATAGTCACATTTAAAATGTAATGGAACGTGGTTACAATAGCCTGTAGTTTGCAATACACTGATCTATCTGAAATCCTCAGCTTCTTTCCACACAACACATGACTCATGTTCCAATCTCATTGGTTTCCTTAGGTAAAAGTGGATGCTGCTCCACAGATAACTTCAGATGTTGTCCATAACTAATTTCATTATATTTTCTTTTTGAAAAACTGAGGAAGAAAGCACTCATTGTGGACAAGACTATTTTCTGTCTAGAAACTTCTAGACAGAAAATGGTTTTGCAAACAGAAATTAGTGACATCCTTGCACCATCAAAAGAAAAAGAAATAAAGCTAGTTTTTTTAGAGTTATTTAAATGTTGCAGAGGGAATTTGAAGCTTGAAGTAAGACTGTATGCATTTTGCAAATTATGAGAAATCAATACTTGTAGCAACTGCTGAGCCCTTTCCTATCTCTGAGGATTAACACTTTTTCTTAGCACAGGAATGTCATGTAGAGAGGTTGCATGGTTATATCACAACTGCTGTGATCTTTTCTAAATTGTATAAATGAAACTTAATCAGCATTAACTCCTGTAATTGTAGGTTCTGAAATGAAGCATAATTACAATGAATAATTTAACATAATTTAATTGGATCTTGGGAATACTTTTATATAAAGCAAGTATATATTACTGTCTAAAAATTACATTGTCACTCATTATTTAGGGATGTATGACTTTTGCTCTGTCGTAATTGTCAGAGCAGCAGAAATTCCAATATACCAAAAAAACCCCAATATCCTGATATCTTACACACAATGACTCAAATCTCTCTGTTTGAATCTGGATGATCTAGAGAAAAGTCAATGAAGCACTGAATTTGTAATTTTCATTTTACTTGGTTATAATGGAAGAACCATCTGCTTAGATCTTCTGCTGAAACTAATTGTTTACTATGTTGAAGATAAGTGTTTTCTCAAAGAAATACTCTTTTGTGATATCATTTAATTTAGATCCCTTCGTGTCTCTTTTTCCTCTCTACTTCCCCTCACTCCAGCCCCATGCAAATGGCAAAAAACACTCCCTGAGGGGAGAAAAAAATTGTGAGATTGCCTAAATCAAATGAAACAAACACTGTATCTTTGATGAAATGATGTTTAACTTGGGCACAAAAGGTCTAGTCTAAATTCAGGATACTATTAAAATTTTATAAACAATGTTGTAAATGATACAAATCAGAATGGGAAATATTGGATAAACCTTGATGTTAGCAAAGCCTGACACTAGTCAGGAGATGGCTAAAGGAACCTCAGAATAGAAAACAATAAAAACAGCAGTACCAAATTAGAGGGACGTTACTGGTCGAGCACATTAAAAATTAGTTGAGATGCCTCTGTTCAACATTTACATTTCTACCCATTGTGCCAATTAGTGAAATGTTCTCATCGTACAAGGCTGAGATGCACCAACAACCCAACAAAAAACATGGGAGGTTGGAGCAATAAATATGAAATAAAATGAAAGTTCACTTTTTTAGTAAGTGTCTTACTTACTGACATTGTTTCCTTTAAAAAAACCAAAACACTGTGTTGTGTTTCCTTACAATAACTAGAGAGCCCAAATGGCACGAAGACAGTAGGCTCAAGGCAGGTATGGTGAGCAACTCAACTGGTTTTGGCAACAAGGATCACAAAACCCACTGCATACTGTGGGCAAGAGAAAGTGCAGTTCCAGAGGCTGGAGGAGACAACCTTACATCAAAGAAGGAAAACCAAAATGCTATAGAAGGAATGTAGTGGAGTACAGAGGTTTTTGGGACTCAGGAAAGAATGACTGATTTTACTAAAATGAAGACTGGATGTGAGAACTGCCTGCAAGGACACCGTGCAAAGATGGAGAGAGAGGCAAACAAGCATCTATTTATGGTTAGGTTTATTTCTTTGCTTTATATTTTCTCCATTCAAAAAGTTTAAACAATTTCATTTAACTCAGATAAAGGACTGGTTTAGTTTGATTCAAAATCATTTAAAAATGGGGGCAGGCCTGAGTGTGGGAAATTAAAAAGGGTGATCTTTATCAGTCATCAAAAGCAGTGGTTGACTCAGACCTCTGTAAGCATGTGAACATCAAACTAAAGAGAGAGCAAAAAAAATTCCCAAACCCCTAGAAGTTATTCAGTTAGAAATGCAATGATATTACACAAATAAATGGGGTGTGTGCCACCTGGAGTATACCCTCCACCCCTCTGAAACATAACAAAAGTAATTTAAAGCATTGAAGAGCAAATAAACTTTCAGACATTCTCACACACAAACTATACTCTATAGGTGTACACAGTACCCATAACTTAAATCTGTTATTGCACCTACCTAATCTAAATTTTACCTTGATGTACTTCAGGTTTACCCACCTGTATTTTTCTATTCTCTTTCATGAAAACTTTCAATATGGAGAGAGGTATATGCTAAGTGTATTTATATACATATTAAATTAAAATTAGAAGTATTTTCAATTAAGCCTCTGTTCAAAGATTTCAGAATTTTTGTAATTCTGAATACAGTAAAATTTAAAAATTAACCTTTTTGTTTGGTTGATTGGTTTTTGGTTTTTTTTTTTCTTTTCCCTCCTGTGGTAAAAAGCCCACAGAGTTATTCAACGGGCTGTGTTGCACATCACCTCATCTGATAAAACCAAATTCAGATACATACTACTCTCTCTTCTTCCTGAATTTTTCACATCTTCTTCTTACTTCTACTTCACTGGAGACCACTGCATTTATTTCTTTGCAGAAAAAGATAACATACTTGTTTGCTTTCCTTCCTTTTAGAAAATAAATTTCAATTTTAAAGCTTTTACTGTCAAACATGCACAAAAGGAAAGTAGCTTTTCAAGGTTTCTGCTAGTATTCGTGGACGAGCAAAGGCTTACTATTAGAAATAGCTGAGAAGATATATCAGTTTGTTTGTTTGAGATGACCTTCCTAATAATTTTTAAGTACAGACATTTAATTGGGAAAACATTTAAATCTATTAGCACCTTTAGCTACATAAGAGCTGGTCATTCACTTAATGTCTGTTAAGTTTACTGGTTTATAAGATATTTCTTTACTAGTCTGTAAACAGGTTTGTGCAAACATGATGCTCCAAACATATATTTGGATGGGTAGCTGTTGTGGCAGGTTCAGATGAAGAAAGAAGAGCAGCACTGACAGCAAGATGAATGTGAAATGGCTTCCTCCCATTTTTCCTCTCAGAGAAAATGTTAAAGATATTCCATCATTTCTTCTGAATGACTATCTGAGTAGAGTTTTTGAAAAATTAATTTAAAATAAATATGAACCCTTACTTCAAATTTTGCACCAACAAATAGACATTTCTGCCAGTTTAATACAATGTCAACTTGCCTGACAACAGCTTTACGCTAAAATCAAAGTGTATGTAGATATTGGTTTATTATAGGTTACTGCTCTGTTTCAGGGCAAATCTTTAAGGAAACATCTGATAACTGGCAAAAAAAAAAAGACTAAAGCCTACCGGCTTTGGCGGGGTTAGAGCTAATTTTCCTCATAGCAGTTATTATGGGGCTGTGTTTTGAATTTGTGCTGGAAACAGGGTTGATAACGCAGGGATTGATTACACAGAACCAAGGCCTTTGCTACTCCTCACCCCACTGCACCCACAAGGAGTTGAGAGAGGGCAGAGGCAGAGCAGCTGATCTTAACTGGCCCAAGGGATATCCCATACATGAGGTCATGCTTTGCATAGGAACCTGGGGAAAGAAGGAGGAAGAGGGTATGTTTGGAGTGATAATGATGTTTGATGTTTGTCTTCCAAAGCAATCGTTTGGTGTAATGCATTTGCCTGCTCCTGGGAAGCGGTGGACTTAATTCTTAGAATCATTTTCCTTGTGTTTCAGCTTTGCTTTATCAGCGGTGAAACTGCCTTTATGCCAGCCCCGGGTGTTTCCATCTTTTATGCTTCTGATATTCTGCTCTGTTCCACTGAGCATGTGGGCTCACTGGGGTTAAACCACAGCATAATGTAGTCAGAAAAGGTGTGTAAAAACATCTGAAAATTAAAAGCATTAAATTCTGAAACAGTATTTGCTTTTCAGAGACTCAGCTGCCTGGAACCTGATCCTGAGTCACTGAGTCTTGCACTTTTAATAGCAATCTGAGGGTTTTGCAACACATGTGGCAAACAGGAAAATATTTCTAGCCTGCCTATAGTGGAGCTATTGCTACTGGTAAAACAGTGAGAGAGGCAACTTTTTGTTCCTAACACTAGCTGTTATTAAAATGATGTAAAACAAAATTTGGGAGGTAAACGGGGTGTCTGAGAAAAGCACAATGACTCCCACAATTATTAAACATTTTTACAGCGTGAATACTTTGGATAATACTTCTTATCTATGAAACCTGATGCGTAAGCTGCCCCAGATGCATAAAACAGAGGCTTCTTTTACTACACCACTACTACTATACTAAGTTATTTCTGACTATTTGTGATAGTCATCAGCTCTTTACACTTCAAACACATAAGCATGATATTTGGCAAAGGGAAAACTCTTCCATTCTGTCTAAGCTGATGTCTCCATTGATATCAGAAGACAGCAGCAGGAGGAGGCCAAATCCAGCAGCCCAACAGAGATGAGTTTGCCTGAGATGAGCCCTGACCACAGGTCCATCAAGTAGCAAGTCTGACCATACATTTACCAGTGGACACATGCACACAAATACCTGTTTATACCACGCTGCTGATCAGAAAATTCGGCACAAGCTGACACATATAATACTTAGATGAAGACAAATAGCACAGGTGGCCTCAACCTACTTCTCTGTCTTGTTGATGAGGGAGATCTGTGGAGGTGAACATACACACATATATGTGTATACACATAAACACTGGCAAATACTGTCCACACACAGCCTGACATTTTAACCCTTTCCCCTTTCTGTTTTCCCATGTTTCCTCCTCCACAGACAGTACAGAAAGCTCTCTGTTCCCTACTTTGGTCCTTCTCAAAACTGTCCTGTAATAAGCCTTGTGCAATTCCAAAATGGTCTTCCCCTCTATCTCAAAACATGATCCTGCCCCTGACCTTGGCAGTGACGCTCTGGATGTCACCTGAAAATGTTACTGCTGGTGACTAGCCTGGAGTAAGTGTCCCCTTGACATGGGTCTGGAGCATTCCTAGGGAAGCCTAGGGAGACTGAGACAGACCCGTAGGCTGGGTTATTGGGGTGGCTCCTCCTGCCACACTGACCGTGGGCTCACTTGTGCTTGTGGAGAGGTGTTGGGCTGACAGCTCCTCTGATGCCTGACAGCAGCTGGGAGTAACACTATTTAGGCTCCTCCACCTGCTCCAGCCTAGCTCTGCATGAGGTGTAGGTGCAATTTCTATGACAGATCATAAAATATGTTACTGGGGTACTAACAGGGTTACAGAACACGCAGCCTTATGGGTAGAATTTTGTAGTGGGTGCCAGTTTGCTGCTGTCTGGAATACAAACGTGCAGACAATTCTACTGAGATACTTTTGAAAGCTGCTTTATTCTGAATGTCAACAAGTGACAACCTTAATAAGAGGAACATATGTTAAGTCAAGTAAGTTATTCTAAGAACTTTTCAATGAAGCAAAATATGTCTTTCATGTTTCTTGCTTTATTGTTTTCCTATAAGTGATCAGCCAGTTGTAAGAGAGCCCTAATGTTGCAAATAATAGGGTAACCAAAAATATCTTCATGATGCCAACCACAATCTGTCTACTAAAAAAATTCTTTTGGGGCTTACTCCATTTAACTTGGCTTCTGAGGAGCCTCAAAAATCTGTAATTCAGAAAACAACAGTTTCCATAAATAATCATACAGCTTTTTGCAGTACTATATTTAAATTTTGTTTTCCCAACATAACACCTCTCTAGCAGATCAAGCCATCTTCAGAGCCATCAAAATCAAAGAGACAACTGAGCTGACTAACAACCATTTTAGCAAACTGACCATCAACCTCTGCTATTAGCCAGATTTGCTCACCAATAAATATAGAGAAGTAGACACTACAACAAATTGCAAATGAGAAAAATTCTATCTGTATCTCATAATAAGCTCATTGATGACAGCTGAAAGATTTACTTGGACTTTGTGGGCTTTGTATTTTAACTTACAGAAGCATCAACATCAAGTATCAACCTGCAGGAGAAATGCATCCATCCTGATCCTGACATAAATTGACTGAAATTGTAACCAGACGCTGCATTAACAGACTACTGTGAAAGTTCACTGTCTATGGAGCCCTCATTTGCCTTGTTTTGCCTTTATTTCAAATAATTACAAACTGGTCAGTGTCAAAACTTAGTTTCAAGGTTCTTTTTACTTCAGCTTCTAAAGCCACTGCCATGAAAGGGCAACTGGTCTTTAATTCAAGGGATTTTTTTTATATTTAAATTGTTTCAGTTTTACAGTCTTTATACATAACAGCAGTCTCTCCATAAGAGAGACTGCAATGTATGTTTGCTCTGTTCCTTAAAAAAAACCACCATTTATCTTTAAATAGAGAAAATTTATGCCAAGAAAATATACCTACCTCTGTGTTCTCAAAATTATTTGTACTGAAGTATATTAGTCTTTCCCAGAACTGTGCATCAGGTTGCTTGGAACTCACTCTAGAAATAAGTAGTGCCCTTAATGTAAGTCAATCAACATGGTGCTAGTAACTGCAGGAGGAAGAGAAAAGCACGAAATTGAGAAAGAAGAGAAAAAAAACACAGAAATGCTAATGGCATGCAGACTGACTTAACAGTATATACGTGTGCTTTTCTCTACACAGCCTTTTGTGAAGTGGACAAAATAATATTTATATCAGATACTATACTGGGGAAAAACAAGTGTGTCACACTCCAGTCTGAAACATTTATCCTTGACCTTTTGTCCTTGACTTTTTGTCACGCTGTCCTAGAGCTTCATTTTTCACAGCTGGTTTTATCTTCATCATGGCTTACATAACTGTGTCTTAGTTACTACTTAATTTTTATTTTTTTTTATGTCCCTTTACTCTATTTGGGAATTAAATAAACCAAAGAAGGCCTTCAGTAAAGCAACTGTACACAAGAGAGAAACTGCTGAACATCTAAGAGACATCATATCCCGCCTACTCCCAACTGAAAACACTTCCTTAACATCAGAACTAAGATATTTATCTTAATTACTCTAATTCACCTTCCCATTTTCCTTTTCCTTTGCATAAGTCAGTGAAAGGTGCAACTCCTCCTCCCATTCCTAGACTGACGGAGAGGAAGACCCCGAGAACAAGGAAAAGGGTCGGGGATCTGCTTTTTGGTCTTGGTAAACAGGGAAAGATTTTTTTTCTCATCTTGTCATTTCTTTTGGCAATGTGAGCCACACACAAACTGGCTGAATGTGGCAGAAAATAACACAGAGATGTTCTTCTCAGAGCTGAAGAACAATATTATGCGACAAAGAAATTAATCCACATGAATTTTTCTCAAAATTCTCTTCTACTACCTCATGGAAGAACTGCAGAATTCCATACAACTGCTTATGCTTAGGACCCAAATGGGCAACCAAAGAAAACAAAATTACACAATCATTGCTGAAAATTATATTTACTGGATTTATTTTTTTTTACCTCTTTCAGGCTTTGTAAAGATTTGATGTCTTCAAATTCAGAATATAATTCTCTCCAATACAAGATTGCAGAACTTGCTCTATTTCATAAAACCTGAATGAAGCCACAGTGTCATTCACTCTGTCATCTCCTTTTTTCCCGGAAGGTCTAATACAGAAGAATTTACTCTGGTTTAACATAATGATTGAAATAAATGGAAGATTTCACAAAAGTAAAGGTGCTTTCAGTTTACATGCAAACTTGCAGCTAGAGTACTTGCACAAATTTTATCCTAAATGTTTTCAGATATTTTGGAGGAGCTTGCTGTAATGAGAAAACATAAATATATAGCCATAAAACTACAGCTGACACTGTTTCTATTGCAACAATTTATAGCATGGAAAATTCTTTTCATATTTCACTTAGTAGAACCCAAAGGACTTCTCACAACTCATTCCAGCTTTTGGTCTTCTGTTTCTATCTGTTCTTAAGTGTAGCACATTTCCTTTCCTAAAATTTATGGAGTCACAACAGGAACACTACACCCAGGGCTGCAAAAAATAGTTTATTCTTTGCAGACTTCTCCCTAAAGTAGGCACAATGATCTGTGCGTCTTCTTGGAAGCTCAGCTCATACGAATAAATATAAAGAAGAAAATGTTTTATGACAAGAGTAAAAGCAGATTTATGTTAGCCTTACTAGACAGATCTCACCATAAGCTAAGCAAAGTAGATGGCATTCTGTAGGATATAGTCTCTGTAATGATGCCAGAAGAACCCTGCAAAAACGATCTGTGCCCCAACTTCATATGCTGTATAGGAAAAGAAAAAGTGGGATGATACAGCCCACTGGATTTCGCTGAGTGCTTCTCTATAGCAGGAAAAGTCCCACTCATCAAGGACAGACAAGTCACTTTGAATCAGCACAGAAAACACTTATTTAGACCCAGAAACACAATAATTCTCTTCCCCCATCCTCTTCCGATTCTTTCACTACACCACATGTAAATTTTTTTTTGTAATGCAAATTTTGTTTATTCAATATTTAGTGCTACCAACTATGAAGCTCTAAATTCCATTTGAAATTTTAACTACTTCACTGGAGTTATGCAAGCAAATAATCTGTTTTAAATCTATTTTATCCAGTTTGATAAAGGAATTACCATAAAAGGATGAAACGGAATAAAATGGCAGATTTGGCTTGTAATCTTGTTAAAGCAGTGCACACCTGTGTCTACTTCTGGTTCTGAATAAAACAGCTGAGTGATACAGATACATAGCCAAGAATTTAAATGGGATTTAGTTTCACATAGATAAAAGAGATTTGAACAAGTCTCCTTCGACACACTGATGCCTACCTTCCCATGATGGTGAAAAAGCAAAAAGGAGAAGTCACTTAAATTCTGACTTCTAAAAGTCCCTTTAAAACTTTGACCATTAATAACTTGAGTTCAACAATGTAAACTTAGGACCTCAACATCCTCACCTATCAGTTTATTTTCTCTTCAAAAAGACAATGTCCCCTTCCTGATTTAAAATTTATAGCTGAACTATCGTCTGTTATTTTATACCACTAAACTCCCTTCATGTGAGTGATCATGATGCTACTTCTATCCTATTATAAATTTACCTATAAAATCCTAATATTTTCAATCTTTCTGCACATTAATGCATAAAATTTTCAGAAATGTGATCCAAAATCAACCTTTGAAACATTCAAATTTGCACTGAAACTACCAAATTTTGCACCCTTAATTAAAACAAATGTTCCATTTCTTCAATAGGAAATTGATCTTAGCAGACACAAAGATAAAAGTTCCTAGGGTGAAGACAAGTGCAGTGGTGGTTTTCCAACCTATAGGTTCAAAGTATGTAAGTAATTTTCTTCCCTGGTCTCATCTGGTTATTAATTCTAGCCATTTATTTATGAATCAGTACATTTTACACTCTGTGACCCAGCAGGATTATGATCCCCAGCTGTGGAATATCAAAAGGCAGCATCAAACAACAGAAAAAAAAAAAAAAAAGAAAGAAAGAAGCTTGGAATACAATGGGAAAAATCTAAGAAATAATCCACAGAAAATCAATACTATTTTAGTATTTAATAGCTAACTGGATTTATTACCTGTATGTGTGTTATTTTAAAGGTACTGCTAAAACATGTTTAAAAGCTTTGAAAGTAACTGATATTTTAGGGAAATATTGACACTATGGTAAAAATTCTCTGTTACTTCCACATATTACATGACTGTTAATTGTAGGGCAGTTAGAAGTGCTCAAAGATACAAACTCCTTTTAAATAAGTAATTTTTTTATATTGATTTAAAATATATTTGCTCTACTACCTCCAAGCAGAATTAGTACTATTCACTGATCTTGAATACTATTTTCAACAAAATACAGTAACAGAGGCAATCTTTCCATACAGTCAGTCATTTTGTTTTCAGTTAGTGAAATGCAGTTTAGAGATTTTATGTATATAAAAGGGTTGGTAGGAAGCTGTAGTGTCTTGATGGTATTTTTGGTTTTTTTTCTCAATTTTTCTTTTATTATAACTGCCATTCATGGGCTGGAAAAACATGCTATTTGTCTCAAAATCCATTTCCACTAGAAATCTTGATGAATGCACAGAAATACTATTAGTTGCGCATTATCACTCTTCACAATACTTGTAGAAAAAAGAAACACAGACACATACAAAGCATTTTTCTTAAATCCAATCACTTACACAGTTCTTCAATATAGTCCAATGTGTGATATGTGACACACTAGGAGTACCTCTGGATTGAAGAGTTTATTATCCATTCCTATGCATAATTAATAATTGTTGCTACGAATTTATGTTGCTCAGCACAGTATGTCATAAAGATACAATTTTTTAGCAATCAGAGTTAATGAGTATAAAAATTCAATATTTTCTTTTCACTGGGTACTACACTTTTCTTTCCATTGCCAATATTTCTCATTTAATTATCTTCTCCAAACATTTGGGAAGAAAATTTCTTTAGGCAGTTTTAAGGAATATGAATGCACAGGTAATATGCATTTTGTACATGTAGAAGAAGAAAACTTCTGGAAATAATGTTTACTTATAAGCAGTTTAAATTTAAGGAGGTACCCACTAAACTGAGGCAAAACTCCAGTTTTCCATCTTGGCCTAAGACCTTTTCTGATCTGGAAAAAATGGTAAATACAATGCTGATAGACTATTGAAAATATTTTACTGCTCATCTACAATTTATGATGTGTGACGCATAGAACAAGGAAAGTAAGGAAAAATTATTGCATAGATCAAATAGCCAAGAAATTTCCTTATTACTCAAAAGCTAAAAAACTGTACAGACACAGAAAAGATTCTGCTAGTGCTAAATGCAGTGGAGGAATGATTATTATTACTTTTGTCCATCTTGGCCTGAAGAAGTAAAAACTTCACAAGGGAAGAACATTTTAAACAGGAACTGCAGGCACAACGAAATTTTATTTGAATTTCATTGCAATAATATTCTTATTAACAAGGAATGAATTAATATGACCTGTATATTATTAGGAAGGTTATATATTTAATACTGATTGCAAAAAAATACATTTCAAAAAATTTTAAAGAAGTCCAGAAAATTGAGGTTTACCTTGTACTTAAAATGTGTATGAAAAGAAAAGAAAAAGAAAAAAAATACCTGTATTTTGCCACACTAGGGCAGAAATACAAAAAAAAAATCCCACAATAGGTAAGGAAGTAACCTCTATGGAAAAAGACAGCTCAAAACTACTAATTTCATATTCAATTGTGGTCAATAAGAACTAGGAAAGTTTAAAATTGCCAATATAAGAAACAAACACTTTAAAAAATATCCAAATACAGAATTGTTTTTTGCATAAATGTACTGGTTTTAGAAATCTTTCCAAACTACCTTTGTTACCTGTTTTTAAGTAAATAGTGATGTCCTAATTTTTAGCTTTTATATTTTTCAGATCCTGTACTGCATTAGTGTATAACTCTGAACTGCATATAGAGTGTTAGTAAGCTCTCTTCACATTTTGGTCAGACAAAACAATCCTTCCAGGCCTGAGAACCAAGAGCATCACCTGCCTCAGGCCCTAAGTATAAAAAAAGTTAACTGGGGGGAAGAAGCAAACCATGGAAAAATGACTTTATTGCTTGAAATTGTAACTGGACAATTAACCTCTGATATGCAAATATACCAAACTTATATCTGTCTAAGAAGCTTATGACCATCATCCATCTTGGATGCAGTCTCTGAGAGGCTTTTGCACTGCCCATGGTGTATCTATTGCAGGCCTTTAAATAACTACCTACTTTATTATTTTAACTCTCTCTAGCCTTTGTTCTAGATAGTCACTCCAAGGCACCAACAGTAATAAATTTGATCTTTTTTTTCCCAAGTGTTAACAATATTTTCGAAGCAGAACGGACATTCACCACAGTTATTTGAATTAAATTAATAACTTTTTTCCTCTGGGATGTTGTTCTAATTCTGTCCTAAGTGGCCAGGAGAGCCACCCCTGTCCTGGGGTGCATCAGGCACAGAATCACAGCCGGGCAGGGGAGGGGATTGTCCTGCTCTGCTCTGCTCTGGGGCAGCCTCACCTCGAGTGCTGGGAGCAGTTCTGGGTGCCACAGGATAAGAAAGACATTAGGTTATTAGAGAGTGTCCAAAGGAGAGCTAGGAAAATCTTGAAGGGTCTAGATGGGAAGCCATATGAGGAGCAGCTGAGGTCACTTCATCTGTTCAGTCTGGGGAAGAGGAAACTGAGGGGAGACCTCATTGCAGTTACAGCTTCCTTGTGAGGGGCATGGAGGGGCAGGCTGTGTCTCTTCAGTCTTGTAACCAGTGACTGGACTTGAGGAAATGGAGTAAATCTCTGTCAGGACAGGTTTGGGTTGAATATTAGGGAAAACTTTTTTACTAGAGGGTGGTTGGACACTGGAACAGGCTTCCCAGGGAAGTAGTCATGACACCAACTCAAGAGTTCAAGAAGCATCTGGACAACACTCTCAGGCACATGGAATGACTCCTGGGCATGGCATGAGCACGGTCAGAAGCTGGACTTCAATGACTCTTGTGGGTCACTTCCAGCTCAGGTTAAGGTTCAGTCTAAGGTTCTGTGAAAGATCATACTCTTTCCACTGCACTTTGGCTTATGGAATTCAGAGACTCAGAACTTTCACCCGAAGTATTTCCTTATTCCTAACTCAGAATAAGCCTAAAGCACATTATTATCTTCAAACTTTTGCACCAATATACTTGGGGGCATGATTGTATTTCTGACTTGGGACAGCATTTATGATGACACGGACAGAAAAGTTTTACAGTTGCTAGGCAGATGGTCAAAGGTTTAACACTAATGTGTTAATCAAAAAAGCCTATAGGGGTCTTAACCAGAAAAAAAAAACCACAAAAAGATTTAAAGTTATTGAAAATAAATAAGAAAAAAGGTTTCATCTAAGAAAATTGCTTTCTTTGTGGCTTCTTATTAACTTTTCCAAATTTGTACACATACTTTTTTTTAGCAACTTCAGTTTGCTTCTACTGACCATCAGGTCAAGTTTCCTCTGGCTACTGAAATAATGTTAAAAAAAACCCCACATCTATTACTTCAAAATATGACTGCTTTTGTTGTTGTTTTTTTTTTAATTTTTTGGGGTTTTGTTTTTTGGGGGGTTTTTGTTTGTTTTTTTTTTAATGGAGACTCTAAACAGGCATTTGGATTTCACTGGGCTGGTGCTGTACAGAAAAATTAATACCTATGAGCAGGAAATTTCCATTTCCATACATCTAGAAGGGCTTGGCAAGCCAAAGGACTGAAAACAAGTGAACAAAAAATCACATGTGTGATGAAACTCATACTTAGTCAACAGCCATGATAGTTAGAACTGGTTATATCTTAGATAATGCCAAAGAACATAATGGCTTTAATTGGCATATTTATGGACATTCATAAAACATCTATATATAGATGTTTTAATATATATATATATGTGTGTATATACATATAGGTTTGTATATATATATATATATATATATATATATATATATATATATATATATATATTAGTTATATAAGTATATATATATAAAAATATAAAAATATATAAATATTATATATATATGTGTGTGTGTGTGTGTGTGTGTGTGAACACATATGCGTGATATATATATACACATTTCTTAGCTAGTAGAGATCTTGTAATTTCTATCAGAAATTATGATATATCACAAAAACTTTCACTAGGTTCTGGGCAACCAAAGACTGTGTGGTAAGCAGATCTGTAAATATATAATATGATGGGAATTTATCACATTCAATTTATTTCCTGTTTGTGGAATGCTACAATTTGGAAGTCACCTCTAAAGGTCATCTTGTCTAACTCCCCTGCTCAGGTGAACTGTGTTCAGATGGCTTTTTAATATGTCCAAGAAAGGAGACTCCAGAAGATCTCTGAGAAAGATCTCTGTTCCAGTGAGACTCAGAGAACAGATTAAACTTTATTTTGTCCTGAAAGATTTGTTGCAAATACTCTTCCATTTGAATAAACCATTCCAAAAGAGTTGTTATCTTTTATCTGAAATTATTTTTTATCTGAAAAAATATTTCTGAAAAGAAAGCTAAACAAAAGAAAAACAATGTATGCAAGATGAATTGCATTGATACACATCTCCATTAAAATATTGTATTCTCACACGTATAAAATGTTCAACTGATTAAACATTTTCAGTTGTTTGGGGATAGGTTTGTTTTATACAACAGACAAAATAATTATCAACGTAGTTTTTCATCTTATTTTTAATATTTCCTCTTATATTTGATATTGTACCAGATATTGTACAAACAACTTGCGGAGAACCTGAGCAGGTGGAATTCAAGAAGCAACAGAGAGCTGCTACTGATTTATGGGATGAACTGGACTTGGATTTTGAGTAGAAAACTGAATGGTATGAGCTGATATAAAACTGGATCTACCATATGGTTTTTTCCCATTGCCACTTCTATTACAAAAACACCATTAGAAGTAAAAATTTAATTCATTTGAGATTCTGCTTCATGTGAGCAAGGGTAGAAATTCCAAACTACAATTATAACTGTTCATTTTGTTGCGGTTTTTAGCCACATATACCTAAAGCAAGTGTTTTAGCAATGCAACAGAGGTTTAAAAGTCATGATAGTATAAAACTCTTATTCTGCCACAAAATGGTCAAGACTGGAGGACACCCTTCAAATTCATCCGGTCCAATCCTCCACACCTAAAGAAGGCTCCCCATAAGCAGGTTGCTCAGGCCAGTATCCAATCCAAGTCTGAGTATTTCCAGAGATGGAGACTCCAGAACTCCTCTTGACTAACAGTCAGTGTTTGATCACTTTAAAAAGATTCAGCTTGTGTACATTGCCTCTTGTCCTATCACTTGGCCTCACTGAGAGGAATCTGACTCCACCTTCTTCACTTCCCCCATAAAATTCCTCTAAGTAATCTCTTTCTCAGACTCAGCAAGCCCACATCTGTGACCCTCTCATTTATCTAAACATTTCCTGACCTTTTTATATTCCTCTACAAAGTTCTTCTCTGTTCCAGATTTCCCTCCTAGTCTCAGGGTCCCGGGACTGTTAAATATTTATCTTTTGGACATTCTTATCGAGAAAGGCTGAGGAAAAGAAAGCAATAAATTTATTCTCTTCCAAAAAGTTTATGGAAGTAAAGCTGTGTTTCCTTTTGTGGAAAAATATGTTTTCTATATGCTGTTTTCTCTCTCATTTCCCATCGGTTGATGTGTTCCAGGAATACTTTACAACATTATAAAATCACTCATTTTACTAGTAAACATTAAATGGAATTATTTTTGTCAATTCAGTGTCTGTTGTGAGTAGCAAATAGAAACCAGGAACAGAAGTACAAAATCAAAGAGGATTCTTGATGTTTAAATTAGTCATCCTCAATTTAAAAAGGGTTTTTGTTGGTTTGT
This sequence comes from Leucosticte australis, assembly GCA_025504685.1. Classification (NCBI taxonomy): domain Eukaryota; kingdom Metazoa; phylum Chordata; class Aves; order Passeriformes; family Fringillidae; genus Leucosticte; species Leucosticte australis. The sequence goes on along the minus strand of JANIJU010000003.1, from coordinate 27,531,664 downwards.
TTGCTTGTTTTGGTTTTGGAGTTTTGGGATTGTTTTGGCTGGGCAAATTATATTTTTTGTATCTTCAAAAATGGTAGCTGAGAATTCCCATCATACCTAAGATTACAGAAGGATTGTGTTCATGCCATCCATACAGTTCATGTTTAGGTGGATGCTGATAAATGTACACCTGTCCTTAATTTTGTGGCCGGCCTTGTGTGGTTTTTCATAGGTGTGGTTCTTCCTTTTGGAACCAGTCTCATTTTTACCTCACTGGAAATAGGAAACTGCAGCAGTCCCACATATACTAGACCAGATGAGCAGAAATCCACCAGGATACTAAAGCCAAACCTACTGTGTTACACATACTACAATTCAAATGAAACTCTAATGATTTCAAAGGCCTTTAGGATTCCCTCTGAAGACATTCTCTTAGGTACAGGGAGTAAAGTGGCTCTGATGATTTTAATTCTTGGCTTTTCAGAACCAGGATATTAGAAGCAAGGAAGAATCTGCTTGCCCTGCCTTGAGCATTTCTATATGGTGACCCACAAGAGGAAACTGAGGATGACTCCAAAAAGCTCCTCAGTTTCCATACCATTCAAAATACCTACAGATGTGATACTTAGAATATATTTTCTCTTCAAATATTTTATATATATATATATATATATATATATATATAT
>JANIJU010000003.1:27457910-27526863 GCA_025504685.1 Leucosticte australis | reverse complement strand
TCGTCTCCTCTCCTCTCCTCTCCTCTCCTCTCCTCTCCTCTCCTCTCCTTTTCTTAATTTTTCTCCTTTTCTCCTTTTATCTTTTCTTCCTCTCATTTATATTTTCCTTCACTTCCTTTTGTCTTTCATTCCCCCTTTTTTTCCTTATATTTTCATTAGGTTTTTTTGATGTTGCCTGGTTATTTTTTAATCTCAGCTTTCTGTTGTTCTATGGCTTTATCACCCCGGTAGAGGCCTCAACTCTATCACTGAAAAAATAATAATAATGACATTGGTGCATTTCCCTTCTTATGTGAAAATAGATGGTGACAGGTGCATGTACCTGCCTTAAAGTTTGTCCTCTTTGAGATGCAAGGGTCAAAGTTTTATCAGCTTGGGGTCATCAACCCATTATAACTGATTAATGGAGCACTCACCAGAACAACAAGGACATTGTGGATGCTGTGTTACAGAGTACTCACTTTAACTTTCTAAAAGACTTCCAAGGTGTGCATTAGAAGTTGACTAATAAACAACAAATTCCAAACTTACAGGAAAAACACCTTTTCTACCTTAGACCAAAATAAAAGCAGGTATCTGGAAAAAAGATGAAAGAACTACACTATCTTATTACACCTTTCAGGGGATACCAATTTCACAGTGCCTGAGTCCTAACAAGCAATTGAGATAGATGGTCAAAATCACAAGGGGAAGCAAGAGCGAAGATGCTTCCATTGCCTTCCTTTAATCTACTTCTTTTAAGCAAAGGCAAAAAGAGTATTTAAGGGAAATTGAGGAAAAGATGAAAAAGGAGGAAGGACAGCAATGAAAGATATACTCCTCTTCTGCTATCCCTAAGCTTCCATCTTAGTGCTTCACACAGCAAAGAAAAAATAGATTGTTCTTTCTGCCTCTGATGTAGACTATCATTTAGTTTTGCCTTCGAAGAGAAAGCACAGAAATGGTGTGAATTCCAAGAGAAATTGTAAGCCAGGCCACAGGAGTATGTGCTGTTCTAATAGAAGACCACAATCTCTTCCAAGAGCTCTCCCATCATTGCTCTGCCATCTCAACCACCACTGTCCTTTTCACTGGCTAATTTCTGACAGACTGATTGAGGCTGCCTGAATGTGGGAAGAGCTGCATATGTGGCTGCACCAGTAGGTCTGGAAAAAAAGCAATCTTAATTGCCAGCTGCATAAAACTCTTTCTCAGCTCAGGACCACTGGCACTGCTGCCAGATGCAAATTCCTGAATCACAGTTCCTCCTCTTCTTCCTCTTTGTTTTCAGAAAGTCATATACAAGTTTGACAGACACTCCACTCAGCAAGCTGTAAGATGTTGAAAGAAAGAAAATTCCACTCAGCAAGCAGCAAGATGTTGAGAAAAAGCCTCTCTCTCGCTGAAATATTTTGTGTAAAGCTTAAAGGCTGAGAAAAATTTGATCTAATAAACGTCTAAGTATCCTATACATGAAAATAGAAAACAGGTTTTTGTTTTAATTCACATGCAGAAACAATATAAAAGTCATAATTGATTTCTAGCTCTTGATTTGATATCAGTTTTATTTATCTCATTTGCACTTCAGGATGTTCCTTTGGTGTTATTCTCTGAAAACCAGAGAAGATGATGTTCTTCAGGTTCCTAGTTTGTCATAGGAGAATGATCTTGATCTTCCCAGCCTAATCTTGAAAACATAAATCTTCACAAATGCCTGGTTTAGAACCAATTTGCATTTTGCATCCAGTAGAACACTTTAGAGCAATTTAAGTAGTAAATATGAAATAATTTAAAAGAAAAACAAAGAAAAGGGGGGAAAAGGGAGGTCCTGAGAGCTTTCAGCTATTTCTTCTGACAATGTTCACTGAGACTTCACTCCAGTAGTCTGGAATCTGAGTTGGTTGAACTGGTTTAAAACCCACTGCAAGCTATATAAGAGTGTCAGCTTCCAGATATCCCATAGCAGATCGAGAGCTAGCGTTGACCTTGTCTGCACCTCTGCAGCTTGTCAATGATAGGTGAGAAATTGGTGATAAACAGTTCTGCAGACCGGTGTAAAATAGGGAATTGCTGTTTAGTGCATGCAATAGCACACTGTGAAGAATATTGGGAGTTTCAACCTGAGATTTTCTTGATTAAATGCCTAAATGGATGATACATGAGCAGAATCAGGATTTTCCTGTTATCATCCTTCCTTTTGTTTTTCAGGTTGATAGTGATGCCTTCCCTATTTTGAAAAACATTTATAAAGCTGTGTATTTGAATTAGAATATAATTGAAAGAAATATCCTGACATCACACATATGTAATACACTAGAGAAACAAAAACTTGCAGGCATGTGATTTTTTTATCTCTTTTAGGAAAATTCATTAAACACTGAATACTGTCTTTTTCCATTTGCTACTCATTAATGACAGAAGACTATGTAGCTTTGATTTGTTGTTTTGGGATTTTTTTTTGGTACTGTACAAGGTTTCCTTTGTTGTTTTATGCTCAGGCAGCTATGAGTTTCAGGAAGTTGTTAAAAAGCAAAAAATTGTTTTCAATGTTGTCTTTTACTTGTCTTTTACTTGTATTTTTCTAGATGAGAACAAATGTTGATTTGAAAAGCTAACTGATTTGATATAATCTTTAATTAAGAAAGCTCTATCGGTAATTTGTTGCAGACTAGTAATTTCTGTGAAGGGCATACATTTGTCTTTGCCCTTTAGGCCATCCCATCACAGAAAAAATTTAACTCATTTTTCACAAGAATTCAAAATGGAAAAGGTTTATTAATTCTTCTCCTTACAATACATTCTTACCAGTTATCTCTCAGGTCACCCCTAGGTGTCTTATAATTTGTCTGTCACAGACTGCCTCAAGTATCCTACATCTACAGATCAAGGAGCATTTTAAGTAAAACTCATGAGGTCTTAATTACACCAGATGGAAAATCTACTCAGACAATACAGGAAAGAGGAAGAAGTCCATTCAAGTTATAGGAAGAAAGGAGACTCTCCTTTCTAGGAGTCTTTTACATTCCACTTGTGTATTTGAACTTCAGATGCCATTCAGCCTATTGTCTTCTGTCCTGTGAATGGCTGAAAAATCTCTCTCCAAGGTGGTTCAGAAGTTTTCCAGTCAATGGCATTTTTTAGGTCTTTGGAAAATAATTTAACAACAAAAAGATTACGAATTTTTGCATACATATTTTTTGTATGACAAATGTATGTATGTACATACACCTTAACGTCAAATTTCAGTATTTGAAATACTGACAAATACCATTGTCCTGTTTATATGGAAATTCCACCTGTATTTTCTAAAAACACATAGAATGAGCATGTTAGACTACAACCTGAGTCCTCATTTTCACTCAGTGAGCACTCACATGCTCAAAGTGTTTGTAGTTAACTTATTTCTCACATTTTGTGCAAATGGCATTTCCACTCTGTACAAGTTTTATTGGAAGGAAAGAATAAATAAAATTTTTTCAGGTTACAGCTAAGTGGTTTACAGATAGGTAGAGATAAAGAAAGGGGATGAGTAATTTATCTACAAATGTCCTCAGTCATTCCAAAATTTTGCTTTCCATATCAGCTACTGCTCTAAATCTTCATTATGAAAAATTCTTCACTAAATAATTTCTGCTAATGACTCTGAAACTGGAGTTTTCAGAGAATAAATAACTGAAATTCTGTAAAATATTAAACGTGTTACCTAGTTTTGGTTGGGCATCAAGATCATTCTGGATTATATATTTTACTTTAATGTAGGTAAGATTTAAATCTAGACTCTGACATGCCTGCATTGAAATCTCTTATCTGTCAATTCTGATACTCCTGTCAGCTGTCCACCAGTTATCCCTTCTCTATCAGCTTTATTTTTGATATCAGAAGCACTTGGGTGAATTTCTTTCAAACTTTTGCTGTTGAGGCCCATTTCCACAGATACCCAAAGATAGCTGGGCTAAGAGAAAGAAAATTATGAGGCAATTTTTCTTTGCAGGGGTTCCCTATGCAGCCAGTGGCCTCTGCCTGTTCTTCCTGCCAGGGCCCATCCTTTAGCGCCTTAAGCTAAAAACACCAGAAGACTGGTTTGTCTATTACTGGGTCTACAAGAAATTATAGACTCAAGAGAAGATCAAACCTCTGCCCATATCTGGATACTTGGATTGCTGTTAGAACAAAGAGAGAGCATTTGTATCCTAGGCAGCATTTATTACTTAATACAATTTTTAATGGCACCAGGAAAAATGTTCCCTCACCACAGGACAGACAAACGTCCACTTTATTGCTATTTCAGTGAGTGAGCATCACACACCACTGACTCAGACTCTGAAACTTTTCTATTTTTTTTCTCTTTAATGAGTTAGAAACAAAATAGAAAAATTCTGCATCACAAGTGAGTTTATTAGACTAGTTTTAGAAAGGGTGGAAAATCCCTTTCATTACTCAGAGAGAATATGTCCTAGAAAGCATAGGGTAAGGCTACATTCTGTTTAGACTCAAATTCACAGAAATTCCCACCTGGATTAATTTGGTGGTTTTCAAGAATGCTCTGTACACTCCTATTGATCTAATTTATCTACCAAACACAACTTTGAATGAAGCTATAGCATGTTTTCATTGATGGGCTTTTTAGGCATTCCTGGATAGAACATGGGATTTGTGTTTTTTCTACCAACACTGGTGGAAAAAACCTTAAAGTTGATCAGCTTGATGCACAAAGCTTCTCATCCTGAATTTACCACTTACCTGGAATTTTTAATCTTCTAGCCCTTCTGAGTCACTGCTGGATTTTTTGTTTGAGGCTGTCCATCCCAGTTCTTTCCATTACAGCGAGGTGGTTCATTCACCTATAACACAGCTGGGCACATTAAGCTGGTGAGTTGCATCATTTTCCACTTAAGCTGACACAGAGAATGGATTTTCTTTAGGGATGTGTGTAGTTCAAATGGGGAAAGGTGGTTTGTTTAACCAGGCCTGGTGAAAACAAATGTCTGTTAATTGCTCCATCTATAAAAGCAATACTGTTCCTGTCATTGCTCCAAAATTACTTCAAGAAGACCAGATAGGAAGGAATAAATTACATAGACACTAGAAATAAACCAGCAAACAAAATGGATAATTATTTCCATGGAGTCAGGGAGAACATAGTGATCTAAATAAGTCTAGTCTCACAATGGATGTAGGGCTGATGGACCAAGAGAGATGGCAAAACACTCAAACTAGAGCACATAAGGATCTGGAAATAAGGAGAGCTGTCAAATCATCTGATTTTCAGTAGCAAAGCTACACCCAGGATACAAGAAAAAGAGCAAATGCCCATACAAGAAGCACAGTTTGACACAAAAGCCATTTGTCACAGCCAGTATCTATTCAAAGAACACATACAAGTTAGACTTGCTGCTGCTGATCCCAACATTTACCCTGAGCACAAGCACATGTGATTATTAAAGCTCAGGGGAAGCATTTACTGGAAGTAACTCCTAGGAGACTTAGCTGAAGGGCATTAGAGGTAAACCCATACATTTTGACTAGCCCAAATTTCAGTACAGTGGGACTAGCTAGAAAGAAGTAGTGACATTTATTGGACAGGAAGGCTCAATTTGATCACAGGCAGTAGGCAAGGACCAGGGAAGCTGCCAGAGAAAGGCTGAGATAAAATGCAAAGCTAAGTACGAAATGATATTGACCAATACAAACCCAAGGTTTGAAGCTTTATCTCCAGAAGCTTACTGAAATAATAATAGATAATGATATAACAAAAATATGCACAGGTCTGTAAAATGAAACAAGCTTTATAGTTATTTCATCTCAGGTATAAAAACCACAGGGTTCTAGGATCTCTGAAAGACAGTTGACAAGCCACTACTTTACTGTATTTCCCAGACTGGGTAATAATTCCAGTATGATTCTCTTTTTTGAACAATAATATCAGTTCTAATAGACATCTGGGTAGAAAAGAATTTTAGGAAGTTACAGAAATTCTTTTTACAGCATAAAGAAAAAATAACTGTAAAGACAGAACAGTGACCTAGTCATGTCATTGAAGTCTTCCTTAAGACCTGTGATTCTAAGAAATAGGAAGTGGAGAGGACTCAGAAAAAAAAAAGTAAAAAAAGTTGTTGCATTAACCTTCAATTGCGATGAAAATAAACTACAGTCTGGAGGACTACTGTTCCACTCATATTTACTGATCTGCAGGCAGCAAAGAAAACTTTCAGTAAAACAAAATCCCTTGTAGTGACAAAACAAGAGCAATATATCACCTGACATTTTAGATAAGATTATGAGTGAATCATAGAACAATAAAGTACACTTTAAGGGGTAAAAACAAACAAACAAACAAACAAAAAATTCCCTGAAGCTCTTATTAATGCATTAACGTGAAAAAATGAGATACTGAAAAAATTTCAGATATTTAGGAGAAGAAAATTAAATGTGCAGTAATCATAAATAGTTCCTGTGAAAATAGGCAAATCACTTAAGGCAAAAACCCTTTGTGAGAACTGAAAAAATAAAATAAAAGAAAATAGAGAGCATACTAAAAAATAGCAGAAATTACTATGATTCTCATTCACCATCTTCCAATATAAGAAGCTATTTCAAGGTGAAAAAAAAGCCTCACCATTTTAATTGTGTGATTAAAACCTAATTACACTAAAATATAAGCAATTTAATATGACTCTAGAGATGTAACTAATGGCACAGAAGATACACATAGAAAGAGTTGTCATAATACCCTGTTTATAGGAAGCCTGACACAAAGTTTTGTGTTTTCTTTTTTAAGTAAAATCAATTGAAACTCTTAATATACACATTTTTTTTTAAAAAAAGGACATATCATAAGTTTCATTTTAGTGTATAATTTTTCCCATTTAATGCTTTTCCCATCCCCCAAGGCAGTTCAAACAGCAATTAATCTTTAGCTTTACAAGAAGCGGGAAAGTTGGGGAAAAAGGAATAAGACTGCTTACACATTTTGTAATTTGATATGTAACTGCCCAGTGGGGTTTTTACTACAATGCCTGCAATAGATAAAATTAATCCCTACAAGTACGCAGTGTTATTTGTTCAAGCTAGGCAAATTGAGCTCAGCCCTCTGGAGGGAAACCAGAATTAGTGTAGTGAAAGCTCATTCTGCAGTGAAGATATCCTGACAGTACTCTTCCCCTTTTCTGTTACTTGTGCCTCTGGGCACAGGGGTCCTGATCAGCCTTTGCTTCGTTCCCACAAGCTCTGGCTGCAATCTCATTACAAACTGCTCACGAGCCTTCTCACACTGCTTCTCTCTCCAGCCCTGGTGGGATGAGAAGCCGTCAGAGCCTGGCAAACTGTGCCTGTACATGGCTCCCTGTTAATTTTTCTCAGTGATCTTATTCCCAGCTTCTTCATAACTACTTCATATCCTCCTCTTCCACATCAGTACAGGATCTCACTTCAATGCATCTATAGGTGCAGAGACACTGAGTTGTCATAAATAAAATTTTCTGTAATTTACCACACTTGTTCTCTGAAGCTTTTAATCTCATCACATGAACAGCTCTGACAAAGCCTACATCACTCACAGTGTTTGCAGGGATATTTGCTGATCTAAGGCTTCAGAAATGCTGGGTTGTATTTTTGCATGGTTGTCTGAACTAGAGCCTTATATAAATTGCTTATGTAGTAGTATGCATCAGTTAAAAAGTTAAATTCTAGTTTCTTGGTATCATTTTACAGGACTCATTTTATTCATATGTGAAAATCATATTCACGCATATGCTTCAAGGAAAGAGGAAAACTTTACTCCATGGGTAAGGGACATTTTCCATCTAGAAACTTCTGTCAAAACAGACATCTGGATTTGAACCATGCCTTGAACTGCTAGTGTCAATAGCACAATATTAACTTAATTACTGCTCTTATGCAATTAAAGTTAGTATATCAGCTGTAGAAGGATCACAATTAGATGTTGTCACTCTCTAGTGCATGAGCCATTTTCTCCTCTGAGCACAAACCCAAGCATAAAACAGATGAGCTTTGTAAATTTTTAATTAATAATGAATTTTTTTGTGTCACAGAAGAATTAATGTGACATATCTTCAATTTTAATATGAGCTATTTGTGTCAGTCACTGACATTAACCATTAAGGAGCTCATGTTCCTCTCTGTATTTGTGGAAGTTGCCTTTCCCATTTAACATTTCCTATGATACTGAAGGAGGCTTTATGTAATTTTACCTTAATTTAGAGGAAGCTGGGAAGCTACTGATTTGGTTTTCCCTTCTTTCTATACTCAAGAGGGATTAGAACAGCAGTTTTGCACAATATCACAATTCAAAACAATATCAATGCAAGAATTAAATGCAGCCTCAGAATTCAGGACATACAAATGCTAAGGAAAAACATGAAAAGAGAAATTGAATTTCATCCAGAGAATCTCACAAAATCTCAGATTCACAAATTAGGTATGGTTGAAAGGGTCCACAGTGGGTCACCTGGTCCAACCTCCCTGCTCAGGCAGGGTCATCCCATACCATCTGGCACAGGATTGCATCCAGGCAGTCCTGAATATCTCTGAATATCAGAGAGAAAGACTCCAGAACCTCTCTGGGAAATCTGTTCTAGTGGTCAGTAATCTCACAGTAAAATTCTTCCTTATGTTCCAGCGGAACTTCCTGTGCATCATTTTCTGTCCATTGCCTCTTGTCCTATTGCTCAGCATCACCAAGAAGAGCCTGGCTCCATCATCTTTCTTCAGATACTTATAGACAATTATGAGGTCCCCTCTTAATCACCTCTTCTCGAGGCTGAACAGTCCCAGCTCCCTTTGCTATCCCTCATGAGTGAGATGTTCTTGTACCCTAACCGATGTTAACCTCTGCTGGAATTGCTCCAGTAGCTCCATGTGTCTCCTGTGCTGAGGACCCCAGAACTGGACACAGCACTCTAGATTTGCCTCTCTGTGGCTGACTACAGGGGCAGAATCTTCTCCCTTGAAATTCAATAGTCTTCCTAATGAATCTTCCTACTGCACCCAAGATCCAATTGGTCTCTTGGCCCCCAGGACACACTGCTGGCTCATGGACAGCTTGTTGTCCAGCAGGACCCCCAGCTCTTTCTCCAGAGCTGCTCTCCAGCAGGTCACCCCTGCCTGTGCTGATACCTGGGGTTACTCCTCCCCAGGTGCAGGACCCTATATTTGTCTTTGTTGAATTTCAGATTGTTTTTCTCTGCCCATTTCTCCAGCATGTCAAGGTCTCTCTGAATGGCTACAGAGCCCTCTTGGGTATCAATCAGTCCTCTCAGCTTTGTATTGTTAATGAAATTGCTGAGGAGGCCTCTGCCCCTTCACCCAAATCATTGATGGATGAGTTAAACAGTGCTGAGCCCAGTACAGAACCTTGGGAGGAGCCACTGTGGACAGGCCTCCAACTTGACCCTGTGTCACTGATTATGACCCTCTGAAATCTGCTTTTCAGACAGTTCTCAATCCAACTCACTATCCACTCATCGGGTCTGCACTTCCTGAGTTTTGGTGTTGTGAGAGATAGTGCTGAAAATCTTGTTTGAAGTTGAGGTAGAGGACACCCACTGCTCTCTTGTCATCCATCGAGGCAGTGTTTTCCTCATAGAAGGCAGCCAGGTTTGTCAAGTGTGCAAGTGTCCTAGGGTGGCTTCATGATGCTTGTATCCCCAGTCATCTGTTCTGCTTATGCTGGATATTAAGTTTTGCACCTTTTAGACTGGTTCCAAGAGCAAAGGGGAAGAGAAGAAGCGCAGAATTTGTTATCAGAAACTGTGCTCACTCCTCCTCATCCTTCACCTGTGTTGTCTGCAGCCTGGACAGTGAGAGAGAGCTCTCCTTTGTTTTAGTTAGTTTTAGCTAGCTGAGGCAGAGAAGTTTCCTGGAGAGCGGTTTTTCTTTTTCTTGGAACTGTTGAAACCGGCTGTGGACTGAAAACCCAGAAAAACAGCGGGAGCTCACACCTGTGGCCCAGCAGGGTCTGAGACAGGGCACTCTAGTGCCAGAGGGACTGAAAACAGACTGAGAGAGCTGAGCTACACCTCACCAAAAGACTGTCTGAATTTGTTGTCTCTTCAGAGCAGTGACACATTTTGTTATTTGGTGTCATTAATTTTTTGTGCTGGTGAATGCTTTGCTGGTAAAGCTTTTTTCCACTTTTCTCCAAGGAAATCTTTTCCTGAACCAGTTGGGGGAGGGGCCACTTAGATCTGCTTCCTAGAAGGACCCCAATTTGGAGGTTTCCTCCAAAAGTTGTCCAGAACACAAGTCAACATAGACAAGCAGCCACAACAACCATAAGATTGTAACTAGATCACAAAGAGTAAATTATTTCCATTACCTAACTAAACAGGGCATCTCCAAAGAAGCATCCAGGCAGAGGCGTACAAATGGAAATGCAGGCACTGTTAAACTCTGTACATGCTACAGGATCACTGTCCTGCTGTTCAGACAGGTTTGTCAGAAGTTACTCTCAGCTGCCAGGTCACTTGAGTGATACACAATTGTCTTTGCCAATCTTTAATCCATTCCCCCCAACAGATTCCCCAATTAGAGAAAGATAGCCTGGAAATTACACCAAAGGACACAGAAATTATTTTGGATCATTATCATCTTTCTTTTATAGTGTTCTATTAACTCCAAATAGTTTCATTATCTTGGTGTAATATTTTTTAAATTTCTGAACATTATGGTATTGTTTAATTTAGTTTCCAGGCAATAATTTAAAATCTAAAGCTCCAATTTTCACTATTTATTCATCTATTTTTCTGTAAAGTTCTGCCTTTAATGTTATCTGGCTCTGATGTTCTGCATTTCACGTTTGTAAATAAAGCATCAGGAGCTCATCAGTCTATTATGTACATCCTGAAATAAATGATTGAGGTAATCTTGGAGAGAACTTGCCAATCACATAACTATCAATAGCATATTACTCGGACTAAATCCACCTTATTAGAGAAAACAGAAGTCAAATATTTATCATTATAAATATCAATGCATGATGTGGATTTAATTTTAGAGTAAATTTCTCATTCATGAAAATCAATCCTTCATTTCTCACCCTTATAACACCATTGCACAAAAAACAGCATATAAAATTAGAGGCGAATAAGAGTTCTTGGTCTTTTTAATATATTGCCCAATAAGTGTGGGACCACAAAGGTTTTGAAAGGTTTTGAAAAGCGGGGAAATAATTTATAAGACAGGTCCTACAGTAACTTACTATGGAATCGGGGAGGTCCTTTTGAGTATTTTGTTATGGTTACCAATCTTTAAAAGCTTATTCTTGTGTAGGTCATATAACACCAGTGTTCCAAGGATGAAACAAGTATAAAAGACACATAAAATAGCTTTTCATCTGTTGTCATGGATTCCTTCCACTAAACACCAATAAAGCAGCACTTTAAAATTTTCCTTTGCTTTTATTTTTGTAGAGAAATACATTCATCATAGATCCATTTGACAATCAGTGCACACAGAAAAATGAATATTAATCTCCACATTGAAATGTGGTTTGCATTTTAAAACTTATTTGTAAGTTCTTATAGCAAGCATGTTTTTTTGACTGCACTAAATAGCTCTATGCCATAAATGAGCAGCTGTAATAATAAAGATGTTAAAGAAACAAAAATTTTCTATTAATAGACACTGCTTATATATGTACATCTTTAAAGGACATTGATAAGAGCAAACTTTACCAACTCGACCAAGTTTTAAATTATTTCATACTGCTCAGTTAAATGTCAGATTGAAGAACAGTAACCTTTCTATCTGTGCTTTAAAGTTTATGTAGCTATCCAGCATTATACCAGTCCAGTGTGCTTCTTGCACAGCACATTGTTGTACAGTTCAAGACATCATAAATGGCTTCAGAATGTCTTAAAAATATTTGAGCTTACCTTTGTCACGAGGCTGAGTCAAATACAGGTACTCTATTCACCATTGTACATTACCTGGGAGGATGCAGTGACTTGCAATTATGCAAAAGTACCAGTGACTACGGAAATGCTGCTGGATACACACAATATGAGTCAAATTAAATTTTTCAAAATGAAAAACTGCCATCTCTAGAACAGAAAATAGCGATTCTGTACTCTCTGTGAAATATTGTCTGTATAAAAAGTCACCACAGAAAAGCCTATTTCTTATTAAGAAGCCCTTCATGACAGTAATAGACATTACATGGAATAAAATCTAAATGGAGTATATCGGGTAGGGCACAGAAGTAGCCATTTTAAGTTTGCAGTCACACTTGCAGTAGACTCCAATACAGGGTCTCATTAAGTGCAGGATTTTAAAAATATGTTATGTCTGATACATATTACCATTGTAATTAGTCTTTCACAGATTGCAAAATAATAAGGAATATCATTCTAAGGAAACCAAATTCTCAGGAGAAAACCAATATCTAGTGGAAGATTTTGTGTATTTTTTTTTTTAATAGTTACTATATTGGACACAAATGGTTAGTGGTGAAATGAACAGTATAAGAGAAAGAAGAATTACATTTGGGAACCATGTTTATATATATATGTATATATATATATATATATACATATTTCTCAAGTCTTAGGAATCTAAATATTTAAAAATAAGAATATATTTTTTTTAAATGTAAATCTATTCTATGCTGTTTCTTGTTGCATTTCTCTTAATACTGCTTTGTAGTCTTGCAATTTCTTAAATCAATGGTCTCAACTTATGTCATAGCTAAATGTTTACAGGACTAATTGGAACTTCATCATGTTCCTTAAATATCAGTGATTTTAGACTTTTATGAGTTTAGTAAAAAAACACATGATATTCTGTACCTCAGAGCAACAGACACTAGAAAATTGTGCAATGCAGTTGAGGTAATTGCCATATTGATCAAGTAGCATCAATATAGGAAATAAAAATTTAAATTTTCATATTTCAACCTGTGCAGAACCCCAAGCAACTTAAAAAATAAATGAGTACCTAAGAGAGACATTATTCCTTTTCCCCTTTTCAGGATTTTCTTAAAAGGCATTTTAATTTCTGCACCTCTTACACTGCACATTTAAAGGGCTGAGGCTCTTTGGTTTTGTTCACAACAAAAATGTGTACATTTCCTGGTGTTAATTGTCCCAAGTTAATTGCTTACAAAGCAAGCTTTAAACATGCAGAAGTACAGGAAAATAAAGTCATAAATTCTTTTATAGCAACAATTTTTCTGAGGACTACTTGCCTTATGATGTAAAATATGTTGAATTTGACTTCCCCAATCTTCTATTATCAGTTTATCTCCAGCAGCTCACAGGATGTATTTTGCTTCTACAATACTTGTTTGGGGTGTGTTGAAAGAAACAAGCACACTGTAACTTTGCTTCTAAGTTAGACTTACATTCCTTATGTATCACAATGAGCTATAAATGACACAAATACTTTTTTAAAAAAATGCAAGTCCTGTATGTGGGATTTCATATTAATCCTCATAAATTACAGGTTTGTCAAATCCACTTATCAACAGTGGATTAATTGTGCTGTAAAGGCTTTTTTAGAAGAACAGAAATGAACCTGAAGTACTTCAAGGAAATATTTATGCCAGCTGTTTCTCTGTTATATGGTGTTGGAGTAAATGATGAGCTTGATATCTGCGGAGGTGTAGATCTCAAGGGGTACTGTGGGCCATCCCCTCTATGGGGTGATGGTCTTCTGGATTCAGTTTGGTTTGGCACAGACACAACTAGCTCTGGGACTGGAAAACCTGCTTCACATGGCCTGGCTTGTGCAGATCTCTGGGGCACATCAGCACTGTTCTCACCAAAGGTCTGGGTTCAGGCACAACCACAAACCAAAACTGACTCCTGATACACATGTATTCAGAAAAACAAATGGGTTGTGCCTGAAGGAGAACATCACACTAATATTCCTATCTTCCTTCTTATGGGTACTCTGAAATTATAATACTTCCATTTTTATCACTCAGAGTTGCTGGAATACTTTTTCACAATAAAATATTTTGAATGATACAAAGGAAGAACTGTATCAATTTTATTTTTATCCTACATAATAAATTGTGTAGTATTTTGACTGTATTTAAAATATGAGATATACATGTGTATGTGTGTGTGTGTGTATAAATTGCCCAGATTTTTGAAATTTCGTTTGCCATATATTATTTGAACTTTCTAAAGAAACATCTGATGGCTTTCAATATCACTGGGGGACACAAACAAAACAAAAACAAGCACAACAAAATTATAGACAGCTAAAGGTAGGCTTGTCTACTGCAGATGCCATGTTTCAGACATAATGAAAAACTTCTTTAAGCTATAAACCCCAAACTTCCTTGCAGATTATCAATTAGATAAATGTAAAGAAAATTTTTTCCATGTGATTAAACATAGATAAGATGTGGTCACATTTGCCAACACAATACTTCAGTGGGCTTCGGTCTGACCTATTTAAGGGTAAGGAAGATACTTGTAGGTTGGTTTTGATCACATTAGAGGAGTGGCTGAGTCAGATATGTGAAAAGAAAATAGTAAGGGTCAGCAAAAAATAAACAGATGAAAGAATCCACCTAATATGGGCAAGGGGAAGTATTGATATAAAATGTTAAAATTTAGATATATCACAGAATCATTTAGGTCTGAAAAGACTCCCAAATAATGGAGTCCAATCACCACATCATCAATTAGCACTCGTCAATGGACATGTGCCACATCCAGTCATTTCCTGTACACCTTCAGGGAAGGTGACACCAGCACGTCCCTAGACAGCACATTCCAGTGTTTAGCAATCAACCCCTTTCATAAAGAAATTCTTCCTGATGTCCAACCTGAATCTTCCACAGTGCAGCTTGAGGCCATTTCCTCTTGTCCTGTTGCTGATTTCCTGGCAGAAGAGGCTGAGTCTCACCTGACTACAGCCTCCTTTTAGGCAGCTGCAGAGAGCAGGAAGGGCATCCCTGAGCCTCCTCTTCCTCAGGCTAATCACCCTCCTCTCCCTCAGCTGTTCTTCATCAGACTTATTTTCTACACCAGCTTCTCTGCACTTCTCTGGACTCACTGCAGCCCCTCAATGTCCTTCTTTGAGTGAAGGGCCCAGAACTGGACACAGCACTTGGGCTGTGGCCTCACCAGTGCCAAGCCAAGGGAACAATCACTGCCCTGGTCCTGCTGGTCACTCTGTTGCTGACACAGACCAGGATACCATTGGCCTTCTTGGCCACCTGAGCAAACACTGGCTCATGTCACACAGCTCTCAACCAGCATTTCTGCATCATTTTCTGCTAGACGACTTTTCAGCCAGCATCTTTAATGCTTTTAAAATTGTTTTCTATATCAAGAAATCTATTTTCTTCAGTAAAATGTCTACTTCTCAGTTTATTTGAGGAAAATCAAAATGCATCTTACTGAATTAATTTAAAAAAAAATTAATTATCTCCCAAGAAAAAATGTCTAACCTTTAAATTGAAAAATCCTTTTTCCACAGCTATAAGTACAAAATCTTGTGTCCTCCTCCTCCTAAAAGGAAATATCCTTTTTTTCATAATCCACTTGCAGGGGAAGAATAGAACAAGACTTTTCCAGTTTCTGCCCTTAACTTTTAAACACTGGTTATTTCTGGTAATTTTTTTCCCCTCTATTGTTTGATTGCTTCCTGAATTGCAGCATGACAGCATAATCTCCCTCTCACAAAAGCAAACTACAAAGTTGAAAACTCATCATGTCTAAGCATGAATAAAAATAATAATATAGCAACAGCTGGGCAGTTTCTATATAACAGGCTAGTAGAGAGTGTTGGAGTGAGATGTCCTCCTACAGTGCAAAGGATTTGCTGTATTTGAAATAATTTTATTGAAATTATTTTGCTTTTTTTTTTATGGTGGTGCTACTTCATGAAGTCAACCCTCTTCCTACTTGTGTCTGAATTAGATGAGGAGCTGAGTTTGAGTTTTAATAAACCAGCACAAGAACACAATCAAAACACCTTCTAAGGATGACTTAGAAGGGTCTCCTCAGAATCAAGTGCTGTTTAACCATGCCAAATTAATCTCCTCCCTGCTACAATGTCCAAAGACTCTTTTTCTCTTATGGCTGAGGTTTCTGCACAATTTAATTTTGTTTCAAGGAATATCCAGACTAAGCTAGGTTGTGACAAGACTGTGTGAGACAGTTGAAGGTGTGAAGGTTATGCAAATGTGCCTGAGATGTCCCTGTAATTATTCTGGTGTCTGCTGAGGAGGTATGGTTGTGCCTCTTACAGTGCTTCCTCTAGCAGATTTTTGTCTCTTCTTGGTTGTGAAGCAGAAGACAGCATGGCAGCATTTGCCTTAAAAGGAGATCCTCAGACAGAATCTGTGCTTGCATCCACATCAATTATGATGTCAGCTAGCCATAGCCATACATATCCTCTCACTACAGCTTTTTTGTGAAACCCTTTTCTTGTTGTCAATCCTATTCATCACAATCCCTTTTTACTCACACATGAATTAATCCAGAAAGAAAGAATCAGGAATTGGCACAGAGTACTGGCAGTATATTCCCATTTCTATATATTTTTAGATGATGTTTAGGAAATATTTCTCTTTCTTCACTATCCTCAAAATACTGGAGTGAAGAAAAGAAACTAGACAGAGGTACCTTGGCAAACATCAATGAGTGACCATGACTGTAGGGAACTAAATTAAAATTGCGTTTCTTTGTAACCTTAAGTCAGATTTGGTGACAGCTTTCCTATTCAGGCTAAACAAAGCTAGAATTCTTGTTTGATAGATTAAGTATTCAAATGTTGACATTTTTTTAAAAATTCATCTGTATTTGAAATACATAGATGTACATTTCTGTGTAGATTCCGGAGCAACAGTGAAAATAAATCATGCCTATCTTAAGCTGAACCTTTGTCCTTTTAAAGTCCATTTAAAAATAAATATTGCACCCCCTGACACAAATAAAATAATAAACCTTGTATTTTTCTTTGAAAACTGTTCTCAAAAGGTCAATGTCCTGTCATATCTGGTTTAGCTCTCACTGAGGTAGCTGATTTTTTTTTTTTTTAAGCACAGAATGACATGCAGAGTTTTCTGTAAAATTTGAACTAAGGAAACTATTACTGTAATTTCATGTGATCCAATATCTTAACTATGAGAATTGGTAATTCTGTTGCAAACAAATTATCATAACAGACATTAATTTTTGTTTCTTCTGCAAGCTCTTGCCCTTCTGATACAAGTACATTCACCACAAGAAAATGTATAAAAAGAAAAAATTATTCATGTTAAGATAAATCTAATTGGTTTGATACAAAGTACATATTTCTAGCAAAGAATCACAGACCTTCTGAGCTTTACAGACTGTGTTCTAAGAACAGGAAAGAGACAGTAAAATCTGTTAGCTTTTTGCACAGACAAAATACTCTCTCAGTGTATGTTCACTTTTGAAAAAAATATTTTCAAGTCTCACATCAAAATCTGTTTTGGAAAATTAATGAGGAAATCTACCTCTGCTTTGTTTTGATTTAATTTGGCTAGTTTGTCTTATTTTTTGGTCTTTCTTTTTTTTTTTCCTCAGAATACTGTATAAATTAGCAGTTTTTTTAAAATAAAAATTTAATAAATAACTATGCATAAATTTTGCTTTCAATGCTTATTTAGTTTATTTAGTGATATTCTTTATTTAGATGAAGACTTTTTTAATGCAAAGTTATTTTTTAGCTTTTTTTGATTGTTTGCTTTCTTTGTCATTACATAGATTATTACTTTTAGGCAACAATATTCTATTAGTTCTTTTTGCCTGAGAATACCCTAAACTACAATTATAATGTTTTTATATTTCCCCAAAACTCCCTTTAAGCCATATTTAAGAAGTTTCTTATTCTAATTGAATAAGATACCAGAGGAAATTTAATAGACCTATTCTTGTAAATATTTCTTTGGATAGATGGGAACCAAATAAGATCTCCAGGAATGGTATTGGAAAAGTTCTCCAGGCTAGGAAGGCTTTATTAAGTTTTTGCACACAGTAAATCTGTAATCATTTTGTGGATAACAAAAAACAAATCTATTGACATGAAGGAATGGGGGGGGGAGAGGGGGGAGGAAAGGAGGGAGGAAGGAGGAGTGAAAAATAGATTTTTTTTCCCTTGATATATTTTCCATTTCTGCTTATGCTGGTGCATTAAATTTGGGTAAGCTGCATTAACCTGAAGTCCACTCTTTATATGAGAAGCACTTCCACGAATTTATGGCAATGGAACTTTTTTCAGTACCTTTCCTTGCCAAGGTGCTCATGTATAATTTACTCTCATCATCCCCTGCTTCTGCCTTGTCTTTGTTCCCTTTCATCTTTAGACTTCAAATCAGTAATCAGTGAAATAGATCAATTTACTCTGCTCCAAATTTTCATGTGACCATCTTGCTTTAGACACTCACAAAGCTCTATACTTATAGACCATATTTTGCTATGTGCAAACACACCTTGAATTAGAAAGAGCATTTTGAAGCATAATTTTGGGGGTACCTAGACTAAAGTGCCTGCAGTGTGTGCAAACAATACAAGTCCACTATGTACTCCTTGCCTCAGGATATTGGTAGCACAACTGCAAGATGATCCGCACAGCAAACACCCACATTCTTCTTTTGCAGTGTATTCTGAACCTTGTATTATCACAGCCACAACAGCATCCCATGAGTCTGCTTCTTCAAGGGTGGTTTCATCATGTCTTGGCATGAAATAGTCAGTGACTGCAATATAAGCTTCACCATCAATAATGAAGATGCTTCAACTAGGGATTTGTGTTGAGGTGCATAGTGTTTTAGACATATCAGAGAGAATAACTGATGTCAGAGAGAACAGCTGCTCCTACAGGTCATGAGAGGCATAGAGAGGAATTTTAAAAAAATGCTGCTATGAAATAAATATTGGAAAAAAAAATAATAAAAGTGTCTCCTTTCATTCCTTTCAGAACAGGAGCTTGAAGGGCTTTAACAGGTAAAAGACTAAGACGACTGAATATTTAAATGCCGAAATTATCACTTCACCCAGTTATTTTCTGGGCAGAAGTTGAAGCAGTATTCCATCACATTCAAATTCAGCTCTGGGCTTTTTAAAACTTACAAGAGAGTGGACAATTTGAAAGAGAGAAGACTCTCTCTTAAGAGATTTTATAGTCTCTTAAGGTTCTTTTTCCCAGTGCAATGCCTGAGGGGGAAAAAAACACAATGAGAATGAGAATCTGGAATTGGATGAAAATCTAAACAGTAATACAATATTATTTCTGAAGATGCTCTGGAAAACACACTTCTGACTCCTCTACCCATTTCTTAACCACGTAAGTAGGCTAATGCTAGTTAAAACTGCTGGCATCTGTAGAATTCTAAAAACACAATAAATCCTCAAAACATTTTGGTTCTTTTCCCATAGACTTATACCTATCTATAGAAAAATTGTTCTCAGAAAATATACCCAGCTAAGATTTTGATGAAACACTGAAAGAAATTATAGTAATTAATTAGAAGTTCTAAGAACTTCTGTGTTTCCTTTGGCTTTCATTTTTGTCTTCCAGCATTTCATTCTGTTCCCTTACAAATTCTCACAAATTTGTATGAAATAATTTCTTTACCTCTGTGAACTAGAGTTAACATACTGCTGAGATTGTACTGTCTGTGAGGTTTTGTACTGAGTAAATACTTCTTTAAATTATTGCTATTTCACTAACAGAAATGGAAAACAAAACAAGCCATTTTTGATGGCCTTGAAAGCAAACACCTCAGATATTTTAGACAACAGCTATTCCTTTACTCAACTTCGTCCTAGTCCCCAAGAAAAGCTCTGCTTTTCTTAACTAGAGGTCTGGCTCACAATAAAACCAGTATGTTTCCCGCATTTTTGGATTTTTGATTTTCGGTATAATTATGTTATATTTTATCAAAATTGGAAGGAAAAAAACGGAGAAAAAATTGGAAGAAAAAAAAGTATTTTTCTGCAGAAGCTGTCAGGACTGCCCAGGAGGGATTTGAAATATGGCCGCTGTTAGGAGATCTATAAACCCAAGGCACTGTTCAGGCAAAAGAAATGTTTTAGTGAACATTTCTGCACATGAAGCTGCAGCACAGTACCTATGAGGAACTCCTTACCTGCCCATCTAAGTATCACCAAAAATTTAAATGGAATTATCTTCATAGAGTGGGGCTGAGCTATGGATTAAAAACTTCTTTCCTTCTACAGTCAGAAACTTTACTGCTTGGGGCTTAGCTACATTATTTGACAGAGAGGCACAATATCATTAAGCCTGTGCAGGGAACCAGATGATGCCTATGAATTGCTGCCTACTTCACATGAGTTTGGTATGATATGGTTCCTTTCAGAACATCTCTAAATTAAGATCATCTGTTGAATATCCCAATATTGGCTGGTGCAAACCATGCTATTCTATGATGTGTTTTCAGCTGTTGGTATAGTGTTTGTGCTCCACTCTTACATAAATCAGAGGGAAAGATTAGAATATTTACTTAAAAATTGTCTTTCTGGTCCAAAATGAAAAGCTTATGTAATCAATTCTCTTTCTTAACCCAGAACATTTAAATTCCTTTCATCATTATAGCTCCCGTTCCGCTATGTCAGAATAACAGTTAAACTACTTTTCATAGAGCAAAACCATATTGAATTACACCAGAAATTGCAAAAGTCTATAATATTCAGACTCTTATTACAGAAAAATTGTGGTGTGTTTTTTTTTTTTTTTGGGGGGGGGGGGCGTTGCCTGGGGGGGGAGGAAGAAGGAAGAAGCTGTAGTTTTCTTTGCAGACTGATTGCATGGAAAATCCACATCCATTTTACAGAAAGTAAACAGCACATTATAAATCCAACAGTTACTATAGTCGAAAGAGTATCATCAATAATTAACAGCCAATCAATACCAAAGAAAACTTCTGCAACATGCTGGAAGCTGTCAGTGCTGTGAAAAAACTGTGAATGATCTGAAGTTTCTTCTCAGTGTTCTGCAGATCCTGAGTAATTTCTCTTCATTTAGTCACTTCATTGCATTTAGAACAAGCCAAAGTTCCATGTCTAGAGGTTGTTCTCCCTACCTATTTGCAGTTTAGAGCATCATTGAACCTGCTTTCAAATTTTGATATTTGTAGTAAAATAATGGCCTAAAATTGCCTCAACAGTAATGCTGACAGAGTTATCACAACAGAAGAAAATTCATGGTTACCATGTTCAAAGTAGCAAGAGTGAAAAGTGCCAGTTATAATTGTCCATCTCTCAAAAGCGGTCTGTACCAACTTATTTATAAATCCAGCACTGGCTTGGAATATTTTTTTCACTCTGAAAATTTTAGTCTACTTCTTCACTAGGAACTGTAGAAGAAATATTTATTGTGACAGGTTTTTTTAAGTACTTTAAGACTTAACTTACTGTGTGGATCAGGAGAGCTCGAGATCACAAACCAGTGAAAAAGACTGTGACTCTTTGTGAACTTTTCATTAACTCATCACTTTCTAATAAGCAAAGGGTAATGTTTATCTGACTTCTTACTACTGTTTGGAAAAAATAAGGGGTTTTTTGTTACTAAAATAACCACAGAACCTCTGTGATGATGTCAGGCTTGTGGTCAGCATTCACCTGAATATTTGTTAACAGCTAAAACAAGGTAAGAGGATGTGGCCAGACAGGAGCAAGAAGTGTGTAAAACACTACTTTTCCCATTTACAATAAGTCCAAATGCCAATTTAAACAGGGAACTGCTTGAGAAACTTGTGAAGACCATATGAAGCAAGCCTTTTTGGAAACAAATCCTGGAGGAAAGTTTATGTAAGATAAAGTCAGGAGACACTTTCCATCCCAAAGCAAATGGTGTTAAAACAATTAAATCAAGTGGAACTTTGTTTATTTGGTGGTTGTTATTTCCTCTTTTGTTTGAAGAAAGTCAAAATGAAGAAAGATGTGTAAGAGAAAAATGTTAGTAGCATTATTAAAGAAAAAGGTATGAAATTCTAAGAGAATATGGTTCTCACAAGACAGCAAAAGAAATAATGAGTGAATATTGAAAATTTCAAGAAAGATGATAAAGCACAGGGAATGAGAAAAGCCAGTTATTAAAGAGTGATAGTTGATGGCTCAGAGCTCAAATGTAGTATCTTACAGTGTGAATCAGTGCTTCTTCAAATAAAATCTGTGGAGGAAATATAGCATAAAATTCAAACTTACTCAGAGGAAAAAAAAAACAGGTGCGCAGGGATAGTGATAAAGGAGAGGTAGAGAGCAGCAAGCAAATAACAAGAGACTGCAAATATATTCATATTAACAATTTTAAACACTATTAAAGAAATTATCAGGAAAAGCAAACAAAAAATATAAAAATAAAAAGAAGCCAAAGGCTCGTTGAAGGATAAAGGATAGACTGGCCTACATTAAAATGAGAAAGAGTGCTACGACTCACCCCTAAGGTGGAGCAGCTGAGGTTCTTGTTAATAAACCCTTTGGGGTAGCTAAGAGTGAAACAACGCTGAATGACTGATGTTTATACATATATATATATATATATGTGTCTGTATATATGTATATATATATAAATATGTCTGTATATATGTATATATATGTAGATATATTTATATGTAAATATGTATATAGAGGTAGATGGATAGATAGGTGAAGAGAGATGTAGATATATGTAGACATATAGATATATAGATATATATGGCAGGTCTCTTTTAGAACAATTTGCAATGGAAAGGAGATATATAGCCATATTAATTATTATCTATAGAAATATAGCAATATAAAAGCATAAAGAAAAACATATCTAAGGAAATGTATGTCTATAAGGAAAAGTAAGAAAGAGAAACAAAGGACAAGAATAGATAGGAGAGAGGATGGATGTCACCTCCCACGGATCAAACAATAAGATTCGATAATTGCTAATAATAATTTTGATGTCAGCTGGTCAAAGTGATGGTCACAGTCTTGATCCATCAGTGGTGGGGGAAGTCCATGAAACAAAAAGTCCACTGTGTTAATACACGTTTGGGTTCAGGTGCTACCGCTCCTGGGGGTAGTTTCTGACTGTCTGATACAACAATATGGATCATGTGCAGTCCTCTGGTGGAAGGCTAGAGAAATTAGTCTGGGAATGCTTTGGGGACCTTTGACAGTGGCATACCATCTGTCCCATAACTTGCAGTAACCTTTTTTTGACTGGTGATATACATATGAAGAGTTTCTTCCTTTTACACAATTTGCCAGAGTGCATATTTTTGTCAGGATCTGTTAAAATAGAATGAACTAACCCGATCTTGCCTTTGCCAGGCCTGGAATCAGTACCAACCCATCTCAAACTCTTCCCTTTTGTGCCTATCTCAAGCCCCTGCTGTGATGTCTTATCTTATGGCTTACCTTCCATCTGTGGCCTTATCAGTTTTTGATACAGACAACTGTGCTCTTTGACTTCTAGGGCAAAGAAAGTTTATGGTAAAATTGAACATAGGAGAAGAAAGAAAAAGTGGAAAACAAGGGTCTGAAAAAAAAATTTTAAAACTATAGACTTGAAAAAGATGCTTCTGCAAAAAAACAGCTCTTCACAGTGTAGGCAAGGTTGTTGACATTCCCAATAATGCAAGTATGAAGTGCTCTTGAGGACTAACTACCACTTGAAGACTGAGGATAGTTAGTGTGGGCAGGATATAATTTCACCCAGACTTTGGTTTCTGGCTGAATATCTCTGTGTCTTTTGTGGCAAGTACATAGGAGTGACCTTCTCTTCTGTTCTGATAAACAGAATTTGCTATTCCATATTCTTAGTATCACTTATCTGAGAAAAAATGATGCTTCTGTGCTGTTATCTATTTGCACTATGCTGCTGCTATTAACAATAACACCAACAATATTTAAAGTGACAATGCAGTGCATTGTAATGAGTACAAAGCAGGTAGTCGCATTTTTTAAGACTAGTTTTCCTTCAGTTTTAAGTTCTTCTTCAGTTTACCATCTCTTGGTTTGCATCATGCTTCCATTTCACATCAACAGCTTCACAAGTCATGATAACTGTTTTATTCAGTTCTTTAGCAAAGAGGGGTAGAAGCCCTCACTGCTTTCAGAAATAAATTTCAGACGTACTTTTAAGAAACAAACCTTTCCCAAAGTTTTCCCAAGTGAAAAAATTGAAGTGTGAACAGTCATCCTTGTAGGAATGTATATGACTTAGTTACTACTGATAGTAATATTGGGACAGGAAAACAAATAGAGATCTAATACTATATTTTTATTCTCACATTTTTTAAGTGGGTGTGTAAACCAAATGCTTTTTCCACCACAGAGTGAAGCTGAGGGTTCTTGTCATGAGCTGCATGGTCTAAATTGTCGCTGTCTAATTTCTTCTCCTGCTCTCACTTATTGTTAATGTGCTCTATTTTCTAGCAACTCACAGTGGTCCCATAGGAGGGACCATTGCTTAGATGTGCATGAGACATAGTTTGGTAATGAACTTTAAAAACAAGTGCTCTGTACATTGCTGCTCAACAGAGGAACAGCATGTGATTTCAGAGGGCTTTCAGCATTTTGCTGGGAATCAAGGAACACCAGCAAAAACTATAGCTAATTTTTGATTTGCCCTTTTCTGTCTCCCAACACCAGCTTCCACAGGGACCAACACATCATAAATGAACATTCTTCTACCAAGAAAATTATTTATTGTACACCTTAATATTTCTATGGCACTGTGTCTTGGTTTGGAAAGACAGGTATCTGCTAAGGAAGGCAGAAGCCTCCCCCGAAATGGAAAATGTAAACCCCCTCCTTCCGAATTGCTATTAATTTTAAATTAAGGGACTCTCAGGCAAAAATATGGAAGCAGGAATAACAGTTCTTTATTAGGGAAGAAAATAAAAAGATAAAACAAACAATGCAGTAAACCAAATCAACACTGACAGAGTCAGAATATTGTTATGAATGAACAAGGCCAGATTTCAAAAACGGATGAAAAAGGCTCTCATTTATTTAAAAAAGTAAACCAGAAAGAACGGAGGGTCCAAGATAGGCTTGGACCCCCTCACAACAGCTCAAAGTGACAACATGTACAGAACTCGCTGGGTTCTCTCCCTCACGAGCAGCTCTCTCTACTCGCAGAACAGAAAAGAACCCCGCCCAACTGAAAACCCCTCCCTTTATAACACACCTTGGCCCAGGATTGGTGGGATTTGGATCCTTGCCCTGATTGGTGGAATTTCAGGGCCCCAATTGGCCCTTAACAGGGTTCATTCTGGGCCAATCGTTTCCTCAGGGCGTCGAATGATAGGTTGGTGTCTTTGTCCAATCATCCTTCGCCCTGGTTTGCCCGTTTGCCCCCACCAAATCCTGGACCATCCACATCAAACCCATCCACAACAAACACCCTCTTCTCCCAAAACTAACAGAACCAAGTTCATAACAATATGACCTGACACCCTGTGGGTCAGGGGGTTGGTAGCAGTCCAGTTGGAATTGTGGCTGCAGTCCTCCTGGAGTGTCAGGTGTGATTCTGCTGGAGCAGGGAGTCCTGTAGAGAAAGGGTGTAGTCTTCCTCTGAAGATTCAGTGGCAGATTTCCTTTGGGAAATCCAGTGGAGAAGCCATGCTGGTGTTCCAGAATCTCAAGATCATATCTGGGTAGGAATTCTTGGCTCCTCCCTCTGGGCGGAGCATCTCACAATGGGATGTTACTGTTCTTATCAGTCACACAGTGACATTAAACAACCTGTTATCAGCAGATGGCTCCCCAGAGGGAGGAGTGGTCGTGGAAGAGATAAGGAAAACTGCCCACCTAACAGAAGACAACTGCCATACAGATGGCAAATAGAATACAATTTGCTTGGCAATCCAAGGCACACTGAGATGAAATGATAAAATATCTTGTGCAATTCTTGCATAGCTGAATTTTATAAGGAGAAAGGTGACTTACAAAACACAAATGATTCCATAGGCAAATAAAGGACTTTTGCAGCACCCTAATTTTGTGAGTTGCATAAAGTCAGTGTTCACCACCCAATTCCATCCTCTTCTGTTGCATTGGCTTCATCTGTTTCAGTGGTTATGAAGATAATTCTGAGGACATTATTGTAATTCATTAATGCACAGTGTCATATCTGTCTGCAGTACTTTAAACAGCAGTTCTGGGAAATATGAAAGATCATATGAAGGATCACATTCAATAGCTATGAATTCATTTTGGATATGTCTGGATTAACTACCAGCATTTATAACTGTTACAGTGGTGAACCATCAAGACTGGCAAACGTTCCACTACATATTCTTTCTCCACTCTCTTCTCCAAGTGAAAAAAGTAACAGCTCTTATTCAAGATATCAAATCCTTTGAGATGCATTACTACAAAGATAGGTGAGTTAAAAATTTGCCTTCTGCAGTGGTTTACTGGAAAAATATCCTTAAAAAATAGAAAATAATCAATGAATTCTGGATTGAAATAATCAGATAACTCAAGAAGACATTTAACTACTTTCAGAGTTCCAATGAAGTAGATACTACTTAATTAGTAGTACAATAATTTGTATTATTTTTTACTGGCACCAAGAATATTAAAGATATATAAGTTCAGTTTTGGTGTTTGGAACCTAAACAATATTGAAGTCTGGTTTTGCTACAAACACAAAGCTAAAGCAACAAATCTCCAAAGAGCTCTGCTCTTCTAGAAACACGAATAGCATAAGGAAGTAGTATTTTCTATTCTCTCAGAATCTGGTGTTGAGAAAGGAAACTAGGTTATTGCTAAATCTGATTTTTGTGAGTGGAGGATAAGAGGGGTGTGGGGTAGAAGGAATTACCTTTAGGTGCTGTGGGATAAAGAACATTTCATTGGTTTGTTTCTGCTCTGTTAACAACACTAAAACAGTTATCTGAGGCTTTTTATGGAAGTGTTTCTAGAAGACTTAAGCCTCTCACAGGGAAAAAAATCTAAATTTAAATTTACCTCTCTTACATATAAGCGTCACTATTGCTCCTGCCTGTTGCAATACACAAAGCAATCAGTAAGTCAGGAAGGTGGAGCATTCAAGGAGAAATTCCTAAAGGCGCTGGAGCAGGCTGTCTCCATGTGCTGAAAGGTGAGCTTTTGCTTATAATGGCATAGTACAAGTTACTTTGAACAGTCTTGAACAATAAAATTCATTAGAAAATTAGGGGTTTGTGTGTGAGATGTCAACTGTTTGGGGAATGAGATACAACTGTTAGTTCTAGCATTATTACTAGCATTAGTATTATTATAATAATAATGATAGGGAGAAAGAAGGTGCGGTCTCTACTTTGGTTTTCCACTCTAAACATCTGAAGTTTCATTCTTAAAGTTCTGCCCCTAGTTCTTACAGATTTATAGAAGAAAATGAACTAAATTTCTCTGATGTAGCTGGTTTGAGGGTGCAATAGTTAAAGAGATACTTTGCAGTCTGAAATTTAGTCATCTCACTACTCAGTGAACTTTGGCAGTACATTCCCTTAGGCATTTTTGAAAGCCACATCTACAATTGTACACTGATTGCCTTAGTTGCTTTGTATAGTTTCTGTTTAAAAAAAAAAGGATTTTTATTATTTGCCTTGCTTCTTTTCTCTGTTTCTATAGCTTTTTCATTAGTGGTTGTTACCTAAAATGCTTATTACACACAATTCACATGGTACTATTTTCATCACCTAACAGGTTAAATTATGCCATACAGGGAAGCTGAGGATGTGATGAAGCCTTATGAAGAAGGAATGGTCACATTCCTTCACATGGTCAAGTATGGTCACATGGTCAAGTATATGTTGCCCACTCCACAGATACATTTCCTTCCTGCAAAGAATTTATTAAAAAAAAAATCTAAACCATAGAAGTTCTGGACAATGAAATGTCATTTCTGTCCAGATTTTACTTCTACAATAAATATTAAATTTGGTCCATGATCATAATTTAGTTTCATTTCCAAATGACTGCATTTGGTACAAAATAATCCTTACACCATGGTAGATAACACAGAAAACCAAATAGAACTGGCAGTGATAATTGAGTACATAAAACCATGAAGTACCTTTTTAAACTTTTTGTGGAAAAGATTATCTAAAATTCCTGTTTCCACACTAGCTCAATAGGAGTGAATTAAACTCTAATATCTATAATTCCGATTCCCTCAATAACAGTATGAAAAGGTATTTGTAACGCTTCGAATTTAGTAAAGCCATAGGAAATACATATTAATTTAGCACTAAATACAGCTTTTGCATAAGGACAAGGTTTCCTGGTTTACACCAGGACAGTGCTCACAAACACTCTAGTTTATGAACACAGAAGTGACAAGAAATTACAAAAAGTAATTATTGGATCCAGATGCAGATGTCTCTGTCTGCATGCATGTACTCTGAAAGATTGACCTACTTCTGCTGACTGGGGGAGGCAGAGCTGGAAGTGACCCACAATCCTTCCGTCAAGAAGGGTACATTGGGCAGGGGAGAATGAGGAGAGGCATTTTGGAGGTTGGAAGATTTCAGAGCATCTTTTTGGCCACTTGTCCTGATGGTGAGTTGTGCTTGACTAGACATCATGAAGACATATCAGCAGAAAGAAGAGACCTTAGGTCTTACAATCATCTCTACCTTTCAGTAAATCTAAATCACATTTCTTTAAAAAAAATGAAACCCAACAAAGCAAGCAATTCTGTAGCAATAAAATACAATCCAGGAAGCACTTTAGTTGTTAAAAAATGAGCATACAGACTTATCTGAAAGGCCCATCATATGTGTAAATGAAGCAAGCTCCTATCTTAGGTCTACAACACAACGATGATTATATTGGCTCTGAGATTTTGGGGTTATAAAGAATGCAGAATTCAGGGTTAAAACAGCAAACCCACACATGCACAAAACCAATAAAAACAACCAAAAAACACCCACTCCCATAAAAACCAAACTAACCAAGCAAACAGAATCCCACAAAACCTGCAGTTCCTGGAAGAGATTGATGTGCCTTTGCATCACCATTTACTTTCTTTGCTGCTTTGTGTTATTCTCAGTGTTATCTGAATCATCAACCATAAAGTAGATGAGGTCTCCTCTTTATTTTCTGTTTTTTCATTTGTGGACATACTGACATTGCAACACCTTCATAAAAGGAGGACATAGTAAACTTTCTGTGTTTGTCTCTGTAATTCAGATAGACATCTATTCCTTTAAAATCAATTCCTAAGTTCAAGGTACCTGTTTTATCTCTCACATACATATATTTACATATTAAAGCTGCCAAACAGACCTGAATTCCTTTTCAGAGAATTGTAACACATGGAAAAGCAATTTGGCACACAAATTTTTAAGTCTTCATGAAAACACTAGGGCTACTGAAACAGGTGTTTCCAAATCACCTTTTTCTGTAATAGCATTTATATTGCACTTCTGTTTATGCCATGATTCAAGATGACCATTCTGGATTCCATATCTTGATAAGTTGTTCCAGAACTCAGGACTTTGTTATTTGCATAAATTTACTGCATTCATAGTAAGTCCTGTGATGGTATACAACCATTTCAGATATTTGCAAGATCACAGATTAGTTCCAGCCATTAAATTATTGCCTCACATAGATTTCCCATCACATGAATTTCTGTGTTCAGGTGATTCAACTGTTTCAAAACCTTACTTAAAAAAAAAAAAAAAAAAAAAAAAAAAAAAAAAAAAAAAGGAAGTGAAAGAAATTGCTACTATTTTCCTCATTTAAATCCTATTAAGTTCTGTAGAAGTATTTTGGAATTTGAAGGTCAAAAGGCAAAAAGAAATGTGGTAAACAGTAAAAAAAGGGAAAGAGTCATGATTTCCTTTTCTAAAATAACTTAGAGAAAGTACTGAAGATCTTATTTCAGGCTATGTTATTTCTCAATAATGACACAATTTGTCACATGCCATGGAGATAAAAGTTCCCTACTTTTGTTTCAGATGAGCTATAAATCCAGAAGACATTAAATCTTCTGCCAAGATCCACTGCCAAAACACAGAGACCACAAAGCCACAGAGATATTTAGACACATCAGTAAACACTTGACCAACATTTCATACACATGTGTTTGAGTTTTTTTTGAAGCATAATTTTGGTCAGAAAGCAAAGTAATGTTCTTATCTAACAGTTCAGGCATTCAAGAGCTTTGTTGCAATAAAATTGTAAGAATAATTTAAGCAATGTGCACAGCATCTCTTTCTCTGTTATTCACCCAGAGCTAATAACGAAAGATAAGACATGAGCTCTGCATTCTGCAAAAGCAAATGTGCAGAATGATTTCTATTAACAGAAATCCATCTGCATCAGTCATATCTGGGCAAATATGAGGAGAGGAAAATGAAGAATAACAGTGAAGGATTACTGTCACAAAAATTTCTCCACATGATGAAGAAAGTGAATTTTCATTAGATACAGAATTTCAATGGGGGAAAAACAGACTTTGTTTATTCTTTCAATGTTAACATGAGCATCATACTGATTATTTTATTTATTAGCATAATTGCCTGTTATTAAAAAAATCTTGCATCCTTGAAACATAGTCTGTAATCAGATTTGAATATACATTGAAATAATTACATGCTTGGTATAGCATAAATAATTTTGAATCCTGACCTTAACAATGCTACAAATTAAGAATTATGCTTGATGTTGCTACTAGTAACCATTTAAATTCATATATGCCATAGCAAATTAACATTTGCTATATGCTGGCACCTTGATTAGATACAGGTTTTCTTGGTTCCCCTCTGTCCTGCAGTGGGGGGCATAGGACTAAGTGAACTTTTAAGTCCCTTCCAACCTGTCACTCTATGATTCTAAGCTTTTAAGATTAGTTTCTCTTGATGGAGTTGTTCGACCTTGATGGAGCCATACAAATAATTAAAACATTAATTAGAGCAAGACTCAAACACTGGGCACTCAGACATTAGGTGACATCTGCCTGGTAGCCTCCAAGAGAGTCCCTGATTTTACTCTTTGGTTCAGTCTTTTTTGAAGACAAACAGATAGAGAAATCTACCTCCAAACAAATTGTAATCTTATGGTTTTGGGCATTCATTGCAAAAGTGAGAAGGAGAAACTTGAATATTGGATTTCCATACATAAGGTAAGTTTCAGCTCTTTAATAGAGGACAGCCAGATATATTTCACATGTTCCTGTACAACAACCAGAAGTCCATTACAATAACTGAAATCTTTTGCTGATAAAAGCGATAGCAAAGCTGTCAGAACCAGTGGGATGAACACTGTGTCTCAAAACATAAGGATTTCCCAGGAGTATTGTTTTCCTTCTGCTATTTCATTTAATGTTCAAGCAAAAAAGTTAAATAGTACATTTGAAAAGTTCCAGGAAAACACTAGTCTTGTAGAAACAAAATTCCTTATTTATGAAAATCCTTGTTTATGGAAACATCTTTCTGCATTAATATCACAAACTAAGATTCAAATAGATTAGATACTCACTAACCAAAGAGTGAACAAGGTTTGGTACTTTGCAAAGTGGTTCTTAGATATTCTGTAGCATCTACTGCTTATGAAGAACCACAAGAATGGAAAAGGGAAAAAAAGAAGAAAGGAAAAAGAAAAAGGAAGAAAAGTCACCTTAGAAAACTTACCCCTATCTGCATACTTTCGTATTCATCAAAACAGTCCATGTCTCAGACAACTGATTTAGGCCAGCAGTAGGAGTAAGGACATGTTACAGAAGTAAACATTTGCAGACTAAAGCTCCATTATATCTGCATCACTGCTACGTATTTTTCAACATTCAAAAAATTCCTGAGCCTTACCAAAGACTCCTACTAGCTAATGTAGACTCTTTGTGCTTCAGATGCTAGAATTATATGCTTTTAAAGCAAATGATATATCTTTCATAAATGAATGTGAAAGTTCTAAAGAAAGAATGTCCATAATAAAATAAACACTGCATTATTATATTTTCAAATGAGTTTTTTTTATAGATAGGGGCAGTTTTGTGGAGACACCTAGCATATACTTGTTAAAAGCACAGAGAAAGAAACATAAGGATATTTGTCAAAGACAAGACAGGATCTCTGAATAAACAAATACCTCAGTTTTGCAACAGATTGTTGTTGTGTGTTGCTTAATATATACCACCTTGAAAGCTATACAGATATGTTGCATATTTTTCATTTTATATGCCACTCATTTATTAAGAGCAATTAATTCTGTGTGCTCTAAACATGAAATACTAGCAGAGCAACACATCTAATTCAGTTTTAAAGACAAAAATCCCCCATTTATGTGCTTATAAATAAACCAGGAGCTCTAAATTGCATCCTTTTATGAATGCTAAGTCACACTATAAAGAGGAAAAGAGAAAGAAAACCTCTGAGTTTAACACAGCTATTTGCTTCTAAATTTCTACTCAAACTTACATTTGTTTTTTACTCAATAAATTTCTTAAATGCCTTGGCTTCCAAATGACAAAGATGAAAATATTTAGGCAACATAACTCAAATGTTTACTGGCATTTGAGGATGGAAGGATTCAACTGAGGAAGAACTGCCTATACAATGCCAGTTACATTCCCCTGAAGACACATGACCTAACATAAGTGAAAAAAACCATTTAGTACAACTTTAAATTAACTGGAATTCCACAAATGGCAGAGATTTTGAATAGCTAGCTATCCATATATATAGTAAGACATATCTAAAAGGTCTCATGATTAAAGGGATCGGTGCTTAGATGGAACCAGTTTGCTTTTTTTTTTCTTTTTTTTTTTTTTCCTTCCCAATTGCTAAATACCATTTATGAGTTGAAGAAATGCAGGTGAACCTTCAGTGGAAAGCCTTAATTTTTAACAGTCTCATTGAAGGAAAAGGCAGCAGTAGGAGGACAGATTTGACCATATCTGAGTGAAGACTGATTCTCAAATTAATAAAAAAATCCACGTGATATTATTTTGGGGGGTTTTCACACATTTTTTTTTTTTTTATAATCCTGTGTTTAAAAGCACAGAGGCTTAACTCTTCATCTCTTCCCTTTATTTATTCAGCAATTTTAAGAACATCTCAGAACTATCTCTTCTTGCTAATTTCTGTTTTCTGTTGTTGTAGTTAAATCTGCAGGCAATCCACATGCAAGTATTCAGGGTTATTTTGTTTGTATTTTGTTTTCTTCTTCTTTTTTCTTTAAACAATTCACATTAGTATTCTATATCTCATTTCTTGCCTCCTAAGGACAAACATACTATAAAATGTTCTCATAAATCAAATTTAAGTGCACTACAGAGGTAACAGTGATAGCAAAAATGTCATGCTTTGTCAGTGGGTTAGTGGAGAATGACCCATTTTCATATTAAAGTGATAAAATTCTTATGATAAAACACATAAAAAATTGTGACATTTATACTGCCGAGACGCCGGGGAGATTTAGATCAAACCTGTATCACCTATTCATTCTGAATAATCTGGAAAAGCAATGTATTCCTGGAGAAACAGGTGAAAACAGATATGTTTATTTCTTCACCTTCAGGACCAAGATAGCAAATTCAAATGAGAAAATTCTGACATATTAGAAATAATGGATCATATCTAAAAGAAACCTTTTTTCCTTTTTTTTTTACTTTCTTGTTTTTTCATGGGAAAGCACACTAGGTAAAATATTGCCATTCAAAACTGGTAGTCTTGAAAGTCTACCATTAACTTCACCTACAAAAAAATGGTCAGGTACACTCAACTCCAGTAGGAGGCATTGCTCAGTTAGTTTAGATGGGACGCTTGAAATTTTGTTATCATGACATTAGGGAGTGAAAGAAAAATCACAACTTTAAAACAATCTCATAGGTTAACTTCTTTATAATTCACAGTGGTGTTAATCGCTATCTAATTATATGAATCTTTTGACTACCAAAATGACAGCAACTCCACTGTTGATTCCATGAGATTTTGGAAAGTGGCAACACTCTTGAGAGAAAATAATTGAAGGGCACAGGTGCTCACTTTTCAAATCCACAGTTAATTACAGTATGAACACACAAGGACAGGAAAATTTGTCTCAAATAGTTCACAGATATCTGATTGGTTAAAACCAATGTTTTATAGTTAATAGAGGGAAAACTAACTATAAGTATGAAAAGTCATAGCTGAACTTTAGCAGTGGTCAGCTTTCTCTAATTCTCACAGATACTTATTATATCATTAAATTTCTTTTCTTTTCAAATGACATTTTTGGACAATTTCTGAGATAAATATCTGAACCAACATTAATTTCAATCCATGTCTGGCTACGCTCAATTCTGCTTATGCAACCAACAGTTGCATAAAGCAGAATTGCATAAATTCTACAATTAATTTTGAAGTTGTGGTTAGTTTTTTAGTTGTTAAGGCATGAAAACTTGGTACAAGGGATTATGTATCCCAGATTCAGAGAATATGCTGAGCTGGAAGGGACCATATGTATATGTATATGTATATGTATAAGAATAGATGTAGACTTTTATACAATTAGATATGTACACATGTATGTTTACCAAAAGGATTTTTTCTGTACTTCTGTGTATGCAAAATCATAGACACATTTGTATTCTTAAATTTTTCAACTCTAATGTTCATTTGAGGCTTCTAGAAGGAATTGGATTGATGAGTAGATATAAACATTTCTAAAAGAGTTGCTGTGCAATATAGCTTTCTCACAGTGCTGAGCTTTACTCTTATGAACACACACTGTAAAGTGACAGCTTTCAAAACAATTTTCAAAGAAAATAATAAGACAGAAGGATTTTTCTTCCTCTGAGAAACCTGCAGGTCACTGGTGAATATTTAGATGTAAAAGAACATTTGAAACAAGAGTTTCTACAATTTCTGTGTTTTACCTACTGCAACATCTTTCTGCTTCACAGAGATTTCACACTTCTATTTACAAGGTAAATATGCATAGCAGGTTTTTCATAATGTCCACTTTACCATAAAAAGATAGCTAAATAATACTTTATTCTGGTTTTTTGTTGCTTTTGGTTTTGTTTGTTTTGTTTTTGGTTTTGTTTCTGGTTTTGTTTTGGGTTTTCATTTTTGTTTTTGTTTTTAATTTATCTTTTACTAATACGACCATTCAAAGTTGCTGTGAGGATGTAAGAATTTCCATTATAGCAAGCATATGACCATAGATTATGCTACCAAACAAATTTAAGCTCTGTGTTCCTCTTTCCTATCAGCTATGAAAAGCAATCTCAAGACCGATTCAAATATCAACTAGATTCTGTCACCAGTGAACATAGTGCTGGGCTCTTGTACTGTGGGTTTGATCAAAACTTTTTCTCCTGCTGCTAGCAGTAAACATTCCTTCTCTCATTCCTCAGAAGTGGGAGTCTCCACAGTTTATCACAGAGGAGAACCGGTCTCACACTCTTAGCTCTTAAGGCGTCAATGGATTGTATGCATCAAAACATGGCTGAAAACACAGTGCTCCTGACTAAAAAAACTAACTGGGTTGAGGTATCTTAATTTTGCCAATCAACAGGCTGGGTGGGATTTTTCAAAATACGGAAAAATATGGAGAAAAGTTTATGACAAAGTTAGAAAGATTTCAAATTTCCAGAGTGCAAGCAACAAAGCTGTAAGACAGTTATACCCAAAATAAAGAGCTATTTTGACTTCAGTAGTATAGGATTTAAAATGTACAACTCTTATTCAGATTGCACAGGGAAGAGTTCCACTGAAACTATAAAATTCTGGTTTCGTTGTACACTACATTTTCCAGCTATGACACTGAGCATACTTTTTTCAAGGCACACTTGAAACTTTCAAGACGCTTTTTGAAAATTTTATATGATGCCAAAGTAGTGGTCAAAAAGCGCTTCCAAATAGCATGTTAAAGTGTTATTAAAATTTATGGAGAAAAAAATAAGCAAGGATTGTTTGGATTAGTTTTTAATAGTCATAAAATACACATTTTTATCACTTACAAATATTTATTTATAAAAAGAAGATTAATCTTAATTGGCATAATTTCATGGTGACAAAAGAAGATTAATCTTAATTTGCATAATTTCATGGTGACATTAACTTTCTGAATAAGATTGGTACTTTTTGCTGAATGGGAAAAACACACTGATATAGGTGAGGGCACACACTTTCAGCCTAGAGGAGTGAAGGAATTGTGCTCAGTTGATCCCTTGTGCTCCCAGATGGCAGGAAATCCACCCTTAACAGACCTAACAGTCCTTATAGCAGTAAACTTATGTCTCTCCTTGGCTGATCAACCAGGGTGACGTGATACAGTATAGTCTTACAGGAAAAGAAGGTGGAAATAGTTAGACATAAATACCCAATGGAGATGTGTGCTGTTTTTTCCTGGAATAGAGTTAGCTTTCTCCATAATAGCTAGTATTGGGCTATGCTTTGGATTTTGGAAACAGGATTGACAACACAGGGTTCCTGTCACAAAGCCTAGGTCTCTGCTGCTCCTTTTCCCATTTCATCCCAGCAAGGATGCTGGGGATGTACAAGGAGCTGGGAGGGGACATAGTCAGGACAGGTGATGGCAACTGACCCAAGGGGACAGTATCCTGCACCATGTGGTGTCATGCTAAGTATACAAATCTTGAGGAAGAAGGAAAAAGAGGGGGATGTGTGGAGTGATGGTACTGTTTGTCTGCCCAAGTAAGTGTTAGGCATGACGGAGTCCTGCTTTCCTGTGGGTGGTTGAACACATGCCTGTCCATGGGAAGTGGGAATCAATTCCCTGCTTTGCTCTGCTCACAAACATGGCTTTTGCTTTAGCTAAAAAACTATCCTTATGTCAACCCACAGGTTTTCTCCTACACACCAGAGAGGGTGGATGTCCAAAGCAGGTCGTGAACCCCAGGGGAAGATCACACTGGAACAGGCTCCTGGCAGGACCGTTTACCCCTTGGAGCAGGGTATGGAGCATGTTACATGCTGGAGCAGGTATGCTGGCAGGACCTGGTGGAGGTACGACACTGGAAGGGATGCACCCATAGAAGAGACCCATGCTGGAGTAGTTTGTGAAGAGCTGCAGCCTGTGGGAAATGTCCATGTTGGAGAAGTTTATGGAGGGCTGACTCATGTGGATGTGTCCCTATGTCGGAGCATGAAGAGTGAGAAGAGTTCTCACCCTTAGGAGGAAGCAGTGGCAGAAACAGGAATCTGCAGTCCATTTCCTTTTTCACCTGCACCCTGGAGAAAAACCGGTCCTATTAATAAG
The DNA here is from genome assembly GCA_025504685.1 of Leucosticte australis. Taxonomy (NCBI): domain Eukaryota; kingdom Metazoa; phylum Chordata; class Aves; order Passeriformes; family Fringillidae; genus Leucosticte; species Leucosticte australis. The sequence continues at coordinate 27,489,730 of JANIJU010000003.1, read as the reverse complement.
GGAGGGGTGGAGGTTTGGAGTTTTAAAGATTTTGTTTCCCATAATTCGATTTGATTGTCAATAAATTCATTTCCCCAAATTGAGTTTGTTTTGCCCATGTAATTGCTGAGTGATGGCTCTCTGTCTTGACTCATGAGATTTTCATTACATTTTCTCTCCCCTGTCCTGCACAGGAGAGGAATGATAAAGGAGGTCAACCTGCTACACTGGAGTTAAAACATGGTAAGCTAAGTATAATAGTAGAAAGATGACTATGTGACCAAAGTAATTAACAAGAGAAAATTTGACAGAACATTTAGTGGTAATTTTACCAATATTTCTTTGACGTTTTGTGCATTCACTGCTCCCTTGCTTCATTTTCTAACTTTCAAGATATTCTATTAACAACAGACTGTGTCTCTCACCCACGTTAGCTCTGGGTCTAGTGAACTCTGAGGTATCAGATTTAGGTTCTTACTTTGTCCTTCTTCCCCAGCCTCTTCATTAGAGTAAGAAAAGCTGGAGGTCCTGAGTCCAAATCAGGAGGGAATAATTCCATTAAGAAATCAATGCCAGAATTTTCAGATCTGTGAAGGAAGTTCTCTGTAGTTATTTTTCTATGTAAAATGTTGTATAATTCCTGCTACATTGTCATCTAGTTGAGAGAGCAGAGAGGCTTCTCATTTTTTGGAAGGAATTTGAAAGGAATTTAGGGAGTTGTACATCACACACAAAAAAATTAATTTCTTGCTGAATGAAAACGTTTTAAATCCACTAAATTAACAGATAGTTGATAAATTAATTTGAGGTTCAATTACATTAATCTTGATTTTTTGGATTTCGATTAATTTGAAGTAAAGATATCACAGCTTAACTTCTGTTACCAGTAATATTCTGGTTCTAATAAAAAGCATATTGAAATGTCAAATTTTGTTTTGTCTCAGAAAATATGTCAGGGCCCTGAGGTAGATCTTCAGGTTCTTGACAACCACAAGCTCTAGACCTGTGACTCTGAGGTGACCTGAGTAAGGAAAAGGAGGCAGAGGAGTTGCCACAGCCTTTAGTGTTTAAGTCTAAGCTTCTCTCTGTCAGCCCAAGATATATTTGCCCCTTGATCTGAACGGAATTTTTCTGCTCTACGGGGCTGTAATCAACTGCCCAGTTCAGGCATGAAGATGGCAAAAATCAAAATCACAAACATCAAACATGAGGAAAATTACAGGCACTGTCTTCACTAGACCAACAGTATAATTTAAAAAATTGAAAAAATTTTTCAAAATCATATTTGATACTTCTGTAACCAGAAATTATGTAGAAATTTTATCTCCAGTAGATAGAACAAAACTGCTGCTTGTCTTTCAAGGAACCATCAACACTCCTACTGTCCCCAAGGATCACCCCTTTTCTGTTCACCAGTATGTACTAAAAGAAATTTTGAAGAATACAATGGATATGTTCAGGCATTCAAGTACTGAGAGTGACAGAGTGAGGGAAAGCAATATCTTTTTTCATTAGTGTAACATTATTTAAAAGTACCATAGTGAGTGCCATTATACTGTATTTTATAGTTAATGAAAAGAGGTCATCACAGTATAAACCCAATTGTGCGAACACAAATGGACCCTTGCAAGATTTGAAAGATTTTCTAGGACACTTCCCTTCTTTCCCCCCCATGTCTTTCCTGCAGGACTGGTCACATCAGGTAACACAGCATTAATTTTTATGCATGCTTTCATGGAGCTTCAGCTTTGTTTCAGCAAAGAAGATAATTTTGATCATTTTCACATTCTAAATAATTTAATCTTTTTTAGGGGAAAATATTTCCTTTACGTTTTACATTATGAAGAATTTTCAGGTTCTACTCAGAAACGTATCTGAACACTAACATTCACTGTACGCTGGATACACAGATGTCTGCTAAGAAAACAACTTTTGTTTTTCAAATATTTTGTGGAAAATTAACATATTTTATTCACCTATATATTAAAATTCACCGAATTTTTATTTTTTTATGCTCTTTGAAATGTTGTGCTACATGACATTTGACTTGTTTTTGTGAAGTAGTCATCTTTGTAATGTTTTGCAGTTTAAAAAAACTAAAAATCACATAATTGTAGAAGAAACAAATCATCTAAGACACATTTTTATGCTCATGTATAAAATCTAAGGGCTTTCACACAGAAGCATCCTCTACTGAAATTTCTGACATGATATTCTATGCTACCAAAACTTCTGAATATTTTTCTTCTAAAAAAAATAATAATGAAAATTTGTGAGATGGGGACCTAAAAAATCTATTGATGAGTAAAAGAGGTTTTTTTCATTCTTTTGATTGCATGGCAAAATGCCATCTTAACTAGGATAGTTATGCAGACTCTTTTTTTTCAATGATTCTCATTTACAAAGAGTAGAGTTACATAGAAAATGTACAACTCCAACCATTAGTAATGCTCACTTTTGTGTATTTGCTTTCTTTTGAATTTTTTTTAATAGCAACTGAATGCTTGTACAGTATAAAATGATTCAAATTTTTGAGATGCATACTTTACACTTTTTTCAATCCTTCCTTTTTAGCTAAACCTTCTCTTTCATTCATTAAGTGATTTTACATGTAACTCAGGAAGGAAAAGAACTCCTTTCCTCACCTAATATTTACCTGATTAATGTATACATGGATTCTGTTACTTTCTAATCTTTTTGCCAAAGTTTAGGTCTTAAAATCCTTAATCACTCAAGCCCCTGCTCCCAGCGCATTTTTTTCATTGTCTCCTCATGGTTCTTTGACAATAATTAACAGAGAAATGAAGTGTAAAGTCAGAAATCAAGCAATATAGTATTTTGTAATTTTCCAGACATATATTATGCTTTTTTTGTGCTGTCTGCAGCCCACATTTGCATGCTTGGGGAAGCTTCATCTCACTGCAAACTGATGACTAAGCTGCTATTCACCTTCACTTTATGTCCCTCAACTATGCTTAAATGCTGCTGCATAAATTTGTAGTTCAGACTATTCTTACTAATTTCATTCTCTGTCTTTAAGATAAATTAAATAACTATTTCCCCAAAATACCCACATTTTCCCCCAGTTTTAACGTGACTTCTAATAAAAGGGTTCCTGATGAATTTATGGAATTCAAGAGAAGTGCTCCTTTTGACATTAATCTACCTTTCCATGAGTTACTTCTCTTTCGCCTTTGATGTTTTACAATTGAAAGAAGCTGAGAAAGTTCCCCACTAGCACTGAATATTGCAATATCAAAGGCATATGGGTTTTGGAAGATGGGGAACTATGGGGGGAAAAAAATTCTTGAGGATTCAAAGACTTCTGCAACCAGAGTGTAGGTGTAAGCCACAGGCGATTTTTAGGTTTCATTCCCTTTTATCTCCACAGTTTCCCAAATTTTAACTCTTCTGACAGAGACAACCAGAAGAAATTCCAAAACCTCCTTATCTTTCTTTGAGATTTTTCTTTCCCCTTTTCACATAGTGCTACTCCCCTCAATAAGTTATTTTTTATCAATTTTATAGTCACATAACAGTTTTGTGCACAATTAAAAGAAGAATGTGACAGTTACATGTTAAGCTGCATTTCTTCTGGAAGCAGTTCAGCTGAGCAAAGAAAATACTTCATTCTTTTCAGCAAAAAATTTCCCTTTCACAGAAAGTGTGATGCAGCCCTTTCTCTGTACCTTCCAGATTTCAGTGTCTTCTGCACTGAGTCTTCCTTTTTCAGATGATCTAGACTCTTACTCAGTTAACAAATAGGAAGATGTGCCCTACTATAGGTGTGATGTCAGCAGAAAATGTCAAATATTCCTTGGCCAAATGGATCCATGCAGAGGATTACACACAGATAATTGCACAGGCTCCTCATATGCCACATGAAGGAAGTGGAATAAACTACAGCTATACACAAATTTTAATCCCCAGCTATTTTCTGTGCAGGGGTTCCAGTGGTTTGGAATCTTTGGAATACACTGATTTCTTTCCACACTAGATAATCACAGATGAGGCAAAAGGAATTTCATTATTTCAAGCAAATGTTGTCTCCTGTGACATTTTACATTTCCAGCAGCTCTTCAGAATTCTTTAGAAGTTTGAGGGGTAGTGTTGTCAGAAAAGCTTTTGCTGTCAAGAGAAAAAACTGTGTCTTTTCTTACATGGAAGATGGAACCAATGTGATAAAACTCAAAAAATCAGACAATTCATGGTGTTGGGATTATTTTCTTTGCTACACTGTGCTCCTTGATGTGTTTATGTGCAAAAGCATTTCATGTGGTATCTACAGAAAGAGGCCTGGGTTTTGCCAGATTACTGAGCTTTGTGAAATATGAAGAACTCATTTTTCCATACTGTAACTGATACTGGCAAAATAATCAGTCTTGGTAAAATTAGGGATTCTGAATAATCCAGGTTAATTAGGCCAGTAGCCAAAGAAAGTGCAAGAACTAGAGCATTTAAGAATGGAGCTTCAGAGCTGGTACAGCATGATTTGACTAAGATAATACCATTCAGCCAAAATACTACAGGTATTTCCAGGAGGCTCCTCCTAAATTGTTTTAAGACAATATAAAAACTGAGGATAACACAGGAAGAAAAAGTCTTGCTGTGAATTCTCAAATTACATCCATAGTCTTGGGTGTGTTTTGGGAATACTAGACAAGGAAGTGTGTACAGAGAGAAAAAGATAGACTCAGTCTAAGTTTAATTCAGAGGTCACACTTTGAGATTGCTTATTTGGAAGGTATTTGTTGTAATCTTTTTCTCTAAGCCTGGCCATGCTCCTATGCTGTGTCTTCCACAGTGTAGGAGTAAGGTAAGTCAGAATGACAATGATGATTTTAAGGCTGTCAGTCTTCATGAAGGTCCCAAAATAAAAACTGTTATGCAATGCCTGTAGATAATCTGGCCACTTATTATGCAACAAGCTGCAGTAAGTTATCCATGGTATACCATAAAATAACCATGGTAACAAAGCCCCCCTGACAGAGACAAGTCAGTATTACATAATCCAATAATCTATTGCCCACTAGACAACATTTTGAAAGCAAATAAAGACTCTCACAAGGTTAATTTAATAAGTTGCAGAATATTTTGTTAACATATCTTCAAAAGAATGGTTAAAAAAAAACCCAACAAAAAGTCATATATCAGTAAATAACTAAAAAATTGAGAAACAAGAAAGAGGGAAAAAAAATTACATAATATTGCTGCAGAGACACATGTTGACCATGGCATGGCATGGGTAAAGAGGTGATACAAATTTCTGTAAGTCACAAGATATTCTGGTGGACAACAACAATGAGTAAAGCTCTGCAGCACATCATCAAGAGGCAGAAGCTGGTCTGATATTCAAGATTAATACGAGTACCTGTCCTGAGTGCCTGTGGCACTGTACATGTATAGCTTTCAACAGAATAGGATATCTGTCAATATGAAAAATAATATCAATAGCTGCACATGATTGCTAATGCCAGATAATCCTCCTGGAAAATAATTTTATTAATTTTTTGTTATGTTTTGTTATATTTAAAACACTTGAAAAACAAAACTAGTCTTTTAACTATGTTACTAGTGACTGAAAGTGCTCAGCTTGCAGCGTGCTAGCTACAATGGATCTTCCAAAAGATGAGAAAACAGGATATCTTCAGAGCATTCATAATGGCCTAAGTTAGTACAGAGTCTATGCAGCACACAGAGCAATATGAGCCTTTGTGCTTATTCTTGTTCTGTGCTGTAGCTGCACCAATTCAAAATTTTGGATAAATCCCATCTGTCAGAACTAAAAATAAAACCAAAAATCAGTGAAAAATATTGAAATAAATGCATCGTCAACTTGACTGTTTGACAAGGAGACCTGTCTACCCTCCGTTCACTTCACTGTGTGCCTTTCCTACTGAATTAGGAAATCAAGCTGAAATCCTCTCTGGGATATCTACACGATACCTACTCTTTCCCAGGGTTTTACTTCCCCTGACATCTGCTGCCTTCTGTTTTAAAGGAATGACAGTGAAAGAGCTCGCTGCTTGTGAAGAAAGCAATTTAGAGAAACTGGGTTTGATTTCTGAGGAAATAGAAAAAAAATAACACATTTCCAGTTTTCAACTGAGCCCAATGGAAAAACAGAGAGTAGTGACGTTTATAAGCCCAAAAAAGATCCTTAGTATTTTCTTTTTAAATTTTATTTCTTTTAGTTTCAGAAGGGCTCAAACAACAGCTCATCTGAGCACACACATATAGTAATAAAGGAATAAGAACAGATTCAGAAATCTGTATTTTAAAAAGCTACCTTTACATGTTTTACAGTAAGTTCCTTTAAAATCAGAAATTTAAAATTTATAAGAGCAGACAATACTTCAGTGAAATAGAAATCTTTGCCTTAGCAGATTTCATTAGCAAGAATTGATTCACTTAATGACTTAATATTTGTTGAATCATGTGATATAGGCCCATCTTGACATCTGAAGAGTCACCACAGAAGGTGGAGACACCTCAGTCAAGGGAACAAAGTCCTCCCCAGCCCATGTGTGCTGTACACCTGTACACCTGGACTCCTGGCTGGCCCTGGAGAAAGGACCTGTGGCAGCCTTTCTTCTTTTGAGCCACAGGGTTCAGCAACCTCCTGACTATACCACTCTGCGGTTCATTCTGTTCAAGTCACTTAGCTAGTGGATTAATGATAGGTTATACAGTCCTAAATTGCCCCATCAAGTTCTTTCACCTTGTCTTCTGTTAAAAAATGGATAGATGCTGTAGATGAAATGCTAGCCTAAACTATCATGGAAATTTTTATCTTTCCCAATCATATGTAGATACACACCCCTGGAGATGGCCTGCAACCAAAAATATTACTAAAATTTACTATGCAATACTGTATTTTTTATTAGAAAATCAGAAAGGTTTTACAGGGAAAAATTGTAACTGGCACTGTGATTTTAGTGGATGCAGAAAATTAAATTATACCTGCACCTGCCTGAAATCAAACCAGACTCCTCCACTATTACATTGCTCACATTTCTGTCAAAGATGGTACAACGAGTTTTATGACACCTTAATGACAGCTGATGTTGTTCAGTTTAGTACAGAATTAAAATCTGATTATATCTCAGTTTCTCTGAAACAAATCCTGGATTTGGCAATGCAGAGTCATTTATAGTGCAAGCTGTTGAGCAAGGTCATTCAAGCTGAAAAAATCCCAGAGATTTACAGAATGGAAAATATCTATCATTATTGGGGTTCTGGTTTTATGCTTCACCTTGTCTAGGTAGAGCATGCAGAGTCTACATAAGCATGTAAAAAAATACAGTAATTTGAAAACAGATCAATCAGACCTTTTGATATTCATTTTTAAAATTCTGTTTGAAGTAGAGTCAATTTTTTTTTTTGATGAAAGCCTTACATAGTCAATAGAAAAATAAATAAAAGCTGCACAAGGGAAAAAAAAAGAGACTAAGAACTGTTTAAGATTTCATTTGTTTCTTCAAGTTCTTAACATCAAAATATTACTGAATATACATTACAGAATGAGAAAATCAGTTCTTATTGGGCTTTTAGGAAGTAAAAATAGTGGTTTTTTCAAATAACTATGTATAAAATTTTAACATGCTTTATTTATGCAACACTTTAATACTGACAAGTAAGATGGGACACGCTCATTTGGAACAGCATTCTAAAATATTAAAAGAAAAACCTTAAAAACTTGTATTTCTTTTGACTATTGTATTTATTTGTCTGTCACAATTCAAACAATGCTGCTGTATGTTAGTACTTCCCAGACACAGTGAGCAAATTAAAAAAAAAAAGAAGAAAAAAAAAAAAAGATACATCCCCAACCCCTGCTTTGTATCAGAAAGATCAGAAGCCTGAGAGCAATCCCAACCATTACCAGTGTTGCTGCTAACAGATGTTTGCACACTCTGTCTGTTCTACTGTGAGATGTATTTCCTAACATGTTAAAATCAGGCAAGTATTAATTCCTTCAATTTTGGCAGAAATTGATGTGGGGAGAAGAGATGTCACAGAACCTTACAAAGTATAAACCTTAAAATGAAGAAGTCTAATTTTTACTAGTACTGTGAACCCTGTCCATAGCTCTGCCCCTTTTGAAATTTCTCTAGAAGTTCTCCACATTTTTCTTGGATTCTGAATCAGATTGCAATTCCTTCTTGTTATATTAAACCATTTGTTTGAATGTTACCAGTATGACATCAAAGAACCTTTGAAGTTCAGAGGAAGTCCCAGTTCTGGCAGGTACTTTGTATATGTGTGGAAGCCATAATTTAAGATTGATTAGGATTCCCTTTTTTTATATTGCAAGCTTGGTTGAGGAAGTAATTTCTGTTCCTGAGGTTCCCAGCTCATTATTATCACTAGAACAAAACCTTGAATTGTATTAATATAGATCAGTGATTCAGAACCTTTAAGAACAATTGAAATAATAATGGATTTATAAAGGCTTAATAAAGTTTTATTGCATGAAAATTAAGAGAAAGATTTCAGCTGAAAGCACCTTAAGATTTCAAGAACAGACAAGGTTTTATTTAAATGAGATTACTCCTACTCTTCTTTCTTACGTAGAGAGAAATTTGATGACCGGTATCTGATATATTTCTGAATTCTTTGTAATAATAGTAGAGTAAGGCTTCTGGGGTTGAATTGCAAAATATCCAAGGACCTGACAGAACTGAATAGTTAGATGTTCTTTCAACCCAGACTCTCATTCAAATAATTTATTGGAAAAGTCATGAAGTATGCTCATTTTCCTTGCTAAACAGAATGGTTAAATGTATTTCCATGAGTGCACCAAGACAGAGCGTAAGTGATTATTCCCCCAAAGTTCCTTACCTCCCAGTGAGCTCTGAAAAATGTAATGGAATGGGTCCTGGCTATGATGTTTCTTAATTTGCCAGTCAGCATATAGTGTTCCTCATACCACAGAAAACAAATGAGTGCATCATGAGTGTAATTGGTCATCATCTGCAGGAAGCCAAGAGGAAAAAGGGAAACAAATCAGATAGAATCTCAAGAAAAATAATTCAGGTTTTGAACAAAATGAATAGTGTCTTCCTGCTCGTGGAGAGGAAGCAATCCTTAGCTATAATTGTGCATTTTTGTGTCTCTCTTAATTATATTGAATAGCACAACTCTCTTTAGCAGCAAAGGATTACTCTCTGTGACAGAACAGAGGGATCTAGAAGAGATTATGCATTGCTGTACATAATAGCATCAATGAGCTCATTCCTATGCAAAACACTTTTCTGCTTCTTAAAAGGTAAATAAGATAACAAAATAAATGTGAAGACATCCTTCACAAGGACAATGTATTTTTCAAGAGCACCTGCTGAATCTGGAATACATAGCCTTGCTTTCTCCTTGTTTGTACACATAAAAAAACAAAACAAAATGCATCTTGATTTGAATTTTCTTGTATGAAGAAAACCTGATAATAGCTCCAGTTTTTCCTCATTCTAAATAAAGTCTATTATTTTACTATCATAACAAGTGCTTTTAGAACAGATATCTTGTCAGTAGGATACAATAACCTATTGTACCTGCCTCCCAATAAGGCAAAAGTACTTAAGATGAGGACTTGCTATCCTAATTCTGGTTGCTTTCATTTCCCCTTTATTTTCACATGTCTTTTCTTCAACAGTTTCAAAGGGTCATTTTGTTTGGGTCTTGTTTGTTTGTTTGTTTTTTTGTTTGTTTGTTCTTCCCCAGTGATTTTTTTTCTTCAGTGATCTTTTACAGAAAATTCTCCCTCCAAACAAACATGATCTTTGTTTAATGTTAATAGTACTCAAGCATTGACATCACAAGATGATCACAAAAGTTATCAGTCATGAAAAGACTGTTTTTAAAACTGCTAGCAGTCAAAATTTTTAAGTTTGAGCACCCTCTTATAAATACATATAATTGAATGCATTTTCAGACTTTGCAAGTAAAACACAGCTGTTCTCCTTGCATTGATCTTTAGAGATGTTTGTTTCACTGGGAGAGGTGAGTAAAAAGAATTACAGACCTCCTTGACATGAAAAGATTTATCTCACAAAGGACTGAATAGAGAAAATGTCTCTTTAATGAACCTGGGTTTTACTGTTGTTTTTACTCGTATTTTTTGTCAGTCAAGTAGTTTGCATGGCCAATTGAAAGAATTAAAGGGTACATACAAAAAGCCAACACAACTCTTAGAAATTTAACCTGTGAGACATACAATTTCAATTTGTTCCTTAAAAATTTCACTCTTAATTGGCATATATAATAAGGGAAAGCTTACTTCAGATGTTCTAAGGCATTAGAATATCATGGGAATTAGAACTGAGAGCTACAAGAAAATTCACATAAGTATTGTTACTAACTGTTCTCTCATTTACAATAAACTCAGGGATCATGTGTGAGCAAATACGTACTCCATATCACTCAATATGTACATATATTATTACATAAATGGACAAAGCCACTGGTAATACTTTCAGTCTTATATATCCTCACTCTGTAGACAGCAGCCTGAGCTCTATACTTGCTTTTTTGATGATTTCAGTGGCCTCAGTTCTGTGGGCACCAAAATATCTGCAGGGTCAGGTCAGCTGTGAAAAACAGAAAGGGTAAATTTTACAGTTTCATTTGAGTTAGAATAGACAGGAACAAATATCTGTGGAGCTGTGGAAGAAATTACCAATACAGATTTAATTGATATCTTACATGGAGTATGAAACTCTTTCTTCTGCTCTTTGTCTTCTTTCATCCACCTCCTAAAAGTCTAGGAGGCAAGGCAGCCTTCCAATCTGTCAATCCCTCCTATGCAAACACACATCATCTTCTGAACATCTCCTTTGCATTCTCTCCTGGCTTTATTATAAATTTCTCCCTTTAAACTTCTGCCTCACACTATGACAGTGTCTGCTTTTAAATCAGCCTTGGCATTTGTGCTTGTCTTTTCAGTTTCTGTCCCTTAACATCTTCTCTGCTGTAATTCAGCCTTTTGTCTATGTGCACATGACAGTGGAAGATTTAGCAATAAGTTCTGGAAAAAAGTCCAGACTGCTTCCACTACTTCCTGCAAAAGCTTTTCATTCTTTCAATATGAAAGAATGAAAAGCTTTTGCCAAGGGTAGAGTTTTTAGAGCTGAAACTGTTAGCCTATGGCTGGTGCTGGTGGTTTTGAGGAAACTAAACAGTACTGAAGGAAGTTGAGGGTCTTACATGGATAAAGTGATTTTTTTATCTGTCAGTCTGAAAAAGACTGTGCAGCACAAGCACACCATCCTCCACCACCCTTTTTCTCCTCTCATTTGTTTTTGTTTCATGAAAATGAACTTTAGGCAAAACTGTGTAAAAAATTAAAAGAGGCCTTATTTCATTTAAAGGGAAAAAAATAATTCAAATATCCAGAAAAGAAACCCACACACAAAAAAATAAAAAAACCAGCAAGATGGATCTCCTGTATGAAGAAAACTCCAGCAAACCGGGATTCTTCATTTAAGGAAGTCTGCTAGGAGATTAAAAACAAAGCTTGATAAAAGTGAACATTCTGTGGAAACAGAGGGAAGGCAGGTTTATTCACTATTTCTCACAGTGGGAAACAAGAAGAATCTGAACCTTACAGAGCAGCAAACATTGACCAAACCCACAGAAATTTTCCTCACCTTCCAACATCAGCATATAGAGCGGCAATGGATGACTATGCTACAGGCGCTGCAGGGGCAGCTAAATAATTAGACTTGGAGAATTCTTGGAAAATTTAATTCTTGAATGTTATGGTAGATAACAGTCCAGATACAGTCTTCAGGTCAGAAAGCTCGAAAACTTATTATTGCTGGAAAAATATCATGTATTTCACTCCTCATTCTCTATTTTCTCTCATTAAGGATAGGGTACACACTAAAGCACATTTTCTTTTATCCACTATGTTAACACACATTTTTCAGAGGTAGTAAATACTTCTCAGTTTCACTTGTTTCTATGGAAAAAAAAGTGTCCTTCATTTTAGAAAAAACTGCATTTCCCATGTATTTGTTTCATTTTTAAAGTGTGCAAGAATTATTTATTACTTCAGCACTGACAGAAGAAAGTGATCACTACATATTTTTCTGTTTGGTTTGTCAGGTTTTTTTTTTTAATTATTAATGGTTTCCAACATGTATACTTGAGGATGGGTATTTATAGACACACAGTTGAAATAATCAGACATGCTGAGAATTTTAAAACCTTGAGAAGGGAAGCTTAAAAAACAAACAACCACTCACTATTTCAGAAAACAGTTAATTAGTGATATCAAAGTTTCATGAATGAGAAAACTGTACTCTCCAATCACATTAATGATGAAGAAATACTCCTATTTGGATGACAGCACGATATTAAAATTGCACAAACCTGAAGTAAGCTTAGATCACTGAAGTTCACCAATGCCTTCAGTTATCACACATAATTATTAATCTTTCATTTGCTGCATCCACTTGGAAAAAAACAAACACTCACATACAATAAAGGTTTACAATACAAATAGGTTTACAGTAAAAAAAATATTTTCATTCTCCTTAGGAAGACTTTCATCTACTTATGACCAAGTTACAGTGGGTTCATCTTGTCTCTCTGTCAGGTGCTTGGCAAACTATGCTCTCATTTCCACTCCTCATTAAGACAAGGTGAAAAAATAAGATGAAAATTCTTGTAGGTTGACAAAAGGACAAAGACCACTCACCATTTACCATCATGATCAAAACAGATTTGGCATGGGGAAAATTATTTCAGCTTATTGCCTTCAAAAAAGTAGAGTAGGATAGTGAGAAACAAAGGCATAGGTATGGGACTCAAAAGGTCACGACATCTCTGTGTCACTGCCTGGAGCACCTCCTCCCTCTCCTTCTTCTCTGGCCCTCATGACTACAGAGCCATTGCTCTTATATATTCTCACTCCTCTCTCCAACATCTGTGAAGCAATATTTGCTCTTCTTATGCATAATTTGCAGAAGCACCAACAGCATGACTGACGGACTCAGCCTGGCTGAGCAGGGTGTCTGTTTTGGAGCCAGCTGAAACAATTTGGAGAGGTCTATGCCTCCTCATAGAGACCACACCAGTAGTTTGCCCCACCAGAACATGGGTACCTGAATGCAATGCAAACCAATTTTTTATGTTCAGCAGTTCTAATGGAACCTAGCAAAATGGTTCTCTAGCCACAGTCTCAATTTATTAAAAAAAAAGAAAAGGTATAAGGCATTACCTTCTTTTTGAGGAAAAATGACAAATAGAGTATACTATTAGGATAAGTGTGAAAAAGAGTTGAAAAAGACCAATCCTTGCTTTTTCTGGATTGGTTTGGTTTGGGAAAACTAACCCAACTTTGGAACAGGGTTATTGCACGTCTTTTTTCAGAATTTCACATTCTCTTAGATGTGTCACAAGTTTTACTGGTTTAGGATGGATGTCTGCTGTCAATTAACATTTTCATATCACAGATAAAGAGGGCTAAGTCATGGTTGCTTTGTTCTTAAAGAGCTTAGAAGATAACTGAAGGTAGAAATTTAATTCTTCCTCCACACCTTTCACAGATAACATTCAGTGTAATTCCTGGAAGAAAAACTGTCCCAGAGACCACAAGGACACCGGGCTAGAGGTGTGTGGTAGCTTACCTGTCTCCTGGCCCGTGTCCTGAGAGGAGACAACTGAAGTCCAGGCTTACCTTGCAAAGCCATGTAAAACTATAGAGCTTCTGTACTTCACACCAGACAATACTGGAGACCTGCAAGTTAACACTCGTTTGAAGTTTAGGACAAGGACTTGATCCCCGAAAATGCTCAAAATGGCAGAAAACTTTTTCAAATTTCTGAAAACTCTCCTGCAGATAAATACAATATGCAGCCTGAGCAGTCCCCCATCCATGCAGAGATTTTATTGGCTTTCCATGTGGAGCCCCCCAGTAGCTGGGGTTCTCTGATCCCTACAGGCTCAGCTTAAATGGAAACTTGTGATTTAGGTCTTCTGGCCAAGTTGAATTAGCATTGCTGTTGTCATCTAAACACCAGATACTTTTATTCCAGGCTTTGGAGTTGGCTCATGATGTGTTTTACATCATTATCTGTTAACTTATTTTAAAGAAGGAGCTGACCTCAACCTGTCACAGAAAAGCTGACAGCAAACTCAGCCCAGGAGATTACAGTAGGCACCATTATTGTCTGCTTTCACACTCATACAGCTTTGCAAGTGACTTTGAGCAGAAATTTTGTGACATATGTGGTGGGGGTGTCGCTGCTCATCACTTTTTATAAAGATTGAAGAAAACAGTTTTTTAAGTGGAATAACAACATAAAAAGAAGAAATTGAAAATAAAATAGAGAAAATGTTGGGATGACAGCAAAATTTAGGCTATGAATTCATAAGATAAGCAGAGGAATACTTGTGCCCCACAACACCCAAGGTAACATGGTAGCAAAATTGGGGAATCCACTGCCACACAGGGAAGTGCAACTGATCACTGTCCACACTGACAGACAAAGCAGAAATGCATTAGCAGTGATAGGTGACTTGGAAAAAATGCAAGAAACACTACCTACAATCCTGTTTTGGACATTTGAATGTACAAACAGAATATTGCCATGAACGAAAACAATGAAAATGAACATTAAATTTCCTTATTTACTGAACTTATTTTTTGCATAACTTGGAGAGTAGAAAGGAAAATTACTTAAGATCCAGAAAAAATTGTAACCATGTTAAGTGGAAAGGCTGTGTGTGGGCTTGTTTCTAAATTCCACAGGAGTTCCTCATTCCTAAATCTTTGCTGCCAGTAGTATCTTAGTAGTGAACTACTATATTAGTAGTATCTTTATAGCAGTGAACTTGCAAAGCTATTATGCTAAGAACAGTAATAGAAACAGTTTTGTTTTTAGAGATTTTCCTGAAACCATATGCAAAGCAAAAGCATGAACAGAAATATGCATTAAAACTCTTAAGATGTTGTTATTAAACAGCACCGAGTGAATATGGTCCTTTAATCAATCATTAGGTGCCAGAGAGATGTTTGTGTTTTTCCTAATGATTTAGTAATCTGAGCTAGGATTTGGAAATTCCTTTTTTTTCTTTCCTCTGGCATGACCCCCCCATACTGATGCTAAATTCCAGCCAAAACATTCCTCTTTTTATCTAACTAATGTTTGATAAGTAAATTATGTGAGGGTTTTTGTGTTATATAAGGTTTGATGCCAGCCCTCAAATAATTTGTAAATTTTGATATGATTCTTCCTTTAAAAGTTGGATCAAATTATTGGTACTTGCAGATATTAACAAAAAAAAAGTCCTATAGCCATTTTCTTAAATGAGTAAGATGCAGTGGGCAGGAATAAAATAAGTGAATGAAAGAGAATGTTTTAGACACTTAACGGATAAGAACAAGGACTAAAACTGTGGATCAAAGAGATCAAAGCAAAGAAAACTATGTGCTGAAGTAAATTGACTGAATACTGCAGTGGATAATGCCCTCTATATCTATATTCCCACAATTTTAAAAGTCTTAAAAATTGAACTGTTAAAATAACTTTTGTGGTTTCTGAGGACTTGCACTATGGAATTACTATTTCAGTGTTCCACTGGTCCATTGTGATTTAAGCCCATAGAATCTAAGGTAACTTTAGTTAGGAGCTTTTATAAAAAGAGGACTTAACCAAACTCAAGGATTTGGTATGAGGTATGAAATTCAAACAAACTCAAAGAGCAATATTAAGTTTATGTGTCTTACTTTCAAGTATGTCTTTACGTTCGCAGTATATGATAATTGATGGCTATTCAGGTGCTTAAATGCCAGCAGTCAACACTGGGTATCCAAGAGTATTTTGAGCAGAAAGGATTTAAATAGATTTACTTTGAAAACAGTAGCTACCATTCCTGCTGTTCATCAAAAAATAGTCTAGATTCTGCTTTGTCAGCAGGTTGCGTTTCCAATTGGGAAGGCTGGTACATGGCTAGAAGGAAGGAACTGAACTCCCTCACATGAAGTCCTTAGAGCTGCGCAGCTGGAAATATGAATGAGGGCATTTGTTCTTCCTGTGCTTTTCTGTTTTTCTAATAAAGACTAATCCAACAGAGATCAGTGTGTTTTGTGACCTGCGTTTAACCTTTCTCTGTGAACTGGACAGAAAACACAATGAGGAAAGTAACAGATGTGGAAAAGGTGGCTATGAAGAAAAGGGGCTTAGAGAAATGAACAATTTGGAATCCTGTATTTTCTAAAGTAGAGGAAAAAATAATATGATTAGATAGTGTGAGTAACTTGAAACCTTGACTGGAAATACTTTTCACTTGAGTTTTTCTATTTATACCAGCTAGAAAAAGTGATTAAGTATATTCTCATTGAAAGGATTTTTATGATTTTTAATAGTTTTATTTTTATTTTTTATTTTTGCTTCTGTGTTAGTTTTTGTTGTCATTAATTACCTTAAGGAGGCTGTTCTGACTGCCCCATTTCCAATTTTTAACACTGTGCTATATTTTGCGCTTACAAACTTTGCCTGCCAAGTTGTCTTTAAAAGGAGTCTGATTTCTATGGTTTTAATTAGTTTGACTAATTCAACTTTCTTTTTCTCCTCCCTTTTCTTTTTGTTTATGAAGCCACTAGATATCTTCATGTTAGGCCACTTTGTATTAATATACATGATTTTGAAAGACCATTAAGATAGTAGCTTCTGCTTCTTTATGCGTACAATATTGTTTTACATAATCCAAAAATCACCAAACTCCATAGCATGAAATGACTAAATGCAGTTCAAATGCAAGATGCAAAGAAATCTAAAGTAATAAATGGGTATGACTTCCTCAGAAAGTCTGAGAAAATTCTTCTTTGGAAGGAATAATTTGCAAGAAATAAATACATGTGTGGCAGGGTAACACCAGTTACTTTATAACTGCACTTTCAACTGAGATTGAAGTTAGAGCGCAGCAGGAATGCTGCGCTCTCCCCAAAAGAAGGAATAAATATACCTTTCTGCATTTTTCCTCTCTAACAAAGTTTTGACTCCTGTAATTAAAAGTAAATTCAGGTTCAATCCAGAGAGTTGTTAGCTGGCTAATTATGGTACTTAAAAATATCTTCTCAGTTTACACTTTTTTCTCCGTACATATACGAGCTATAGAACAGAATCTTTTGTACTAGGAAAGACCTCAAAGATCATTAAGTTAACCCCACACTGTCAAGTCTGCCACAGAACTGTGACCCTAAGCACCATGTCTACACGTCTTTTAAAGACTGTCAGGGATGGTGAGGAGGGGGTGACGCCGGTTGCTCCCTTTCCCCTCGGCGCGCGTCAGGAGCCACCGGCAGGCAGAGGGTCGCGGTTCGGCCACAAGCTGAGGTCCCGGACTGACAGAAGAGGCCCATAAGTGTGGACCTACATCGAAGGATTGAGGCAAAGGAAAGAGGGAAGGACCCCTTGCTTGCATCTCTGAACTGCCTTTATTCCTCCCCGTGAAGGGAGCAGCACAGGTGCTACAGCTCGAAGGGGAGGCAGAGGCAAAAGGGTGAGAAACAGAGACAAACCATAACTTTTAAAGAGGGTCTGTCCCCCAGGAGGAGACAGCCTAACAACAAATCAAGGGCTAGATAGGAGGAGTTTGGGGGGATATACGTAACCATAAAACCAATAGGGAAAGGAAGAGTGCATACCGATGTGTGAAGGGTAATATCATAACCAACAACGGAGCTTCTAGATATATGGGTATAGCAAATAATCACAGGGGCAGGATTTGGAAGATGGACAGGGAAGGATCTGGAAATACTGGAACTGACATGGGGAAAGGCAGGAAAACAGGTGGTAAACAACTTTAGGGAGACAGTATTAGGAAAACTGAACAGGGGTGGATAGGAACAAACCATTACAACATTTTAAACAACTTCTTAAACAAATACACTTCAAAACCCCAATGCTACAGTGACTCAGCCACAGCCATGGACAGACTGCTCCAGTTCTAGACAACCCTTTAGGTGAGGAATTTTTTCTAGCATGCAACCTAAACCTTGTCCAATCTCTGATTTTTTGGAAGGAGAGACTGATACCTGTCTCACCACAACCTCCTTGCAGTTAGAGATCAATTAAGTCTCCTCAGCCTTCTTTCCTTGAGTGACCCAAGCTCCTTCAGTTGCTCCCCACAAGGATTCTGGTCTAGACCCTTCATCATCTCTTTTGCCTGTCTCTGAACATGCTCCAGCACTTCAACTTCTTTCTTGTCATGAGCAGCCCAGAACAGGACAAAGAACTCCAGGTGTGACCAGTGCCCAGTACAGAGGGACAATCCCTGCCCTGGTCCTGCTGTGCCAGGCCAGGATGCCATTGGCCTTCTTGGCCACCTGGGCACACCCTGGCTCATGTTTAGTCCTTTGTCAACCAGTATCCCCAGGTCCTTTTCCACTGGGCAGCTTTCCCCACTCTGCCCCACCCTGCAGCACTGCATGGGGTTGTTGTGACCCAAGGGCAGGACATGACACTTGACCTTATTGAACCTAAAAGAGTTGGCATCAGCCCATCAATCCAGCTTGTCCAGATCCCTCTGCAGAGCTTTCCTGCCCTCCAGCAGGTCAACACTCCCACCCAACTAAGTCTCTGAACTTACTGAGGATGCACTCTATTCCTTCCTCCAGATGAAAGATATCAAACAGATTGGCCCAAGATAATGAGGTTCTGCCATGATAACAGCAAACAAATTAAATTATTATGAAGTAATTAGTAGTTGAAAATTCCAATCTCACAGTGAAAAACTGAGTTCATCATCACTAAATTGTAATTGTTGCATATTTTCCCATAAGAGTAATTCTATTTGAAAAACAGACTGTGAATTGTAATACTCATATTCTTGAGTGTTCTGATTTTCAGACTGTTTAGTCTAAAATATTTGCTCATCACATCCAGATTTTCTTGAATCTTCTGGCATTAATATTTATATTCTAAGTGAGGTATTCAATGAAGACAATCATATTTTTCTTAGTGATTTTTTTATTAAACTTTTTTTGTTTGTCATTTGTTTGATTAGGATTTTTTTATTTTAATTTTTGGTTTTTTGTTGTTGGGGTTTTGTCTCCAAAAGAGAAACAGCGCTGAAATAGGTCCATTTTCATGAATAAAATCTCAGGATGAAGGTTAGAAAAACTAAGATGGAAGAATTTAAAATCAGAGTAGGATGGGGGAATTCCCATAAGCACTCAATTGAATAAAATATTTCTGTGTCTTATCCTCTTATTATATCTTCAGATTACTAGAGGATAAAAAACATCTATCTTGTTATGGACATGATGTTTTTCATACATGGACATAAGGGTGCCATCATTACTAAATGCAACGGTATTATCTCTAACTTGTGCATGTTAAGGTGCTTAAAGGTCCATTGAGCAGCACATAATCTTTCCCAAACTCCTCAAGAGACTGATAATTACCATATCATCTAGGAAAAAAGAAGGAGGATGGTGGGAAGATATGTGTTGGTATTCTACTAAGAAACCATTTAGCAATTACATTCAACTCTGAACATATTAAATTTCCTGGTTTTGAAGGTTCATTAATTCATGTCAGTGTGAAATACCAAGGTGGTTTGTGTTTCTGGACACATTTTTTTTTCTCTATATCCCCAAAATAACCTTCAAAGAATGTCATAGTCTGCAAATAATGACAAGTTCTACTTCATGTACAGAGTAGGTAATTAAACAAATTTCTTGAGAGTTTATAGTCACAGCTGTGTAGGAGTGTTGTCTTTGCTAAATACTAAGAAACAAAAGAGACCTAGTGTTAAATTAATCCACTTTATATATAGCTCCTACAACTTCTTTTGGTTTCATTTCAGTAACACATGTAGTTATTAATAAAAAAGAAAGACATAATTACAGCTTCTCCTACAAAGTGTAATTTAGCAGTCAGACTTTTGGCATGGTATATTTAATTCGTATATTTAACATGAACAGAACCAATATATGTAAAGTGCAAACATTTACTGTATAAAATATTCTTTCACTAAATTAATTGCTGTGAAATGCTTTAGATTTTTCCACAACTTTAAAAATCTCTAGAAATAAGCCCTCTAATGAAATATATGCTTTCTCTGTCTTCTCTACTTGTACAATAAACCTGAAATTATTAGGAACACTTCACCATTCTTTTCTATGAAAGAAATATTTCCATGAAGTGAATGACGTGTCTTTTATTATAAAACCACTATCCCTTAATTAGACTTAAAACCAAGTTTCTAAGCAGATGTTACAATGAGAGAAGGAACTGGCCTGCAAAGATGGGTGGAAAGCTTGCAGATAAATACTACAGTTTCCATGACATACCTCAATATTTTCCTTTTGAAATATTCCAGGCTTTTGTAATATTGCCAAACTGCATATATCAATTATAAGCCTGAATTTGACACAGAGGATTAATCAAAATCTCTTTTCTATCAGATGAGATTTCATCTACTAAAATCTACATGATTTTCATTATTCCTATGAATTCTTTGTAACATATGTTGGGGTGACAATCCTATGTGATTTTTTTCCCCTTTCTTGCGTATTTTAAGGCTACCCCAAATAATTTTGGGGTTTTTTCTCCAAAAAAACTGGTGTTGTGCACTTTAACAAACTCTATTTCCCAGACTTTCACAGAAAATGAAATCAGGTTTGATTTTATATTTAAGTATGGGTGTGATAAGAAGGAGGAATTTAGAATGAAAAGTAGGATTTCATATTATGACAAGATATCTTGTGCTTCTCCTCTTCCATCTGATATTCATTGACCTGTTTCCTTGCAATTATTGTTGGTTTATGTACCTGAGATGAAGAAGGAGCGGTTATAAAATTTTAGTTTTCAAATGGCAGTAATGAACCATATCTTTCTCCAGCCTCCCCTTCCTTTCCTGAGTGATGGCCCAAAGAGGCACTAGAAGTATCATCACACAAAAGCATCTCATTCTTTGTTTCTTTTCTACTGTGGTTAAGTAGCTCTTTTAACTACCTCTGATATAGGAAATGTCAGGGATCAAAACCCTTGCCCTACTGCATAGAATTAAATATAATAGCCTGAGGTTTTTAAATCCCCTGGTCTTAGTTAATTTGTTACTTAACATTAGCTTTAACTTACAATAGGTTTTACCTGTAGTTTCAGCTCCTTACAATCAAAAGAATTTTCACCCTCATGAAAAGAGACCTATGTGAGACCTATTATTGCAATGGGTTACTGAAGGAGATTACCCTTCTGTATTATTGATAGAAATCTGTTCACAGAGCATACTTGTTTAACAATTCTGCATGAAAAAAAATTATTGCTCCAATATGTATACCTGTCTCTCCTTGTGTATGATTTAATGACCCATTTAACATGCTCATAATTCCCTAGGTAATACTAGAAATCTGTTTCATAAATAAGCTTTCATTTTTAATTATTTTTAAATTGTAGAACACAAGATGGCTTTGCTTATCTGGGCTTACTTTGTTCAGATTAACTACATGTAAAGTGGAAAAGTTACATTTGGGAGGAATAGTGATGAATCTTTGGTCTAAAACCAGCTGGTGAATAAGCTAAGGCTTAGGTTATTAAATAGAAATTTCTTAGACTCATAGTGGAATTAGAAATTATTATGGCCCCGAAAAATTACACTTTTTTCGGTTTACCTTGTGTAACACACACAACTCCCAAACAACACTTACAAGAGAAAGACAGTCTAAATTGTGACTGTCTATGTCAACCACTGAGATTATTGGAGAGAATCTGATGTAAACATTAGCCAGTAAATTACAAGACAAACTGCTTAGCAACTTTTTCTAGTATGGAGTATGATCAGGCATTAGGCAGAATCAAACTATAGTTTCTCTTGGAGGCAATTTTTGGACATCCATGATCCAATCCCTTACTGAAAGCTGTGTCAGATGAGATCTGGCTGCCCAGGGCCTTGACCAATCTAGTTTTTATTCCTAATATATTATCAAAATCTTTACTGATGTATTTAGTCTGTGTTGCATTCTGTTATGGCACTGCATAACTCCAAGAAAATGTATAAATATCTGGTGAAATATACTCCAGCAGGGACTATTCGTGGGTACAGTACACTGAAGTGCAGGAGTTACACCAGGATGTGCACATCAATGTCATTATAACCTAATGATATGCCATTTTTCTGAATAATATATCTACTACAGGAGGAATAATGTTTCTTAGACTAAGTGCCAGAATACAACAGAGGCACATTCTGTTTTGTGCTTGATGTACGGTTGTGTTTATTTATAGTCAAGAAGACAGAGTTCTAGAACAGTGCAGGTATTGGACAGCTTAAAAAATTTCCTGCTTGTGCCAGGCTAAGGAGAGGAGTGGATGCTGTGAGGCAATGCCTGGAAACAAAACAGACAAATGATAAAAGATGCAGTGATGAGAATCAAGCCTGGTCAGTCAGGCTCATTGATGGTAGTGTGGGAGAGACTGCCATTACTGCCACTTGTGGGAGGATGATTGTTTCAAGAACTTATAGGAATCTCTGGCAACTGGGAAATAGGGACAAAAGCATGAAGCCAAAACCAAAATATGCAGAGACCTCACAAAACACTCATTTTATTGTGACAATAAACAAACCTTGCCACTCACACTAGATGTGTGGTTATCAAGAAACTTCAGGAGGGGGAGGCCGTCTGTGCCTGTGTTTTATGTGAGTCCTGTACCTGTGTGCTGCTGAAGGCTCCCCATGCCCAGCCTCTGTGCATCTCTCCGGGATGCAGCTGCACCTTTGAATCCACACCCAGAAAAGGGGCAGCCACGTCCCGCAGCTGGAGTGGCTGGTGAAGATGGCCATGCTTCTGACATCCCTTACCTCTCTAGATAGTGAACTACTATAAAAAAATTTCTTTTAAATTAGTTCTGTCCTTTAACCTGATCCTTTTAAAATAAAGATGAAAAGCAAAAGAAAACTGAAGTCAGTTACTTACTTCTATAAGAACATAAATTTTTTCTTTTGTCTTACTAAACTGTCAATATTAATGGTCATTGAGAAAGATTATTTTCCCATTCAAATCAGTGTATGTCTGTCATTAATACATTATTACTGATGGTAGTAATCTGCACACTTATTTTCTAGTGAAAATATCACCTTTTAAAATGGATACTCCTTTTCTCAACATTTAGTAGGGAGGAGCTATGAGGTGAATAATGGTGAATATGTCTTTGATGATGATCTATCTTCTTGTCTTGCTTTAGAGGTGAATAAATAGAAACATCAAAAACATTCAGTTCCTGCATTCCCACCACTGTTTTGAACGATGGACCTACTATAAATTTTGCTTTTATGTTCTGCTTTTGTTTATTTGTCAACCTTTTGGCCATTCTTCACAATTTGATGCCTAATGAGCAGCATGATGTCTCTCAGTGTTTACATTTATTTTTCTTGCTTTTAATACTATTTCTTTTGTCTACTAATTTTAGGCTTAGACCTCTGTGTGTTGTCATACAAAACATTGGTTTTCATTTTTAAAAGGACTTTATGTCCTATCACAACCAATCTGAAAAAATTCTCCTGTCAAAAAGACCATCTGTTCCTTGAGAAGTTTTGACCTAGATGTGTGGAGCCTATAATTACTGTAAAATTGTACTCTTAAAGAACCACATGGAAAGCTGAAGTGAAACCATAAC
Organism: Leucosticte australis; assembly: GCA_025504685.1. Taxonomy (NCBI): domain Eukaryota; kingdom Metazoa; phylum Chordata; class Aves; order Passeriformes; family Fringillidae; genus Leucosticte; species Leucosticte australis. Next base: position 27,466,124 of record JANIJU010000003.1, on the reverse strand, counting down.
AGTCTAGTTTTTTTCTGTTTTCTGATGTCTTTTGGGAAATCAGATTAATAAAATTCAAATGTCTTTCTATGTCCTTGCCTATATGTACATATATATGTTTTGTTGTGGTTTATTGTTTGTAACTCTATATATGCTATTCCTTTGCTTTGCCTGGCCACTCCCTTCCCCCTCCTTCCCCTTTTCTCCTTTCCTCCTCTGCTGCCCCCTTTCTCATTTCTCCTTTCTCTTCCTGTCTCCTTTCTCTTTCCCTTGATTCTGCTGGAGTATCTGACAATTGAGATGAGGGGCTTTTTTCCCCTTTTATATGTTAGGTTCATTATATTAATAACCAGCAACATGCCTTCTAAATTATTTTAAAAATGATTTTGAATAATTACACTTGTTCAAAAATTTCTCCTTAAAAGCAACTTTTGGTAGAGAAAAAGCTCAGGTGATAGAAAAAATGTATCACTGAAGTAGTTTTGTCGTTATTGTTTTTAAATGGAAGGTAATTAAAGGAAGACATCTTCATAGAATATTAATTTATTTCAATGTGATTCTCTAGGAAAAAGATATCCATATATCCCTCAGTACCTATTTGGATTGTGTCTGAGAAGAAGAAAGAAAATAATAATGTAAGCTGAAAGTTTTTTTTTTCCATTTTAAACCAAAAATATCAGTGAAAATAGATCAAAAGTAACAGCATTTTTTCAGAGAAAATTATTTGTATATTTGAGTGACTCTACATAAAAGTTATAACAGCCATCAATGACTGTAGAGAAATTAAATGTTTTACCTGAAGTAGAAGTGTTTTAATTATGATGTCATAAACATTCTTTTCACAAGTTATAGATAGGGAATACTGAAGAAAGAATTCTGAAAGCATTCACAGAATACATATAAACACACATGAAATATAAATTTTATATATATTGGAAATTCACCTGGTTTTAAGTGCCTTATAAATTTCAGCTAAGGAGTATGGCTTTGTTTTGAAACAGAGGTCAAAAGTAAAAAAAAACCACTGTGAGAGCAGGTTGCTTCCTGCAGGTGTTCTTGGATGATCTGATCTTACCTAAGAAATGGTTAGGATTGAGAGCCGCAATGCAGACTCTGCAGTGGCATTTCTAGCTTTGAAGAACACAAGTGGGAAAGCAAATGTCTACAAGTGATATGTTACTTGACTTCACATCTGCTTAGGTGTTGGTAGACCCCGATGGGGCTAAACCAGGGCTCCAGAGCTGTTCCCCTAAAAAGCATCCACCATGGAGGCATTGGATTGGGACCAGGCAGGCTAGGGAGAACAGTGCAGCACAGGGCTGATTATCAGGCAGCTGTATGACAAATTGTTACTAGATCAGGTCCATGGCAAGGCAGGAGCAAAATTCAAGCTGAAATTACTATTTCATAGTAAATTATGCAGACAGACAAAGAGACTTCCAGTAAAGAATGCAATAGGCAAAAATCAGGACCAAATAATGTAAAGTTTATCCTGAAATGCTAAAAACTTGTCAATCATTAAAAATCAGTAGGAAATACAGATTTTGGAAGAGGATAGGGGAGAATGACTTTACTTCACATGGTAGATGCTGTGCAATGCATTTCTGTGCTAATTAAAATGCATATATAGAAAAAAAGTAGAATTACTTCTGAACACCTTAATTACTTCTAAAAATTGACTATTACTTAGTGTATGTTGTTTGGAAAAGCCTTTCAAGAATATTTAGCATGAAAAAATTATACGAAAACAAACTATGTAATTAGACTATCTATTGTGTTGAAGAATATCTCAGGTTTGAAGCATTGTTAGTATTGCTCCCATTGTTAATATCTAGCAACTAACCTTCTATTAAAATTACTTGCTGTCTATATACACATGATTTCACGTTGCTGAAATCTTTTCCAGAGGATGGTAAAATGACTTCTTTTTTGAGTCTGCAACAGATCCTACCAGCCTTCAGGGCAGTGCTAGTTCCCTTGGGACTATTTTTTTCACCATGTGTTGTTACTAGTTCAGCTAATCTTCATGTTGGTTACTGAGGCAGGGGGATGTTCTTTTTGGACATTTTATGTTAAACTGCACACCATTATGTTAAGTACTTTGATTTATATTGTGCGGACCTTTGCTTTAACTGCTGATGAGTATAGGTGGAGACAGAGGTAAATCAGAGTTAAGGGAATAGAATTAAAAGGATAATAAACTTGGTTGTACCTAACTAATTGCCTAACAGCTGCAGTTTTCTCTGTCACTTCCTCCTTTAGGAATATTACACAGAACTCTAGGGAAATAGAAATTTGCTGTATTCTTAAAAGAAGAAATAAATGTAAATTTGAGATCTGTAAAGCAAAGATATTAATTTAAAATTTTATGCCCTCATTCAAAATTAAATGAGTGGAAATTTATTACTCCTTCAATTATGCAATAGAGGTTATCACACACGGTAAGCAGTGAGAGTACTTAGAAACTATCATGCCATCTCCAGCGCTGATTTTCACATGACTTTTTGTTAATTAATTAGATGTAGTTTTTTGTGTAAAAGCATTATAATAAGATCACAGGGGGATATTAGGGCTGATTATTACCTGCAACATGTTTTGATTACTAAGTTATGAAATGTGATTTAACATAATCACTAAAATGAATATATTTTCATCTGTATATTTAGCCCTGTCACTATCAAACTGTCCTTTCTGCAACAAGAATTTTTTCTGGTGCTGATAATCTGGAGAAGAATGTGAAAACCTGAATTTGTAAATTTAACTTTTCTGAATTCTAGAATTGTTAAGTTATTGGGGAAAGACGCAAACTTAACATAAAACTATTAGAATCATTTCAGAAAACAATTATACCAAAGAAACATTACAAAACTCTGTCGACTGCATAATGATTTGCTATCAATACCTTTAGGTCTAACTTTCTGACGAAAAAATGTTGGGAGAATTTCTACTTATTTTGTGCTAAAGTGATTTTTTTTTTTGTAAATACACAAAATAAATTACCTAATTTGGGGGAGAGTAAGAATAATATTTTTATATGACCATAAAAAAAGTATTTCCTTTTTATTTTACTCCTTTTGTTTTCTTTTTTTTTTTCCTACATATTTTTAATCCAAATCTTTTAATTTTAAGAAAACTTATGTTTGGCATATCATTGAGGAACACATGGAACTTTCCAAAATATTTATTGTAAAATGCTTTGCTTGCTGAAAAATAAATTGAGGCTCAGGTGTAATAAATTAGTAAAAAAAATGGTAATGCAGGCTACAGATTCTATACAGGAGTACATTTTGACTGGAAGTTTGTGGTATGGACTAAAATTGTGCAAGTATATTTGCAGATTTCAAAAAGCTGCATTGACATTTACTTAAATCTTGCTGTTGTTATTCTTACCTGAAAGTACAGGGCTTGATTCAGTGACAAGATTTATTGAACATAGTTATGCTGCAGTGAACTACAGCAATTTCATTAAGGGAAGACACTCTCCTGTAAAGAACAAGTACTGTGAGCCTAAGTGTGTCTTATACACATCCACATAAACACGTTCAGTCAGTTCACCTCTCATATATCTGTAATCCTACCACATTAGTGTTTGAAAGGCAAACCAAGGGAATGTGCAAATGCCAGTTTCGTTACAAGCTTGATAAAGAAAAGGGTCTGCACAACAGATATGAACAAAAGAGAAGCCAGGAAAGAGAAATGGAAGATCATGTTTTAATCAGAGATGTTGAGTCTGAAACTTTCTGCTAATTCTATTGTCCCTATTTAGTCCACCAGCACCATGCAGTGTTCCTTCCTTCCCCTCTCCCTATGCCTATGTACAGCAGTCACCTAATGAAAATGCTTCCTCAGTTACTGTAGTGTCCCAGATGCTGATGAATATAACAGACTATAGAGATGAAAAAAATGTTAATTTGAAGGACCTGTTAGTGTGTTATGAATTTTGTGGTTTTGTTTTCTCTTGTTTTCCCTTTTAACTACAATATAATTTTTAGTGTGCTAGTATAATCTAATTGAAAACTTCTACATTCTGTTCTTCAAAAAATAGAAATTATTTAAAATCAGCCAAGGCATCAGCAAAAACAGTAAATTTGTAGAAGCAAAGGGTATTAATTTTAACCTCCTTAGCCTTTAAATAGAAACCAGAATCTAGAATTTAGTGGCCACATGTAAGAGATTTAAAAATCACAGTTGTCATAAACACTGTTAAAATTACTGAAGGGCTTCTATTTGCAAATTATGCAAAGAAGCAACTGCTTATCTGCACCATTGATGCAGATACTCCTCCCTCTCCTTCCCTCCTCTTCCTCTAAATATTCCTCCTGGATTCCAGCCACCTGACAGGAACCTGAGATTAAGTAAAGGTGGCACTATTATCTTAAAATAGGTCCAGTTATCTTAGGTCTAAGGAGAAATAAACAATGCTTAGGGGAGAAAAATATATCCATGTGGAAAGCCAACTCAGCAGCTGTATTGAAAATAATCTCTGTCTGGGTTCAGCGAGGGGAGCCCATAGCCCCCAGATTAATTTGCTGAGGCCTTCCAGCAGAAGACTGCACATGATCCACAATGTTGCTGTAAAGGGCAGAGTAAAACATTCCCTTCACAGGGAAGGTGCTTTGGTGTTCCCACATACAGCTGAATGTATATTGACACATTGAACTCTCTATTTCACAGGAACACCACCACAGAGAAGCCCAGGGTGGACAGGACAGATGGGATGCTTCTGGATTCACAGGGTAGTGCCTGTCTTTCTACTTAATCTGTCTCTCACTCTCTTTCTCTCCCTGCTCTTCTCTTTCCTATCTTTCTTTACCTCATATTTGTTGTAAAATAAAATCTGTACTATTGACTTTGGTCTTGTTTGCCCCTTAATTTGGGCAAAGATATCTCTCTGATAATTGTAATAACTGAGATCATAACTTCATTTTGATCTTGTCATTGCATGACTGTTCTCTCACCCAAAGTTAGAAATAGTTGAAAATAGTACAGTTCCCTCTGTGGGAGGTGGGTTGTTCCTTGTTTATGAACTCTTAGAAACTTTGCCCCATCTGCCCCTTGAAGGATTTTGTATGAGAGCTTTTGGGGACAATGGCTTTTCTGGGTGGCCAGTGTAAAGAAAATATTTTCTTATCCTTCCTGGAAAAATTCTTTATTAGTCCTACATTCCTGGAGTGAAGCTGGTATGAAAAGATTTGGGATAATGAGTGACTGGTTATGAAAAAGTCTGAAGACGAAATAATGCTATCTCTACAGGATTTGTGAAAAACTTGTTCCTTCTGCTAAATGAGGAAAACAAAAAAAAAAAACTGCAGGAAGAGGCACTGCTCACTGCAAAATGCGATTGTGTCCAAAAGCTTCAGGCAGAGCTTTGGAATGAGATGAGAGAGAGAATTTTACAGGAAGAATTGTAGGATGTTGAACCCATAAAACACTTCTGAAACAGGTTCTAGTAATTCAGACCTTTTGTTGCACCCAGTGGAGGAGTTGAGACTGGATGAACAAGTCTCTTCTTCTGATAAAGAGCAAAATGTAACATTTGCATTGACATCTGATGATGAAGAAGTAGCATGTCAACTCTTAATTAAAACTGAAACCAAAAATGACTGTCTGGGTTAGCAAACTGCTACTAAAGCGGTGCCGTGTACAGTTTCCAAGATAAAAATCTGATCATAAATCAGTCAAGATTGAAATCCAGTCAATATTAGTGCAGAGGGATGCCAAACAGCAAAGAGTAAAATCACTGGAGTAAGTGAAGCAAGGGTTATCTGCCAAATTGATAAGGTTAATTCATGGCTCCAGGCTGAGAACTAGGAGTGTGTTAAAAACCCTGAAAGAAACCCAGTTCAAGCAGTTAAAGCATTCCCTAATTCACAAGCTTGTTGGAATTTTACAGGCAGTATCACTCCCCCTGGACACGAAATTAAGCAGAGGAGACCTTCCTGAAAATATGGGGCAAACAACAAGCACTTCATGTAATAGAAGTTGAAAATACACCTAAGAGATAGAGATATCAAGTTCAGGAAGTTAAAAAAACTTGATACGCTAAGGAGTAACATGTTTGGAAGTTTGTATCGTTTTCTTTTTCTGGGAATGCCAGCACCCCACCACTGGAGATCAAAGTCAGAGAGGCAGAACTGTCAGCAGATTTACAAGAAAAAGCTCACAGAGAACTATGAAGATGTGGTAATCATTTTTGTTTTCGGCCTTTTTAGCTTTTTGGTGTCTTTTGTGATAGATCAGGAGTGGCAGCATTTCAAACTGAAGTCACTGCTTTAGTAGCATTGTACTAGAAATTTTTCCTTCCTTTTTATAACTGGTCTGTTTTAGGCCAAATTTTCACTTTTCTTTATACAGGAAACTGCCAACAGATGAACTGTGTGGGACCAACAGAACTTCAAATTGGTACCATAATTGCTTGTATTATTAATTTTTTTTTATATGAGTATCCCCTCCTAAACCAGGACACAGTGCAAATACAATAAGGCTAAAATACAGAAAAGCTTTTTAGCAGCTCTGAAGCAATTTTTGCTGTAACCATTTCTTTGAACCAAATATGTTATTGATCATTAGACATTACTAAGTAAATCACAGACTGGTATTCTACCTGAGCTTCTCTGTGTACTCTTGGGTTTCCTACCATATCTCCTAAGAAGATATTTTATCTTTACCTCCCTTTTATTTATGCTAATCGATATGGTAACTAAATACATTTTATACCACACTTACATCTCAGTTTTGGATGAAACTTACTTGGTGGCAACTGGAGAAAAAAAAGAAAAGCTACATATGATAATACACCTCAATTTCAAAGGAAAATTATTTCACCTATGACTTCTCAACGATAAAGCTAGTTTTTGGTTTTGTGTCAGGATTAAATTACAATGAAGCTGTACTTTATCCCCTGGGCAATAGCATAAGGGTTTGATGTAAAGTAGTGTTTGCATAAGAATTGTTTGTATAAGTATTGGATTTGCATCCAGTGATTTTATTAGTCTGTAAAGTACAAGAGCACAGTTAATTGCAAGATGAAATACAGTCATAACCGATAGAATAAGTATTTGATGCAGGCAAAGCTAGACTCCACTCTCAGCTGTCTTTCTTGAAGTCTGATCATATTGTTTATTCTTTAAACCCACCTTTCCTGTCTTGAGTTGCTCTTGTGCTATTACTAAAATAGGCCTTCTGCATTAAAACAAATGTGAGAACAGGGATATTTTTATTACTGCCTTCGTTATGTGGTATCTTCATCTGACTTACAAGGTTTAAGGGGGCATTTTAAAACATAGGTAACGTGTCAACAACTCTGGCTGTCACTTCACAGTCGTTGGGTCTGCCAGTGTAGAATCAACTGGAAAGACAGTGACATTCTCTGTATCCTAATACAAACCAGTGTGGTTTATATACTAATGAATCCAGAAAAGTATTAAAATTTCTAGAAAATTTTCCTTCTGAATTTTCCAAATATTGAACTGCACTCTGGAAAGTAGCTGCCTGTGCTGACTGAACAGGCATGAGGGATAATTATAGAATACTTGTGATTACGTGAAATACATGAAATAAGTATTTCTCCTCTTTTTCTAAGCTGGTAGGTTTTGATCTTGTTGACCAACTGAACCGAAATGTGAAAAAAATTTCCCAGGTGAGATCCTCTACCATCAAAAAAATTAGGAATCTTCTTGTGTAATGGATAACTTTACATATAGCTGCTGAAGTATTTTTAACTACTGGATACTGAAGGATCAATCAAAGACCTTTCATATGGCAAAAATCTCCATTTACAGATAGAATCAGTTCCAAGTTACGTATTTACTGAGAGCTAGAGATAAATAGTGCTTTCTTATCCCAACGTTAGTATCCTTTTCTGTTGCACTGTCTATATACATTTTGAATCTCTTTGATGCCTTTGCTTGCTTCTGAAAAAAAGTAATTTTATGTAACATTAATTATATATTGCAATATTTACAACTGCTTTTATGAAGTCATATGAGGGAAATTATTCTGGAAGCAATATTTGAGAATAATTATCAGACAAAATAAAAGGCTGAAGGGAACTTAAAAGGCCATAAATGCTTTATTTAGTGTTTCAGAGATTTAAATCCATGGACTGATAAAGCTGACACAGAAAAGGAAGGAAGTGGTGGAAGCGGCGGAAATGGTGGAAGGCAGTGCGGAAGGCAGTGCGGAAGGCAGTGCGGAAGGCAGTGCGGAAGGAAGGAAGGAAGGAAGGAAGGAAGG